>JAANYP010007779.1:0-377300 GCA_020465985.1 Centrapalus pauciflorus | reverse complement strand
TAATGCTTATCAACATCAGTCTAAAAAGTTTTATACTGCTCATTCTCTTTGGAATGCCTTAGAGAAAAGATTTGCTGGTAATGCCAGTACCAAGAGAAACCAAAAGGATCTCTTGAAACAGCAGTATGAGAACTTTTCTGGTGGCAAGAATGAAAACCTTACTCAAATTTTTGACAGGTTCAATAAACTGATAAGTGAATTGGAAAGTGCAAAAGTCAATCTGGATCAAGATGAAGTCAACAGAAAGTTTCTCAGATCTCTTGGAGAAGAATGGACAGTCTATGCTGCACAATGGAGAACAAAAGACACTCTTGATGAGATAGAATTGGATGATCTGTATAACAGTCTAAGAGTGTTTGAGACTGAGATTGATGCTAAAAAGAAATCCTTTTCTTATAATCACAATACTGCTCTTCTGTCTTCTGAAAAATCTAAATGTTGAAGACTTGGAGCAAATTCATCCAGATGATCTTGAAGAGATGGATTTAAAGTGGCAACATGCAATGCTGACCATGAGGGCCAAAAGATTTCTTAAAAAGACTGGGAGGACCAACTTTCAAGCCAGAACAGAAGGCAAACCAGCTTTTGATAAATCAAAAGTTGAATGCTATAAATGTCATAAGCTTGGTCACTTTGCCAGAGAATGTAGATCTCAAGGTCAACAGCCATCAAGGACTTCACAGCCCATTCAAACATCATCATCAACAGCACTTGTCTCTCAAGAAGACAATGTGTTTGACTGGAGTGATCAGACAGAGGAAGAATTTCAAAATCAAGATCTAATGGCAGAAACATCAAATGTCTCCTCCACTGAACTACCATCTGAGGTAAATTCTAAACTCTGCTCTCAATCATGCAAAAATATGGTTAAAAAGTACAGAGATCATAATGAGAGCATGTGTAAAACTCTAGCTAAGATGGAAGAAAGGAGATATGAATATATGCAAGCCATAGAAGATCTGGAAAAACAGATCAATGATTATAAGGATAATGAGATTCAAATGGGCTATGATAGAACCTATCATGAGTGGGAGAAAAAGGAACTAAATAAGAAAATAGAATCTCTGAATAAAAAGGTGGAAGAGACTGAACAAAAGGTGTTAGAGGCTAATAAGAAACTAGAATCTGTTAACATAGATCTAGGAAACTTTAAGTTAGCAAATCAAAAGCTGGAACACCTAATGGAAGTCCAATTTAAAGATAGAGTAAAATCTCAGGTTAATCCCAAAGAAGGAATAGGATACAGAGCTACTCCACCTCCATACAACAACAAGTACATTCATCCAATGAGTGAGGTTGCTGATAGACTTGTCAATGAACCACTAGATGAGTCTATGACTATTGTAGATCCTATCCTTGATAACAGTCCTGAATCAAAGGAAGATAAGAGTCAAAATAGAGACTGTGACACAATGAGTGCACCCATAGAGGTCCAAGCTCCTAGTAAGAAAGGAAAAGAGAAGATGAGTGTATGCAGTGCTATTCCACAAGTTTCTGTACATTCTAACTGTAACACTGCATCTTCATCAAAAGGAAATAAAAGAGGTAAAACTGTTTCTGTCTGCACATGCCAAAAGCATGGTGTTCAAAAGTTTCCTAAACAACAGCAGGTAAGAGGAAATCAAAGAAACAAGAACCAGAAATTGACAGAAAAGTCTGGTTCTCCAATTCAAACTGTCAAAAGGTGTTTTCACCGTGGAAGGAAGAATCACTTAGCCAAGGATTTTTTTTATAAACCAGCTGTTACAAAACAGACTGTGAAACACACAAAATCAAATCCTACTCAGGCAAAGCACTCAAAGGTAAAACCTTCCACATCAGTTCCAAAGAAAACAGTTGATCACAGGTTTTCAAATGTTAATAAAAAACAGTCCACACATCAAAAACAAGTTTTGGCAAAGCCTAAATCAAATTTTAAACAAATATGGTGTGTCAAGGACAAATCTTCAGCTCAAACTGCTAATGCAACAGATCAGACTGCTAAGTCAAAATCTGAAGCTGTTAGTGCAAAAACTGAAGCTGTTAGCACTACAAACACAGATCAAGCTGCTGAGCATCAATCTGGAACTGCTAATGAATCATCTGAGACTGTTAGAAGAAAAGATGATCAAAATAGTTGGATACCTCATATTATCACCAAATACTCTCCAAAGACTCCATCAGTAGATCTCACTAAATATAAGAAGTCAAAAACAGTATATAGTTATGTCAATGTACAAGGCCAACCCAAAACCAATTTGGTTTGGGTTTACTCCACTACTGACTAAGATGTTATTTGTGCAGGGCAACCACAGGTCTCCTCATAGAACAAGATGGCGTTTGGACAGTGGATGCTCTAGGCACATGACAGGCAATTCTGAATGCTTGTCAAATTTCAAAGGTTTTGATGGAGGTTTTGCTGCATTTGGAGGCAACTCAAAAGGAGGTAAGGTTACAGGTAAAGGTACTGTTAATGCAGGCAACATGACATTCCATGATGTTTTGTATGTTGAACAGCTTAAGTACAATTTATTAAGTGTCTCTCAAATCTGTGACAAACAAAACATTGTTCTGTTCACAGATTCTGAGTGCATTGTTCTTTCAAAAGATTTCAAAGTTCCTGAAAATCTTGTTTTACTAAGAACACCAAGAAAGGACAATGTCTACTGTCTGGACACAGATCTTTTATCTAAATCAAATACTTTAAGCTGTTTGATATCCAAAGCATCATCCAATGAGTCTGGTCTTTGGCATAGAAGGATGTGTCACATGAACTTCAAGTCCATGAATGCTTTAGTTAAAAAGAATCTGGTAAGAGGCTTACCACAAAAGGAGTTCATTTGTGATGATCATTGTGTGGCATGCCTTAAAGGTAAGCAACACAAAACTTCTCATAAGGCCAAAGAAGTAAATTCAATCTCATCTGTTCTTCAGCTGCTTCATATGGATCTATTTGGTCCAACATCTGTTTTGAGTTTGAATAAAAGGGCTTACTGTTTAGTTATTGTTGATGATTTCACCAGATTTACTTGGGTTTACTTTCTTAGGTCCAAAGATGAAACTGCTGAACTAGTTAAGTCTTTTATCCTTAAGATAGAAAACCAATCCAATTCCAAAGTTAAGGTGATAAGATCAGACAATGGAACTGAATTTAAAAATCACATTCTAAACAGTTTCTGTGAGTCAAAAGGCATTGCTAGACAATATAGTGCACCAAGAACACCATAGCAAAATGGTGTAGCTGAAAAAAAGAACAGAACATTAATTGAGGCTGCTAGAACAATGTTAGCTGATTCAAATCTGCCAATGACTTTCTGGGCAGAAGCTGTTAATACAGCCTGTTATGTTCTGAATAGGGTTCAGGTTGTCCAATCACAAGGGAAAACTCCCTATGAGTTATTCCATAACAGAAGTCCCCTAATAGCTTTCTTCAAGCCTTTTGGATGCCCATGTACTATCCTCCACACTAAGACTCACTTAGGGAAGTTTGAAAGTAAAGCTGAAGAAGGATTCTTTGTAGGATACTCAACTCAAAGCAAAGCCTATAGAGTATATAACAGTGTGTCTAAAACAATTGAAGAAAGTGCCAATGTTGAATTTAATGAAAATAATGCTAATATCAAATGCATTGGTCCTGATTGGTTGTTTGATTTAGATTCACTAACAAATTCTCTGATCTTTGTTGAGTATACTGCAGAAGCTGATGCATACAGGGTTGAAGCTGCTAACACAATTTCTCATGCTGCCAATACAACTTCTCAAGCTGTTGGAACAAAGTTTCAGACTGCTGCAGATTCACCAAGTTGGGATGATTACACCACTCTACCACTTCTGTCTTGTGATCCTCCAGGGGTCCTGAATGCTCCACTTGATACAAATCCAGATACTGAAGTGCCACTCCCAAGTCCTGAGAGAACAGCTCCAACACAAAGAGACACAGTCCCAGATTCAAGTCAAGCTGTTCCTGAAGATGATCCTTTTACTGGTCCAGATGGAGATGATACAAATCTTGGATCCTCTTTTCAGACTGAGAGAGAGCCTACACTAAGGGTTCACAAGTATCATCCTCTCAATCAAATACTGGGTGATCCAAGCACTCCTATACAAACAAGGAAAATGGTTCAAAATGAGACTGCTGCTGCTGAACAAACAGTTCCTGAATTCAGCCTAGCTGCCTTTGAGAATGCCTGTTTCATGTCTCAACTAGAACCTAAAAAGGCATCAGAAGCATTAAAAGATTCATCCTGGATTGAAGCTATGCAAGAAGAGCTTCTACAGTTCAAAATTCAGAATGTATGGACTCTGGTGGATCTTCCTAAAGGTAAGAGAGCAATAGGTACAAGATGGGTGTTCAGAAACAAGAAAGATGAGAGAGGGATAGTCATCAAGAACAAAGCAAGACTAGTAGCACAAGGGTACACTCAAGAAGAAGGCATAGATTATGATGATGTATTTGCTCCAGTAGCAAGAATTGAAGCCATCAGACTATTTCTGGCCTATGCAAGCTTCAAAGGATTTAAAGTGTATCAAATGGATGTCAAGTCTGCTTTTCTGTATGGGACAATTGAAGAGGAGGTATATGTGTGTCAACCTCCTGGTTTTGAAGACTACAAGTATCCTGACAGGGTGTACAAGCTAGACAAGGCTCTCTATGGTCTCCATCAAGCCCCTAGAGCATGGTATGACACTCTGTCATCATACCTTCTACAGAATGGATTCAAGAGAGGCACTCTGGACAAAACACTTTTCACCAAGTCTATCAAAGATGAGATTCTGCTTGTGCAAATCTATGTTGATGACATCATCTTTGGTTCAACCAATGATTGTTTGTGCAAAGAGTATGAGGCTTTAATGCACAAAAAGTTCCAAATGAGCTCAATGGGAGAACTCACTTTCTTTCTCGGATTACAAGTTAAGCAGAAGCCTACAGGTCTCTTCATAAGCCAATCAAAGTATGTGAAGGACATACTGGACAAATTTGGATATCAAGACACCAAAGCTGCAAGCACTCCAATGGATCCTCATAAGCAGCTTCATACAGACAAAGATGGCATAGATGTGGATATTCATTTATACAGATCTCTTATAGGATCTCTTATGTATCTAACATCTTCCAGACCTGATATCATGTTTGCTGTCTGTGTGTGTGCTAGGTTTCAATGCTCTCCAAAGGACTCTCACTTGGTTGCTGTCAAGAGAATCTTTAGATACCTTAAAGGCCAACCACACTTAGGCCTATGGTATCCTAAAGACTCTCCCCTTGTACTAACTGCTTATTCTGACAGTGACTATGGTGGATGCAACATTGACAGGAAATCCACAACTGGTGGATGTCAATACTTATTGGTCTCTTAGCAATGCAAAAAGCAGACAACTGTGTCCACATCATCCACTGAAGCAGAGTATGTAGCAGCTGCAAGCTGCTGCTCCCAAGTAATGTGGATTCAAAATCAGCTAAGAGACTATTGTATGAATTTCTTATCCACTCCCATTTACATTGATAATTCAAGTGCAATCAGCATTGTGCAAAATCCAGGGAAATTCCCAAAAACCAAGCATATAGAAATCAGATTTCACTTTATAAGAGATTGTAATGAAAAAAAGTTAATCCAAGTTACCAAGATTCATATTGATGATCAGTTAGCTGATCTATTTACAAAACCTTTTGATGTACGAAGGTTCACTTTCCTAGTATCAAACATTGGTATGGTAAACATGGATTAAAATTTTCATTATTATCTAATATGTATGCTTAAGTTAAGGGGGAGTCATTTTTTTTAAAAGATGCTTCATTTCTAACTAACAGCTTGCGTATTTTCTCAAGCTGCTAGTTCATTTTCTCATGCTGTTAGTTGTTTTCACTTGATCTGTCAAAGTGTGCAGGGTATTTAGGTAATTTCTCAAATGTGTGCGCGGGACCCAACCTTTTCGAAACCTTTAAAGGTCCCGGTTTCGTTCAGTTGTAACTACCAGTTACATATTCTTCTTCCACGGCCTCTTGCTTTCTCTCTGAACGAATCACACATTCTTGTTTCAAACCCTAAACCGTCGTCTCTTCATCAATGGAGTTTGTAAAAGAACACAACTGCCTCCCATACACCCTAAAACACTCTGAACTTCAACCGTTTCATGCAATGATGGATTTCCTCAGGCACTCCCATATCCATTATGCCCTATCCATTAACCCTACTATATACATCTCCCATATTGAACAGTTTTGGAATCATGCATCTGTTCAAACCATCAATGGAGTGCCTACCCTCATATCCAAGATTGATGGAACTGTCATCAATATCACTGAGGAATCCATCAGACAACACTTGCATCTTCAAGATGCCTCAGGTATAACCGACCTATCCCTTCAAGCTTTACATTCTGGTCTTCAAAATATTGGTTATAGGGGTCCTGCTGATTCTTTTACTTTTCTTAAGGCACACTTTTCTCCTAAATGGAAATACCTTGTGCATATTATTCAGCAATGTTTAAGCCCCAAAAGAACTGGTTGGTCTGAGTTTTCTTCAAATATTTCCACTGCCTTAGTGTGCTTTTCTACTGGCCAACAGTTCAATTTTTCTAACATGATTTTTCAAGGGATGTTAAGGCATCATTCCCTAAAGAATGGGAAATTTCTGATGTATCCTAGGTTTTTGGCAGAAATTATTGCACACACCTGCACAACTCCACATTTACATAAACGGATACATGTTTCCCATAGGCACTCACTGTCTTCAATCAAAAGGCTGTTAAAGCCAAGTGCCAATTTTGTAAGTATAGATGTTCCATTGCCCTCTGCAATGATGAACATCATTCCAGGAAACAGAGGAGAGGGTCCTGAGTAGACACAACCCAACATTCCTGCTTCACCCCCAAGACCCCAACCCACTCCTCATGATACAAATATTCCATCTGATCCTTTTGTACAGCCAAAACGCCCACTAAAATACTTATATAAAAGGAAAAGGGGACCAGGAGCTCCTTCCTCCTCCTGCCCTAGACAAGAGCCATATATCCCTGTGCAGGAGGATACTTCTGCACAGACTATCCAAAGGGAACCAATTGAGGAAACTCCCATCCTAACTCAGGAGGTGAACATCTCTTCAGAGATGGTTCATATGGGTTCTGTGGCTGGCACTACTGCTGTTTCTGCAAAAGAGACACAGGACAGTGCCAACATCTCTAAGACCACACCCATGGCAACAGCCAGTGTACAAACACAAGCTGGAAGTCCCCAGAACCAAGAACAGAGGGGCCCAGAGGTTTCTACTTCTGGTGTTAATGTCAGTGATAGACCACAAGCACCTCAGGTGCTTTCTGATCTTGAGACTAGCCTGCAACTAATGCTTAACGGATCCAAAGCTGAAACCTGTTGTAACTATGTTGGAATACCAAATGTCCATCATTGCTGCACAGGGGGCTCAAATATATGCACTCAAACAGGCAGAAGCAGCTCAAAATCAAAAACTGGCTTATCTTCACAAAGGGTTTACCCTCTGTGGGAGTAAGCTCATGAAATTAGAGCAGTTGATTCAAACCCACGTGGCAACTGTTGTAGGTCCTTCTGACCAAACCAATGCTTCCAAAAAGGGGGAGAATCAGGAGGTTCCTGAATCAGTCCAAGCAGCTCCAACACCATCAGTCCAAGCAGCATCAACAGTCCCACCTTCTAGGCTAGCAGTCCCAACAGCTTCTCAAGCTGTTAGCCTAGACACTCAAGCTGCTTCTTCAAAAGCTACTGGAGTTGTGATCAGGGAAGGCATTCAAGCTCCATCAAGAACAGTCCAAGCTACATCATCTGCTGCAAAAGACAAGGGCAAGGGCATTCTCATTGAGTCTCCAAAGCATAAATTTTCCTCCAAAGAAGCCCAAATTGCCTATGATGCTGAAGTTGCCAAAAGAATAGCAGAAGAACAGGACAAAGAATTAGATCAGCAAGCCCAAACCCCAATGGATGATGATGAGACCTTAGGTGATTACCTAAAGGGGTTTGTGGTTAAACAAGGAGCAAAGAAGAGAAAGATGCCAACAGGGCACTCCAAAGCTGAGCACAGAAGATTTTTGATAAATTTTGCATTTGCAGCTGGTATTCCAAAGAAAATGGCTCAGTCCATGACAACTGAAAGGCTGCAAGAGATTCATGACAAGGAGATGGACAAAAGAAAGAAAGCCAAAATTTCCCAAGAAGTCCAAACATCAAAAGATCCAGTACCAACTGAAGCTGCTGCCAGTGCCCCTGCTCCTACTGATGCTGTTTCTGTTCCTTCAACTGATCCATCTTCACAAGCAAAGCTGCATCAAGTGAAAAGAGTGTTGTTTGAGCAACAAATGCAAAAGGCTATGGAGATAGAGAAGTTGATTGATCAACATGATTTCACAAAGCCTCAAATCAACTACTGGTTTGCTAAGTCACTGGATGACCGTGACTTGAGAATTAAGTTTGTGATAAGAAGAGAATCTGGTCCTGAAGAAGAGTATGATACTTTTTGGCAAATAGTTCAAAAGTTGACCAGAGATGAGCTGATAACGATGCACAACATTGGGTCTGTATCACAAGTTAGATCTTCTCTACCACAAGTGAAACAGGTCATCAGAGATCTGAAGTCCATTGTTGATCCTGAATTTATTAGAAAAGATGTAGAGGATGCCAACGAGAAGGGATTGAAAATCAAGGAAGTTAATATTTTTGTCAAATCCAGGACTTACAGAATCAAATTCACAGATGGATCTGGTATGTTCTTCAATCTTGAATTCTATGATCTTCCAAAGAATATACTACTCCAGATGAAGTCTGTCAGAATATCTTGTGATAGAGATGAGCTAAAGAGAGAATTTTTGAAGGCTGTAGATCATAAACTTGCACAGTTGTAAGTTTTTGAAAGCCTTGGTTTGTAAATAACAGTTTACTTATTCATTTCCATTTTTTTGTATAGAACTTAAAGTCTTGTGTAAAGAATTTAAGTTAGGGGGAGATTGTTGGGAAATAGTTTAAGTGTGTTCAAACTCTTAGTTAGACTTCTCAGACTGTTAGTAGATTTTAAATGTAAATCCAAAGTTCATGCTGCTAGTTGAAGAAACTCGAGCTGCTAGTGTAAAAGTTCAAGCTGCCAGAGCAAATCAACTCAAGCTGCTCTGTTCATGCTGTCAAGTGATTCAAGCTGCTCAACAGTTTCATAAACAGAAAGTGCTGATTTTCAGGGAAAGATATCTACATGAAGATTCCAGTATATCTACTATCAGAGAAGTCATTATTCGTCAAGTAAACATATCAAGAAGCACTATAAATACATAGAATAGGTCTTTCTATTGTATAGGAGTTTCTGCATATTTTGAGTCTGTAATTGCATTATTGATAAAGTTTTCATCAGCCTCTAAGGTTGTAAAACCCTAAGAACAGTCTGTGTTCTTCGTCTAATCAAACAGATTAGAGGTGATTGTAATCATTAAGATCAGCAATACAAACAGTCTTGATTACTTCGTGTGTGTTTATTCATTATTGGTTCTGAAAGTTTTTGTTAAAATAATTAAGTGTTATTCCACAAACTTCTTGATTAAACTTTGATTCAAAGCAAGATTATTGATTTATACTCTGATAAATTCAAATCAGTTAGTCTTGGTGATTCAGTTTTAGATCCTGACACGATGAACACCCTTAATGCTCTGATACCACTTGTAAGCTCACCTACCTACGGATCCAATCTTGACGCGACACCTTCCAACGAGTGCGGAATCCTCGTTAGCGGCTTAACGGATTGATCACACACACGAAACACGAAGACACGCACGACGATAGAGGTAAACCCGAACGTCCTGGCACGTGATTCTCTCCAAGAACACACTCTGAAATCTCTGCAAGTTCGTAATCGCTCAGACGTTAATTTCTGCAAAGATCGTTAATCAAAACTGATTAACTCTTAATTATAGGACTCGGATTCGAACTTGCCCTGGACAAGTTCGTGAAGGCCCAAGCCCATGAACTTGTCCACCATAAGTTCGAATCTAGGCCTTTGAACTTATTCTAGAACTTGTCTTTGAACTTGTTCTAGAACTTATATTTGAACTTACCTTTGAACTTTTGTTTGAACTTATTGTAAAACATCAATTACAATCAAGTTCAAACATATATACAATCAATTATCAATTATTATTATTATTATATCACCTGAGGATATACCCCTCGCATGCATGCTGCATATGGCTGAGTCTTGCTACTTCCAGATGACGAGCATGATGTCATGGGCTGAGCGCGGTGTGCGCAAAGACGATACTTGGATGATACTTTACTCTAGACGATACTTGGAGATTGATTCAGTTTTGGAGGTTGTTGATGAACCACCATCCCATTTCTCAAAAGATACTTGGATTTTGACTGAGCCACTTGCATGATATTACTGCATGATAAGTATGGTTATATATATATATATATATATATATATATATATATATATATATATATATATATATATATATATATATTGGGGTTCAGTTGAGAACTTTTGTGCATCGAGGCACCATTGAGAACTTTTGTGCATCGAACTTTCTATCAATGGTGCATTAAGGGTATTTGTGGAATAAATTTATAAGAAAATTAATTAATTATAGAAAATTAGGTTTAATTAGATTAGGAAACAAATCAATACATTAAACAACTTACCAAAAATTTCTCCATCTTTCACTCCTCACCTCTCTCTCTCTCTCTCTCTCTCTCACACCATGATCAACCTCTCTCCCTCTCCTTCCCCATGTGACCGCCCCACCCCCCTCTCATTCTCAAAATCTGGTAACCGTCTTGCTCTCTTGGCCGCTGCACCACCACCGTCTTGCTCTCTCGGCCGCTGCATCACCATCGCACCACTGTTGCACCACCGCTGCACCGACCATCTCTCTCTCTCTCTACGGCCAATAATCACCGCATTTTTTGAATTCATGATAATTTTTTGTATAATGAACACCTTCAATGAAAAACGCGATAAAAGGATGCATTTTTGAATGATGAACACCTTTAAGATAAAAAGATGTATTTTGATGATTTTGGAAGAGATGAACGATATGCATGTATTTGATTTTGGAAGAGATGAACGATATGCATGTATTTGATTTTGGAAGAGATGAACCATATGCATGTATTTTGATGATGAACGATGAACGATATGCATGAAGAGATGGACGATTCATGTTTGTATTTTGATGTATTTTGATTTTGGAAAAGATGAACGATATGCATGTTTTATTTTTGGAAGAGATGAACGATATGCATGTATTTTGATGTATTTTGAATTTGTATTATTTTTGTTAATTTTGGAAGTGTAATAATTATATAAGGATTGCATAATTCCTGTTTTACCCCTCCGCGAATTTCATTATGTGCACTTGATGCATAAAACTTTCTATTTAATTACCTTTTTGCCATTTAATCTAACCCACACATTCTTTTCATCCAAGGGACAGTGGAGGTTCTTTTGTGCCTCGATGCACAAAAGTTCTCAATGGAACCTCTCTCTCTCTCTCTTTATATATATATATATATATATATATATATATATATATATATATATATATATATATATATATATATATATATATATATATATATATATATATATATATATATATATACATATATATATATACATATAGGTATATATATATAGATATATATATATATATATATGTATATATATCTATATATATACATATATATATATATATATATATATATATATATATATATATATATATATATATATATATATATATATATATATATATATATATATATATATATATATATATATATATATATATATATATATATAAAGTCATGTTCAAAAAAGTATCTCTCGAAATCAAGTGCACCCGAAGGTACCAACCTTAAAAAACTTTTTTTAAATTTTTTTTCTCATAACCATGTTCAATTTAATGTTATACGCATGATATATGAATTTCACATACATTCACATTTTCTGTGTCCTTAAAAATTATGTGAATGCTCAATGCATATTTATGTGAATGGTCATCCATCTGAATGATCATTCCACACCATGTGAATGGTGTGAATGATCATTCACATGATCTTTTTTTACAATTCACAAGATTTATGGTGTTCTTTTTGAAAAAAAAAAGTCTTATAATGTTGTCTTATACATGTCTATTCCAAAAAAATATATGTGAATGATCATTCTCATTAAAGTACGCTGGGTACACTGGAATCTTATAGGTACGCTGATAAACCTGATTATATATACATATACATACATATACATATATATATATATATATATATATATATATATATATATATATATAGATTGTGGTTCGATTGAGAACTTTTGTGCATCGAGGCACCATTGAGAACTTTTGTGCATCGAACTATCTACCAAGGGTGCACAAAGGGCATTTAGGGGATATTAAATGTATGAAAATTATTTTTGAATTCAAATGTTTTTAAGATAATTAATAGCTAAATTTGGTATGAAAATCACCATTAACTTCTTTCCTAAAATCACTCCCTCTTTCTCTCTATCTCTCTCTCTCTCTTAGCCCCCTCTTGATTTTGGAAGAGATGAACAATATGCATGATTTATGTTTGTATGAACGATTCATATTTGTATTATGATGTATTTTGATTTTGGAAGAGATGAACGATATGCATGATTTATTTTTGGAAGAGATGAACGATATGCATGAAGAGATGAACGATATGCATGTATTTTGATGTATTTTGAATTTGTATTATTTTTGTTAATTTTGGAAGTGTAATAATTAAATAAGGATTGCATAATTCCTGTTTTACCCCTCCGCGAATTTCATTATGTGCACTTGATGCATAAAACTTTCTATTTAATTACCCTTTTGCCATTTGATCTAACCCACACATTCTTTTCATCCAATGGCCAGTGGAGGTTCTTTTGTGCCTCGATGCACAAAAGTTCTCAATGGAACCTCCCTCTATATATATATATATATATGTATATATATATATATATATATATATATATATATATATATATATATATATATATATATATATATATATATATATATATATATATATATATATATATATATATATATATATATATATATATATATATATATATATATATATATATATATATATATATATGATTATTTACTTTATTAAATATGTTATTCATTAAGTCTGTACCGCTTAGCTCGACGTGGGAATCTTATATTACGTATGCAGATAAAGGTAAGGGTGTGACAACATCCCGTTTGGTCTTTGATTTATAGCTTTGAGGACATGGTAGTGCTAGGAAGTTGTTGAAGCGTTTGGCCGTTTTTTACTTCGGGAGGGGTAGACCCCATAGACACATATAAAATGTAATTTAAACTCTTATTTGATTGACTTATTATGATGATATCACAAGGATACATGGTGTCAGGTTTATAAGTAAGCATATGATGATTACGTGGAAATGAAATAGTATGATGCACGTTTTGACAAGAAAATTTTGGTTGTCTTGTATTTTGCTAACAAGTCTTCAATAGATCTTGTGTATAATCTGAAATAACCAAAGCGGGTGTTCCATGTAATCTCAAGATGCTACTATATAATTGAAGAAATTATGTAGAAGTCAAAATAAGTTAAAGTTAATTAGAGTTGTATCTTGATTTACTATTTATTTATATAATATTATAAATATTTTATATGCATATATATGGGCAAAGATGCATACAAAACATCCCTCACGTTTTATAAATATTATACAGGGAGCAATTGGAGCACTCGATGGAACATTGATACATGCTATTGTCCCCGTTGTAAACAACATTTGTATAGAGGAAGAGGAAAAGGCGACTGTTATCAAAACGTTTTGGCAATATGTAACTTCAACATGATATTTACGTACCTTGTTGTCGGATGGGAAGGAATAGCACACGATGCAAGAATATTGTTTGAAGTTTTAACAAATGAAAATGCACCATTTCCACTTCCTCCTGAAGGTATGGTTATGATTTTATTTTTCTATTAATAATATAGTTCTAAATTTTTTTTATTTTTTTAATATCTTTACAAGTAAATATTATCTTTGTGACGCTGCTTATGGGAACACTCGGGGTTTTATGGCACCATATCGCGATGTGAGATATTGGTTTGGAGATTTTCAACGTAGACAAGCAATGAACAGTAAAAAGAAATTCAATCATTCACATGCAAAGCTTTGGAATGCGATTGAACGTGCTTTCGGTGTTTTAAAGGCACGATTTCCTATTTAAAAACGAATGGCTCCATTTCCATTGGTTACACAACAAAATATCACAGTTTCGTGTTTTGCACTTCATAATTTCATACGAAAGGTAGGATTGAGCGATGAGATGTTAACCCAATATGATGAGGCCAATGCCCAAATTAAAAATGCTAATGATGTTATTCAACCACTTGGAGACGTTCAACCACTTGGAAATTTATCGATACAAAATTCATGACACAATTGCGAGATCAGATAGCAACACCGTTGATGACAAATATACGATGAATACTAGGTAATGTTTGGTATTTTGGGTTATGGGTATTTTATTTTATTTTTAAGATAAGTTCGAATTTGTCTGAATTTCGAACTTAAGTTAAAATTTTGAAAATAGTTGAATAAAATTCAACTTTTTCAACTTTCCGTGTAGCGGAATTTTTACAAACCTTGCAAAATAATTCACACTAAGCAACAGATTTTCACGCAATATTTGTTTATTCAACCAAAAATGCATCCTAGTAACTTTGACATTTTTCCTACTTATAATAAATTAAAATCAAATCAAATCAAATAAAATTAAAGCAACTAAAAATAAAATAAAGTAAAAACATAAACTACTCAATAGTACCTTTTAACTCAAAGAAGGTTCAATCAGATAGCGGTGTCAAACGCACTTTCAGTATTACACTTTCACACTTAGGAATTTTTTAGTCCTTTGATTGTTTGTCGTGATATACGTTCCAAGTCGATTGTCGGTATGATTTTCCCTTTAAACATTTTACACTTTGGAATTTCCCTTGGCCTTTTTATTTATCAAGAAACTACCTTACGTGTCCCACACTTAGATATACTTCTATGATCAAGGCAGACACAAATGATTATAACTTTTCGGTATTGCAAATTTTCTTTAAAAGGCAAACGTCGGACACAGTTCTGTATTTACATACAACAGAGTGTCTTAATTTGTCTTAGAGTTCCTTTTAACTTAACAAGACAGCGGTGACAGGTCTGTACTTACGTACAACAAAGCGACTTATCTTGCTAACTTGAGTCAAAACAGAGGTGACAGGTCTGTACTTACGTACAACAAAGCGACTTATTTTGATTCCCTCTTATTTATCAAAAATTTTTCTTTTCTTTTCTTTTAAGATGTACTGTGATGGTGTTATACATCCTCCAGAATATTTGCATACCTCCTTTATAATCACTATCTGTATTTCTCTAACATAGAAATTAAGACCATTTGGTCATACATCTTAGTTAGTTACACATATGACTTTTTCTTGAATATTTTATTAGCGTTTGAGATTTCCTTTGTGTATTATGCCTACCAACACATCAAACAGGAAAGTATATATCACTTAGAATTAAGGTGCATTATGTGTGAAAGCTTAACACTTAGAGATTGTTTCGACTGTGCTAATTTTTGTCACTTTGATCATATGAATCTAAGACTTGACTCATTTTTCAATATTCTCTTTTTTTTTTTTAAAAAAAATTTACGATTTTCTCTCTCTTTTTTTAATTTTTATTTT
This sequence comes from Centrapalus pauciflorus, assembly GCA_020465985.1. NCBI lineage: Eukaryota > Viridiplantae > Streptophyta > Magnoliopsida > Asterales > Asteraceae > Centrapalus > Centrapalus pauciflorus. The sequence goes on along the minus strand of JAANYP010007779.1, from coordinate 361,579 downwards.
TAAGGTAAGTTTGAATTTGTCTGAATTTCGAATTTAAGTGAAAATTTTGAAAATACTTGAATAAAATTCAACTTTTTCAACTTTTTCGTGTAACGGAATTTTACAAACTTTGCGAAATCATTCACTCTAAGCAACAGATTTTCACGCAATATTTGTTTATTCAACCAAATGCTTTGGCCTTCTCACAGGTCTGTACTTACGTACAACAAAGCGACTTATCTTGCTAACTTGAGTCAAAACAGAGGTGACAGGACTGTACTTACGTACAACAAAGCGACTTATTTTGACTCCCTCTTATTTATCAAAAAAATTTCTTTTCTTTTCTTTTAAGATGTACTGTGATGGTGTGTTAGGCACAAAAAGGCCTCAGTCAAACCTGCTCTAAATCTGAGGGAGAGATTTCTTAATCAAACCTGTTGATGCACTTGAAGGTATAATTTAAGGCCTGTTTATGCCTTATTGAAACCTGAAAAGTGATTTTCAATATCAGCACAAAGCTGTTTACCATGTTGCATTCGTTGCAACAAAGGCAGTTTGTCCAAGCTGTTCTGCCTGCTGAACAGGCTGGACCTAAACTGTCTACGCTGCTCTGTTCTGTTGAGCAGCTTGGACAGTTTACAAGTGTTCTGTTCTTTGTGCACAGAACCTGTTCTTTGTGAACAGGTTAAACACTTTATGGAATATGTTTCCAAGTCCTCATGTATTGTTTTTGGCTACAAGATCAGTTTACAAGTCGAAGACAAAGTGGAAAACAGAACTGCACAGCCTGCCCACGCTGTTCTGTTACATGAAGACAAACGTATATCTGAAAAGGGTGACAGACCTTTTCTTATATCAAAATGGCATTACCAAAAGAAGAAAGAGGCAAAGTTAACATTCCACTTTTGTTTAAAGCCTTATGCAACAGTGACAAAAAGGAAAAGACAAAGATTCTGCCATGTGAAGACAAATATACTTTATTAGAACGTGCAGAAAGGTGTTTTGTCTTTTTGGAAAGACTTTCCACTATCTCATATGTCCAATGAAAGAAGCTTCACTGAGATTCTCCTTTTGAGTATAAAAGGAAGCTTCTAAGGATTGTGAGACATCAAGAGTGTGAAATCAGAACGTGCATTGAAGTGTGTTATTCCATGCATGCAAGTCTGCTTATATAAAACAGTAGAGTGTGTCTAAGCTGTTTTTGCTTAAGCTGTCCATCTAAGTCTTGTAAAAACAATGAGTGTGTCTAAGTGAGTGCAGTCATTGTATCTATTCTGAGTGAGTCTTAGATTAGTTAACCAACTATTGTATCTTTCATCTCAGCTTGAACCTTTCCGCATTCAAGCTTGTTTGTAATTAACACTTGTTAATAATATACACAAACATTGAGAAAAAGATTGTTAAGCTTTTAAATAGTTGTATTCACCCTCCCCCCCCCCCCCCCCCCCTCTACAGCTTAGAACTATACATTTGGGAAACCTTTTGGGACCTACAACTGGTATCAGAGCAGATAGAGTGTGTGTCAACTCTAGATCTCTCATTCTCCCTACTTTCCCATGGACAACAGTGCTGCAAATTCCTCATCCTACTATGACAATGGGTCAATGGCCAAACCCCCCAAGTTCAATCATCAGAACTTCTCTGGCTGGAAGTGCAGAATGATGCTCTATTTAGAGAATCTGGATGTACAACTACCAGAGATAGTAACGGAAGGTCCCTATGTGCCAACCTCTGTTACTACCATAACGCCTGCTGTTGAAGGAGCTGCCCCTGAAATCAGAACCTTTGGGAAGGCCAAAGCTCAATGGTCTGATGAAGACAAAAGACTGGTTGCTCTGGATGCAAAAGCCAGGAATAACCTGGTTATCTCTCTGCCTAATGATGTGTTCAAACAGGTTGAGAAGATGAAGACTGCAAAGGAGATGTGGGATACTTTGTGTACGGTCTATGATGGACCCACAATCACACTGGACAACAGGATTAACAATCTTGTTAGACAGTATGAACTCTTCTTTGCAAAACCAAAGGAGACACTCATAGAAACCTACACCAGGTTTACTGCTCTTGTTAATGATCTCAAAGCTGTTGGGATCACAAAGGACAGCCTGACTCTGGTGAACAAGTTCTTGGACATCTTGCCTGAAGAGTGGAACTACTTTTCTACCACCTTGAGAAATTCAGGTACCATCAAAGGTATGGATCTTGTAAACTTATATGGATCCTTACTAAATGATGAGCAGTCAAGGAAGTAGAAGAGAAATGCCTTGGAAATGTCCAAGAGAGGTGCTGCCTTAGTGGCCAGCGTGAGACAACCTGTTGGTAAGGTATGTGATGTGCTCACACAACCTGATCAACAGGCTGTTGATGAAAGAGAGGAAATGTCTGATGAGGAAGACAGTGCAGATCTTGCTGAACTTGATGAAGAGCAAATGATTGCAATGCTTGTCAAAAGGTTCAACAAGAAGAGGTTTGGAAGAAATATGTTGCAGAGGAACTCAAATGCTGTCAAAAAGAAGGCATTTGATAAATCTAAGGTTGAGTGCTTCAAATGTGGCAAAACTGGCCATATAGCTGCTGACTGTGTGTCAAAAGCTGTTGGACAGTCTTCCAAACCATACAAGACTAACAGGGACGATGGCTATAGGGTTAAGTACCTTATGGCCATGGTTAAGCTGAAAAAGTTGGAAAACTCAGTGGCTTCCAACAAGCAAAAGGGACTGATGGCAGAGACATGTGACTGGGAGGCGTTTGATTCATCCTCAGATGAAGAAGACAACAACTGTCTGATGGCCAACACTGACGTCCCATCAACTAGCAACTTCAAACAGGACTTTGCTGAAGCTGAAGGCTTCAGCAGCTTAGAGAACTGGAACCCTACAATGATGTACAAGGTACAAAATTTTATGGCTTACAGTTCTGATGAAAAAGTTAAAATGTTTGAATATATGCTGGTTGATTTAAGCTGCTGTTGAGAAGCATAATGTTTTAGTATCGGAAATCTCTAAGTTTAAAACTGATCTTGAAATAAAATCCAGTAAACTGGACAGTTTCCATAAGTTGGAAACTGAGCTTGATGAATTAAAACACATCACTTTACTGGAAGAAAAGAGAGAAACAGATGTAAAACATGCAAAGCTTCAAAAGATAGTTGACTCTTGGTGCCAATCTGGACAAAAAGTCAGCCATTGCATCAGTCAGCAGATCCCTACACAAATCCAAGCCTATCTTGGAGGGGATCTTGACAAAGCAGCTTCTATTGTTGAGATTAATAATCTGAAAGATGACTTACCCACTCCTGGTGAGCTTCCCAGTACTTTCATCCAAAAAGTTAATGGAAAGCTGGTCTCAACAAACAGGTTTGTCAGGCCTCAAAATACTGACAGCTTGTGTGAAAAAGGCCCAAAGGCTGATGATGGAATGTGTTCTCTATCAAATCAGCCTGCTAAGTGCTATGGTGATTCACACAAGCAAAAGAAAGGAAAACATGCTCAAACTGCAGCAGTGGACACTAAACCTGGTGACAAAACAGGCTCTGGGTCCAAAGCTGATGGTAAGAGACATGTTAATCCTTTTGATGCTAAACATTTTGAAAATAAGTTTTCAAAAGGTAAGCAGCCTGCTTTCAACAAGGGTAAGTCTCATGTTGAAAGCAAATCTGTTGTGGTTTCAAATAAGTTTTCAAATCATGGTGGAAAACTGGTTATAAATGAAAATAAGTCTTTCAAAACCAGAAACAGTGACTATGCTGATAGGCAGCATCAATCACATCTCAGTAAGGGCAAAGGCAAAGCCATTGCTCAGCCTGACAAATCTGGGAATAAGTTTTCCAAACCTGTGCAAGGTCAAAAACCAATCAAGCTTCATGTTTTTGACATCTGTCCTCCGAAAAAGAGGAAAGAAGAAACAGGCAAAGCTGTTTCTATTGTGCCTTCCACCCACGCTGTTGATTCATCGAAAAATAGTAATAAGTTTGCTAAACCTGCTGATAAAATCAACAGAAATAATTCAGAATGTGTTTCTGAAAGTTCTTCTTCCAAAAAGGCTAAAAAGAGAAAATGCTATATATGTGGGAAGAAGACACACATGGCCAAAGAGTGTCCTGAAACTAAGGACCTCAGGCCTGTTGACTCTGCTAGTTCCACCATTGCTAAAACAAGCAGTGTTGGAAGTAACTTAGTCAATGAAAGTGGTATCCAAACTGATACCATTCAAATAGGAAATATTAGTGTGGATATTACTAGCCCATCAATAAATGTTGATGCAGTAGGAGAACTGATCACAATGATTAGTTCCCCTAAAAGTAACTAATGTTTTCCTATGACACTCTGCAGAACAAACAACCATCCCAGGTTTGGTACTTGGACAGTGGCTGCTCAGGACACATGACAGGTTGCAAGGATCTCCTGAGTGATCTCAGGCCTGAAAAAGGGCCAAAAGTCACCTTTGGTGAAAACGTGCAGGGATCCACTGAGGGAAATGGAACTCTTAAAGCTGGTGATGCAGTGTTCAAAAGAGTAGACTATGTGGTTGGGTTAAAACATAATCTTGTTAGCATAAGTCAACTGTGTGATGCTGGCTACAAGGTTAACTTTGATGAGCACCTGGGTTACATATTGGATCCCCAAGGCAAAGTTGTGCTGTGTGCTCAACGGAAGAAATGTGTATATGTTGTGGACATGAAATCTGCTGATCCCACAACTGAAACCTGCTTTCTCACAAGAACCAGTGCAGCCCTAAACTGGTTATGGCACAAAAGGCTATCTCACCTGAACTTCAAGAATATCAACAAACTCTGTAAGAAAGAGTTGGTAACAGGTTTGCCTTCTATGACCTTTGTTAAGGATAAACTCTGCATAGCTTGTGAGAAAGGCAAGCAGAGAAAATCATCTTTTAAATCCAAGCATAATTTTTCTATTGAAACTCCTCTCTTCTTAATCCACATGGACTTGTTTGGACCAGTCAATGTCCCAAGTCTAGGAGGAAGAAGATACACTCTAGTAATGGTTGATGAGTTCTCCAGGTTTACATGGGTAATCTTCTTGAAGAGCAAAGGAGAGGCTGCTAGAGAGATCATTGGATTTGTCAAAAAGATGGAAATGCTGAACTCTGCTCAAGTGAAGCAGCTTAGAAGTGATCATGGTACTGAGTTCAGAAATAGTACTCTTGAGGACTTCTGTGAAGAAAAAGGGATCTCACAAAACTTTTCAGCAGTAAGAACTCCACAACAAAATGGAGTTGTTGAAAGGAGAAACAGAACCCTTATTGAAGCTGCTAGAACCATGTTGTGTGCATCTGGTTTACCTTCATTATTCTGTGTTGAAGCTGTTAACACTGCCTGCTTCACCCAAAACAGATCCTTAGTGGTGAAAAGGATCAACAAGACTCCCTATGAGCTGCTCAAAGGGAGGAGGCCAAATATTAGCTACTTCTATGTGTTTGGATGTCCCTGCTTCATTCTAAATCAAAGGGACCAACTGGCAAAGTTTGAACCCAAAGCTGATGAAGGTGTCTTTGTTGGATACTATGCTATCTCCAAAGCCTACAGAGTGTACAACAACAAGAGAAAGGTAATTGATGAATCTATCAATGTCAGCTTTGAAGAGTCCAGGAATGCCTCCACCAAAGCTGTTCCTGAATCAGTTTCAGGATAATTCAGCTTTGATGATCTCATGCATTCAAACAGTGAAGAGGACTCAAAAGCTTCCACTACACCTAGAGTGGAACCTGCTAACCATGATGGGCATGATGATTAATGTGTTGATACACCCTGTGTGAATAAGTCTACTGACTTAATTACAACTTCATATCCTGAACCAACCAATGCTGATTTTCCTGGATCCTCTGCTGATGTGTTCAACAATGGAGAGTCATGCTCAACAAGTGAACAGGCTCAAGATATCAGTGTGTCTGAAAATCTTGAAAGCTGTTCAACAGGACCTGTTGAAGATGCAAACAACTCAGGAGAATCCTCATTGAGGAATGATCCTAAGTGGATCAGGTGTCACCCCAATGATCAAATAATTGGTGACATCCACAAAGTGGTACCAACAAGATGGGACAGCTTAAGGAACTTTTTTATGTTCTCTAGCTTTGTGTCCCTAATGGAGCCAAAGAAAGTGGATGAACTTAAAGATGCCAGTTGGATCACTGCCATGCAAGAGAAACTCAATCAGTTTCAGAGACACAAGGTATGAAAGCTAGTCCCTGCTCCTAAAGGTAAAACTATAATTGGCACCAAATGGGTTTACAGGAACAAGATGGATGAGCAAGGTCATGTCATTAGCAATAAGGCAAGACTAGTTGCTCAGGGCTACAGGCAGGAGGAAGGCATTGACTACGATGAAACATTTGCTCCTGTGGCCAGGCTAGAGGCAATTCATTTGTTTCTAGCCTATGCTGCTCATAAGAGCATGAAGGTATTTCAAATGGATGTGAAGAGTGCATTTTTTAATGGGAAGCTGCAAGACGAAGTTTATGTCAAGCAGCCTCCAGGCAAAAGAATCACATCTAGCTGCTGTGAAAAGAATCTTCAGATACCTTAAGGGTACACCAGGTTTGGGTCTTTGGTATCCAAAGACTCAAGCCTTAAACTAACAGGTTATTCAGATTCTGACTTTGCAGGCTGCAGGCTAGATAGGAAAAGCACAACAGGTGGATGTCAACTCCTTGGTGGTAAGTTGATAAGTTGGTGTAGCAAGAAGCAGAACTCAGTTTCTACTTCTACTGCTGAAGCTGAGTACATTGCTGCTGGAAGCTGCTGTGGGCAGATTCTGTGGATGCAGCATCAACTTGAAGACTATGGACTTGTATATAGGAAAAATCCTATTCTGTGCGATAATACAAGTGCCATAGCTATCTCCAACAATCCAGTGTTTCACTCCAGAACAACACATATAGAGGTCAGACATCACTTCATCAGGGATCACATTCAGAAAGGTAATGTGGAGGTAAGTTTTAGTTCCACAGATGAACAGCTTGCAGACATTTTTACCAAACCTCTTGATGTAAACAGATTTAACTATCTGGTAAGTTTCACAGAACAGCTTAGACAGAGCAGGCTATGCATGTTCTACACTTAGCCGTTTTCTGCAAAACTTGAACAACTTGAGCGCATACCAGGTTTGACGATAACAGTTTTTATGTCAAGCCTGATCTGATGATCAAACCTCCACCCTGCTCACTCATTCAATCTGTCATACAAGACATTGTCTTGTAACCTGATCAGCTATTGAACACAACATGTTCTTCCATAGCTGAACAGGTTGAAGGAACAGCTTGAAGAGTGAACAGCTTGTGATGACCCTGCTCATCACATGTTTGACCATCAGCTTAGACCATCAGTTTTAATTACCTTTCTTCACAATTAAGTTACTTAAATTTTGTTTTTGTTTAACTTAATTACTGCGGATAATGTGTGTTTACGTGTGTTAGTGAATAAAAAGGGCTCAAGTGGTCTGACAAATGGTCTGACATGGACAACCGTTCCGTTTTCCGTTAACGACCATTTCAAATCAACCGCCCAAATGTTTCTCTCTCACACCCACTCACATTCAAATCCTATAAATACCTCCTACTGTTTCATATCCGTCTTCCTCACTACTTCCATAACTTCCTAAGAACCCTAAAACTTCGTCTAAGTGTCCTGTGCTTCTACTACTCTCACTACTTCCCAAATGGCTCACCGTAACAACCCCTTTCTACCAGTGTTTGTTGGTGCTGATGTTCAAAAACATGCATCAGTCACCACAATGCTAACCCTGAAACCTACCAACTACCTTGCAAACCTAACCATCCCCAAAAACTATGTGGGGAAAGGCTACGATGAAATGGTGGAGTTTCTGAAAGTTCATCCGTTGAACTATGACATGACAGCCTCTCCTGGTGTCCTGTACCAGGAGATGGTATATGAGTTCTGGTACACTTGTGCCTACAACCCAGATACCAAAGTCATCAAGGGCACCATACTCAATGGGACTCAGACCATTGCAATCACCACTCGTCTGATCAGGGAAGCTCTTCGTCTCCCTGTGGCTGAAACATATGATCAGCCTCAGGCCGAAGATGAATAGATGAAGAATCTGCTGCACTTCTGTGGCGTAGCAGAACCAAAGGTTGGAGCTACTCTGTTCAGGAAGGATTTGTCTCCTACCTACAGTTTTCTGTTTGCCTCAGTGGTCACGTGCTTCAGCAGTAAGGTTGGTTCCTTTGACCAACTAAGCCGTGATGAGATTCCTATAGTCCTACAGCTCGTGGATGGGACTACAATCAACATGGCCAGATGGATTTTCATAAATTTGAGGAATCTGGTGCAGCAGGAGATACGTCCAGCTGCTGTTCGTTATCCCAGATTTCTGAGCCTCATTTTTAAGCATGTTTGTGGTGAGCATCTGTATAACTCTCAGCCTTTACTCCGTACTGCTGTTTTTCCTATTATAGGAAATAGAGTTTTCTACACTCCGGTTCTCCCAAATGAGCCTCCTCTATCTACTCCAATGAGGAGGCTGCTAGGATTGGTGGAAGGACCCTCTGCTGTGAGGGTGGATCCAGAAGCTGCTCCCAAAGGAAAATCCAAAGCCAGGGCCAAGTTTGTTAAAAGGACCCTGGAAACAACTGAAGCTGGGCCTGTCCACAAGAAGGCCAAAACAGCTAAGTCTAAGTCTGCACCCTCAGCCTCTGTGGCTGAGGGGGAGCAGGTTTCTCATCCTGGTTCATTTGTTGAACCTGAAGCCTCTGTGGCTGGTGCCTCTGTGGCACCTGAGACTATGGAACAGGCCAACTCACCTGTTTCTAACCCAGTCTCCAAACCTGTCCAATCTGAACCTCTCACCTCCCCACAATTACCCACCTCCTCTCTCAAATTATACCAAAGAAAATCCCTTGCCAAAAAGAAACCAACAGCCAAAAGAGCCCAAACCAGCCCCTCTGTTCCCTCTCAACAGGGTTCAGTTGAAAAAGAAGCACACCTTGATGCCTCTCCTATTTTGGGAGAAGGTTCAGCATAATTGGAGCCTGCTTCACCCCAACCTGTGTCTACCCCAAGTCAGCCAAGACCCTCTGGTTCCTCCCAACAAGAGCTAGTTGTACATATGGAGACAGCCACATCAACTATTCCAGCCTCTCAACAGGCTGAGAATATTGAAAGACAGGAGTTCTCTCCACTCCATACTGAGTCCACACAGTCCCCACTTCATACTTCTTTACACCCTGAGTCTGCACGAGGTGCCCACACTGCTGGATTAGACCAACCAGTAGCTCAGCCTCAAATTTCTGTTCCTCATGATGCAGCTGTTCTACACCAAACAGCTGCTGAAGGACCAACTACCCAAGCTGATGACCCACAGGGAACATAACATCCCTTTGGTGAGGCTGCTCCTACTATGCAAACTCCATCAGCAGGTTTCACCACTGCTGATGTTGAAATGCACATCCCATCTCCCAATGATGAGGTACCTTTAAACCAAGGTGCTGCAGAGGGAACCACCACTGGCCTTATTGAAGGTGCTGCAACACAAGCAGCATCTGAAAGGCTACCAACCTCTACCCCCTCTCCTGATGATGCAGCTACTGCCGCTGCTGAACGACCTATTGACCCCTCCAAGCTAGGCCACATTACTTTTGCCTAGGCTATGGAGCTTCTTTCAAAAGTATCCTCTTCTTCTCCATCACATCCCCATACACCAGCCTCATCCTCATCATCACCATCTACTCAGTCCAAACAGTCTACCCATACACCTCCATCCCCTAAAGATCTGCCTTTGAAGGATCAGCTATTCTTGCTGACCAACAAAGTTGGTTCTTTAGAAACTTCCATGTATTCTCTACCCTCTCTCATTTCAGATTCTGTGTCTGAACAGCTTAAAGGATTCTTTGATGTGTTCAAGAATTCCTTCCCCTCAACTCCTCAAACTGACACCTCCTCACACCTGCTTGCACTCACTGCACAGCTGCAAAATGTCTCCACTTCCCTCTCCTCCATTCTTTCACACCAACAGGACTTTGTGTCCTCTATGACAGCTAAATCCCAACAGCTGTCCACTCTCCTCACTACTTGCAACTCTACACTTCCTGATACACTGGCCAGCCTAAACACTCTCATCGTCTCTCTATCAAATTCTGTGTCCGCAAACCTTGCTGATGTGCAGGACTCTCTTGAGTTACACCTTGCACAGCTTCAAAGTTTGCTATTCACAGCTTCTGGTAGAGAAACTATTCTTAAGTTGAGCTCTCTTGCTGATTCCCAATCCTCTTCTATTCAAACCTGTCTTTCCCAACTTGCAGGGGTGAAGGACAACCTGGCTTTCTTTGTGCATAGCCTGGTTGGTCCCAAACCTACTGCCAAAACTGCTGCCAAGCCTGCTACTGAATTTGTTTCTTTAGGCAGACCAGTTGTTGAAGGTGCTGGTCCATCTCCTTCAAAGGGGGAGAAGTTGTTTGCCTCTAAGACTAAGTCTAAGGGGGAGAAAACTTCTTCTCCTAAGGAGATATCAGCATCTACTGGTCAACCAACAGGTGCATCTGGAACAGGTACTGGTCCAGCTGAGGGTGCCTCTCATCAACCTGAAGCTGCTCAGCCTACTCAGGCTGAATCTCCAAACCCTGCACAGTCTAAGGGGGAGGAATTCGTTCCTGAGGATAGGCCAAGCAGCAGAAGGAGGCATCTCATTCTGGAGGAAGAAGAAGAAGAAGAGGAAGCCACTCCTGAAGCTGTTACTACTACAACAGCTAAAGGAAAAGAAAAGGCAGTGGTTGATCCTGACCACCAGAAAGCAGCGGAGCTAAAATTTGACAAAGCTAGGGCTAAAGAAATGGGTGTTCCAATTGAAAAATACTATGAGCTCAGAGATGAACAGCTCAAAGCCCTAGAAATACTGAGAAAAGAAGAAGCCTCTGCCAAAGCTTCAATATCTCTTGCATTCAAAGAGGCAAGCAAAACCAAAATGCCTTCTTTGGATGTACAGAGAAAACTGCTTGAAGCTGCTAGAGAATCAGCTGGTGAGAAGGAAAGTGTACAGGAAAAGGGTGCTCTGGTCTCTGTGACCAAACCAAAGCAAGCATCTTCTGCAAGGGCCCAGTTCCACTTTGACAACTTGGCAAGGAAGAAGTTCCATGATGTTGCTGATAGAAGACTTGCCAAGGAATCTATTGTCAAAGCTGTCCCTATCTCAAGAAAAGGCAAACAGTGGAATCTGCAAATAACCAGAATGGGTGCTACAGGCCCTGAACTGGAATCTTATGACTACACTGATGTTGCCCAAATGGGGTACAGGGAATGGGTTGAGCTGGCAGTTGCCCTGAGCCAGTCTATATCTGAAACGGCTACGACTATCAGGGCATATGTTAAGAAGCTAATGGAGAGAGTGAAAGATCTTGGCCTGATCTCAAAAGAATTAAGTGAGGGTGTCTCTGTGACTTACCCTAAGATAAAGACCAGGAGGACCAAAAAGGATTCTGAGCTGGAGGAACTCCTCATCTTGATTGAACAAGGTGATTATGCTGTTGAAATCAGAGGAGTTGACTACAGCCTGCGCAGTGGAGTAGAGTTTGAAGAAGGCAAAATAATTGAAGAACCTGAGTTGGGGGCATTTTTTGTAGATCCCCTAACACAGAAGCAGTGCTTTCAGAGAGCATCAGATCTATACAAGGTGGATCTGAGACAGCTTGCAGCCTTCAGACTTGCAACTTCATTCAGGCAATCCAGCAAGTGGAGAGCAGCCGTCTGGGACCAGCTCAGAGGCTTTTATGAAAGAGGTGAACTTCAAGATCCCAAGTTTATGATTCTCATAGTTGAAATTCAAGATCTGGAGGAAACAAGGGATGAACTTGAAAAAGTGTTTGAAGAAGGACTGCCACCACTACAGTGAAGTCCACCTACTATCTGAGTAGGTGAAGAATGGAAGCTGTCCATCTGTTAGACAGGCTTGCCATTATCTGCTCCCAACATCAACAGTCCAAAGTGTTGAACTCTTTTGTACATTAGTTGTACTTTGTTACATCTGTTGTAACTTTTCTTATTTACATTAGTTGTAATATACATTAGTACATTAGTTGTACTTCTGTAAAAACATTTGTTGTTTATGTAATCAAAATCAGTATATATAAACAGATCTTTTACTTTACTTAAATGTTGTAATTTCACTTCAGCAAAATGTATTGTAAAATGTATAGTGATTATTGATCAAATCAACTCAAACTGATTATTGCAAATAGGGAGAGATTGTTAGGCACAAAAAGTCCTCAGTCAAACCTACTCTACATCTGAGGGGGAGATTTCTTAATCAAACCTGTTGATGCACCTGAAGGTATAATTTAAGGCCTGTTTATGCCTTATTGAAACCTGAAAAGTGATTTGCAATATCAGCCCAAAGCTGTTTACCATGTTGCATTCGTTGAAACAAAGTAAGTTTGTCCAAGCTGTTCTGCCTGCTGAACAGGCTGGACATAAACTGTCTACGCTGCTCTGTTCTGTTGAGCAGCTTGGACAGTTTACAAGTGTTCTGTTCTTTGTGAACAGAACCTGTTCTTTGTGAACATGTTAAACACTTTATGGAATATGTTTCCAAGTCCTCGTGTGTTGTTTTTTGCTACAAGATCAGTTTACAAGTCGAAGACAAAGTGGAAAGCAAAACTACACAGCCTGCCCACGCTGTTCTGTTACATGAAGACAAACGGATATCTAAAAAGGGTGACAGACCTTTTCTTATATCAAAATGGCATTAGCAAAAGAAGAAAGACGCAAAGTTGACATTCCTCTTTTGGTTAAAGCCTTATGCAACAGTGACAAAAAGGAAAAGACAAAGATTCTGCCATGTGAAGACAAATATACTTTATCAGAACGTGCAGAAAGGTGTTTTGTCTTTTTGGAAAAACTTTCCACTATCTCATCTGTCCAATGAAGAAGTGTTGGTACATCCTGTGTGACGATAGCAGTCTAAGTGATCCTACATTGTGACTTTAGCAAGTGCTTGTTATATATGTTTATATATGATTGATATTTATTAGTGTTTGTATGTTTGAACTTGATGTAACGCATTACAAGAAGTTCAAACATAAAGTACAAAGATAAATTCAATCATAAGGTAATATCATAAGTTTCAACACTTAGTTGTTTATGTGAAATGCTAGATTCGAATTTATTAAGGCTTGGCATTCGAATCTGTGATAGATTCGAATGTAGCCTTAGATTCGAATGAGCCTAGATTCGAGAATGTCATTGTGGACAAACTCGAATGGGCCTTGGGCCAGATTCGAGTTTGGCCCACATCAGACTCGAATCAGGGTCTATAATTAGGGATAGACTCGAGATATAATCAGACTTTTTGCAGAATTCGTGAGGAATTAAGCTTAAAGCGATCTCGAGTTTATCATCAGCTTTAGTGCCGTTTCGGAGAGAATCAGTTCGTAGGATCGTTCGTGTGTCGTTCGTTCAACCTCTGATAGTCTCCGTGTTTCGTAGTTGAGAGTTTTCCGTCTAACCGTTAACGAGGATTCCGCACTCGTTGACGGCTCCGCGTCTAGATAGATCTCGTAGTGGTAGACCTTACAAGTGGTATCAGAGCCTACGGAGTGTTCTTCGTGTTCTTCATGTTCATCTAGATACACTCTAGGTTTCTTGACGTTAGTTGGACGGTTTTTCTCTCAAAATCGAGTTTTTGAGCTTAGCAAATTCTTATTCGGAAAATACTTTGTGGTTTTTCACGTTTTTGATCGAAATCATCAGTTTTCGTTGGAAAATAGTGGTTTAATCTGAAAAACGTTAAAAAATCAAAGTGTTAGCCGTTTTTCGAGTTTGCGGCGCTCGAATCTAATAGGGGTAATTAGGGTTACACTTAGTCTCGAGTCTAACCAAAATCCGCTCCTTTCGAGTCTGTTTCAGTGGGTTTCGAATCTATTTCGAGTTTGTTGCTTCATTCGAATAGGATCTCGAGTCTATTCAGTTTCGAGTTTATTTCGAGTCTAGTTAGTTTCGAATAGAGGTTTCGAATCTACTGTTACTTTGAGTTTGCTGACCTTCGAATCTAAGGACTTTCGAATCTGACATAATTTCGAGTTTAATTGAATTACAACACTTAATCGAATTTAATCCCAAATAAATTGGAATCGGATTACATTCGAATCTACCTAGATTCGAAAGAATTAATTCACATTAGTTTCGAATTAAATTAATTAAGTTCACTTCAATTACATTCGAAAAAGATGTCTAATCTTCAGAAATTCCTAGAAATGGACCACGAGGTTGGGAAGGCAAACGCTCCGCCTAAGCTGATGAAGGTCGAGGATTATTACTGGTGGAAAGATCGGTTTACCAATTTCGTACGTTTCAATGACATGCGCATGTGGGTGTGCATCGACGAAGGATATATTCCACCGGTTTCAGAAGTTGAAGGCCGTCAGAAAGTCTTGTCATACCAAATGATGAAGGAGGATGATAAGAAATTGTATGAAGCCGAAAACAAAGCTTTCTCACTAATTCGAATGGCGTTGCCGCAGGATATTCTACACACATTCAGTACTCAGAAGACATCAAAAGAACTTTGGGAGTCGCTAGAGAAGAGGTGTGAGGGAAACCCTAGGGTTCGTAGAAAGCGCACTGAGCTGTTAAAACAACAGTTCGCAATTTTCAAGGCGTTAAAGGATGAACAACTGGATGACATTATCACCCGGTTTTATCACCTGTTGACGGAACTTGAAAGTCAAGGGATTGAGTTTACTGACACCGACAAGAATAACAAGCTTCTTGATGCCTTACCAGCCAAATGGGCTATGTATGTGGCAATGATTAAGCTGAATGAGGACAAGTACTACACTCAATCTCTGGATGACATTGTGGGAACGTTGTGGGCATATCACTTCGAGCTACTGAAGGCCGAAACTGATTACGAACAAGTCCAGAATCCAGCAATGTATTTTGGAAAGACAACAAAACCTTCAGCGGCAGCCGAACCGAAGACTGCTACAGCGTTTTTCACGGGAGAAACGTCGTCACCAGCAGAGTCTGATGACACATTGAATCGCGCGTTCTTAGGATTAGGAAGATCGGAAGAACCGCAACCTCAAGTAAAACAGGCATCGACATCTCAGAGCTATTCGAAGATGCCCATGAGCGCAAAATCGGCGGAAGAACATTTGAATCTGCTTGCTTCTTTTGTGACCGCATACGGGAATTGTGTTCAAGGGAAGATTAACGATCCTGCTCTCTGGGATGAGGACTACGATCAGGTAGACCCTGATGATCTTGAGGAAATGGATCTTAAGTGGCAACTGGCCATGGTAACTCAGAGGGTTAAGAGATTCATTAAAAGAACTGGGAGAAATCTGTAGATGAATAACAAGGGGATAGGATTTGATAAGTCCAAGGTAAAATGCTACAACTGTCAAGGACTGGGACACTTTGCCAGGGAGTGTCAGAGACCGAAGGTGGAGACATACCAAGGGCAGAGTCAGCATCAGGGACAGTTCCAAAAGCAGTCCCAACAACGATACCTTCCAAGTTCATCATCTGGACAAGCCAATCTAGCGGGTCTACTTTCCAATGTCTCGTCAGACAGACAGCTAGATGGTACGTATGATTGGAGCTCACATCCAGAGTCGAATGCTAGAGCCTTCATGGCTGAAGTCACAGAAACTGGGTGTGATGGGGACGAGCAGACCACTAGGGACAGCAGTCCGATGTGGGTAGAGAAGGCGAATGATCAGACAGTGCTGGAGTTTGCTGCTCAGATGGCCAACGTGGAATCTGATAACTCAAAGGTTAGTCTGACTTGTTCTCTCTTTCGTGAATTATGTGCGTTATGTGTTAATTCTAGCGATAGGTTAAATCTAGTCTTAGAATCACATAAAACCATAACTGCTCAGAATGAAAATTTAAAAATTGAAAATGCTAGCCTAAACGATATCAAGCAAGATCTAAAAGAAAAGCTTAAGGCTGATGCTCAAGACGTAATAGTTCTAAAAGACAAACTCAGTGAGCAGTGTGTTAGGATAGAGCTAATGTATGAGCACGTAGAAGCCTTGACCAAAAGTCTTAAGGACAAGGACATAGAGCTAGCCGAAACAAAGGTAAAGGTAGCAGAGGCAAATAGCAAGTTGGAGAAGTTTAGGAATTCAAGCCTAAATCTAGGATAAGTTTTAGATGCCCAAAGACAGTCTAAAAAACCCGTAGGTCTAGGATTTCACGAAATTCCTCCGCCTTTCAATGCAAACTATGTGCCTCAGCCTCAGGAGAACACTGATAAATCAGTAGACATAGAGGACCTACCTACACCGACACCAGAGCCTATAGTAGAAAATACACCTAAGGTGGCTGACTCAACCGTCAAGGTTAAGAAAGTCAAATTTGTGTCTTCCTCCAGTGAAACACCTGCAGGAAAACAGAAAATTTCTTGGGCTGATCAGGTCGATGAGCCAGTCGCCATAGATGTACCAAAGGAAATAGACACTAGTGAGACACCTAGATCTAAGGGAACACACAAAAAGTCCATAGATAAGATGTCTTGCTTCAGATGTCACGAGAATGGGCATGTTGCTTCTCACTGTCCACTTAGGAAAGCCGATGTTACACCTAAGACAGTGAACCCAACACCTGTTAAGCCCTCAACCAGTGTGGCGAGCAACAGTAGTTCTCAAAATACCGAGAAAACTGTGCAGGCCGCACCTAAACAAGTTGTGAAAAACACGCCGGTTAAGGTTGGACCAAAGGAAGTGATTAGGACAAATTCACCGAATCGTGTCATTAATCAATCTAGGTCAGCACCACAACAAGTCTATAGGAGCACAACACCTAGCAGGTCACACACTCTAGTTAGGTCTCATACTCCAGTTAGACAGTATACACCGGTAAGAGCTCAAGGATCACAGTCCGAAATGCCATATAATAGGAATTATTCTAGAGCTCCACAACAAATGCCTACTCCAAGGCAAAGAGTGAACATAAATCACTCGGCACCACAACAGAACCCAGTTCAAAGGCCCAAATCACCCGAAAGGCGAGATGGGTATTTGAAAGAGTTCACGTATGTGGATGAGAATGGTATAACCAAGTCAGTTATGGCTTGGGTTCCCCGTGATAACTAACCCATTTTCTTTCATGTGCAGGAGATAACTACAGGTCCAAACAACAAGTGGTTCGTCGACAGTGGTTGCTCCAGGCACATGACGGGGGAAAGAAGTCTACTCACAGACTTCAAGGGAGGAAATAGGGGATTCGTATCATTCGCGGGTAACAAGGGTGGAAATATCACGGGTACCGGAGTGGTCACTAATGGGACAATCAAGTTGGACCAAGTTTATCACGTTGATAAACTGGTTCACAATCTCATTAGTGTATCTCAAATCTGTGATAAGAAGAACTCGGTGTTATTTACTGACACTGACGCGTTAGTGCTAAAGCCGGGATTCAAAATTCCTGAAGAATGTGTATTGATACGGGCGCCAAGGAAGAACGACTTGTACATGCTTGATATGAACAAGCCGGAGACATCGATGGGGCCAATCTGTCTATTATCCAAAGCTTCAGAGACGGAATCGGTACTGTGGCACAGACGCATGGCTCACCTGCACCTAAGAAAGATGAACTACATAACAAAGAATGGACTGGTGCAGGGTGTGCCTATGAAGAGCTTTCAGTTCGAGGACAAGTGTCTACCGTGCATGAAGGGCAAACAACATAAGAAGACACACAAGTCCAAGACGCAGAATTCCATAACCTCAACATTCGATTTGTTGCACATGGACCTTTTCGGCCCAATCAACAAAAGGAGTATCGGAGGTAGTTGGTACTGCTTAGTTATCACTGACGATTACTCATGGTTTTCTTGGGTTTTCTTTTTAGGTACGAAGGACGAGACGGCTACCAAGCTCATCGGGTTCTTAGACCAAGGGGAGAATTCCTACGGAACAAGGGTTAAAAGATTACGTAGTGATAATGGGACTGAATTCAAAAACACTGTAATTGGTGTATATTGCCTATCAAAGGGCATAGTGCATCAATTCAGTGCACCATATGAACCTCAACAAAATGGGGTGGCCGAACGTAAAAATAGAACATTGATTGAGGCTGCAAGGACTATGCTTTCGGATTCAAAGCTTCCTACCATGTTTTGGGGGGAGGCAGTGAATACCGCGTGCCATATATTAAACCGAGTCCTTACAGTCAAATCTTTGAACAAAACATGCTATGAAATTTTGAATAAACGGCCACCTAACTTAACTGGATTCGAACCGTTTGGAGTACCATGCACACTTTTAAGAACAAAACATCAACCGAAGTTAGGTGAAAAGGCTGACGAAGGATACTTCCTAGGTTATGTGCCAAACTCACCAAACAAACGGGTGTTTAACAAAACAAATGGTACTGTGGAGATTGTGTATAATATTGAAGTCACAAGTTATACACATGAACCCCAAACTGGTCCGGAATGGTTATTTGACTATGATAAATTGTTTGAGTCATTTAACATTCCTTTGGATGATACTGCAGGTACAATCGAAAAAGACATGGCGACGTTGCACCTGAATGACGATGGCCATATCTTTCCGAGGACCACGTTCGAATCTACATCCGAGCCTACTGCGACTGTAGATAGATCTCCAGAAGTTGCTGATCAAGAGGCACCTACCACTGAGAATCAGACTCAAGCATCGAGTTCCAACTCTGAGGAAAACATCCGTGAGGAGGAAAATGTAGAAGCTGAGCCTGTTCCCCCATTAGGTGAAATAGGATCGAACTTAGGAGATAATCTAAGGGTTGATGAGATAGAGACCTCTAGGATTAACAAGAACCATCCATTAGAAAGCATCATAGGAAATCCTAATGAGGGTGTGAAGACTAGGAGTAGTGTAAATAACAACACAGTGTTGTTGTCGATGATAAACGACTCCGAGGCATATCACACATGTCTCTATTCATGTTTCATATCGCAAGTAGAGCCTAAGAATGTGCAAATGGCACTTAAGGATAACTCCTGGGTTGAAGCGATGCAGGAAGAACTTTCGCAATTTAGGAAACTAGAAGTGTGGGAGTTAGTTCCATTACCTCGAGGGGAAATTGCCATAGGAACCAAATGGGTTTTTAAGTGCAAAAGGGACGATCGGGGTATAGTCACGCGCAACAAGGCTAGGTTAGTTGTAAAGGGTTTCAACCAAGAGGAGGGAATCGATTACAACGAGGTTTTTGCACCAGTAGCAAGGCTGGAAGCCATTAGGTTGTTTCTAGCTTTTGCCTCCTTCAAGGGCTTTAAAGTATATCAGTTAGATGTTAAGAGTGCTTTCCTGTATGGGAAAGTGAAGGAGTTGGTGTATGTAGAACAACCGCCCGGATTTACAGATCCAAAATATCCTGATAGAGTATATCGCTTAGATAAGTCTCTTTATGGATTGCATCAGGCACCTAGGGCGTGGTATGAGACTCTATCCAACCATCTATTAGAGAACGGTTTTGAAAGGGGTAGGATAGATAGTACTCTGTTTGTTAAGAGGAAGGGAGAACACTTTATCTTGGTACAAGTGTACGTCGATGATATCATCTTTGGATCATCAGACGAACAGATGTGCAAAGATTTCGAGAAGGTGATGAAGTCTAAGTTCGAAATGAGTGCTATGGGGGAGTTAAATTTCTTTTTAGGGTTACAAGTTGACCAAAAGAAGGAAGGGATGTTTATCCATCAGACTAAGTATGTCTATGACATATTAGAGCGTTTCGGGATGGAAGGAACAAAGTTGACTGCTCATTTCAGCACGCCGATTCAAGTGAATCATAATCTCGGACCGGGTACTGAAAGTGATACCGATGTGGATCCGACGTTATATCGGGCCATGATTGGGTCACTTATGTATTTAACTGCTTCAAGACCTGACATTATGTTTGCTGTGTGTATTTGTGCTAGGTTTCAAGCGAATCCGAAGGAGATGCATATGAAAGCTGTGAAGCGGATTCTACGATACCTCAAGTCGAAACCGAAGCTGGGACTTTGGTATCACGCGGAGGGAGATCTAGAGTTGGAAGCGTTCACGGATTCTGACTACGGAGGATGCAGCTTGACGCGCAAATCTACAACTGGAGGTTGTCAGTTCCTAGGAGGGAGATTGGTATCCTGGCAATGCAAGAAACAAACATCGGTAGCCGTGTCAACGTGCGAGGCCGAGTATGTTGCTGCTGGTAGTTGCTGCTCACAGGTTCTGTGGATACAACAACAATTGCGGGATTACGGTTTGGCTTACACTCAAACTCCTATTAGGATAGATAACCAATCTATAATTGCTATAACAAATAATCCAGTTAAACACAGTAAAACAAAGCACATAGACATTAGGCATCATTTTATTCGTGATTGTGCTGAAAAGAATCTAATTAAATTGGTAAAAGTGGCAACAGAAGATAATAATGCAGATTTATTTACCAACGCATTTGATAAGACACGGTTTGAGTATTTAATTCAACTGAATGGAATGCGCAACCCAGAATAATTTAGCCTTAGTAGTAGTAGTTTATTTTCTTTTAGAGTCGTAGTATTTCTTTCTTTACAGTAGTCTGCTAATTTAGGAAAGTTTCTATTTTTAGTAAGTTTCTATTTTTAGTAAGTTTCTATTTTCAGTAAGTTAGTAGGTTATCTTATTTTATTGTTTTTTCCTTATGAAAAACAAAAGAAAAAAGAGAGAAAATCATAAAAATACAAAAACAAAAAAGAGAATATCAGAAAAAGAGTTAAGTCTTAGATACGTAGGTTCAAAGTGACGAAAATTAGCACAGTCGTTACAAACTCTAAGTGTTTAGGCTTTCACACATAATACATCTAAAGTCTAAGTGTTATACTTTAGTTAGTTTGATGTGTTGGTAGGCATAATACATAGAGGGAATCTCAAGGCTAATAAAATACTCTAGAAAAAGTCAAGCGTGTCACTAACTTAGATGTATGACCAATCGGTCTTAATTTTTATGTACAAGACATACAAACTTTGAGTCTAAATGAGGTATGCAAACTTTCTGGGGATGTATGGCAACATCAAATACATCTTAAAATGGAAAGAATAGAAATATCATATAAAACTGAGAGTCGAAAACATGCAACTCTGTTGTACGTAAGTACAGACCTGTTGTCTCTGTTTAGATTCGGGTTAGCAGATATGTCGCTTTGTTGTACGTCAGTACAGACCTGTCACCGCTGTCTTGCTAACTTTAAGAATAAACCTTAAGTCAAACTAAGACACTTTGTTGTATGAAAATACAGACCTGTGTCCGATGTTTGTCTTTTAGAGAAAGTTTGCAAATACCAACAAGTTAGAATCTTTGTCTGTGTGCCTTGATCATAAAAGTATGTCTATGTCTGAGTCACGTAAGATAATTTCATGATAAATAAACATGCCAAGAGATATTCCGAAATGTAGAATGTTTAAAGGGGTAAAATACCAACAATCGGCTAAATAGGTATGTCACGACAAATAATCAAAGGAATCAAAAATTCCTAAGTGTGAAAGTTTAAGTACTGAAAGTAAGTATCAGACATCGCTATCTGATTGAACCTTTCTTAGACTATACTCATCAAAAAGATTTTTGTTTAGTATTTAGCTTAGGTTGTAATGTTTTATAAGTATAGCTTAAGTCTAGATTAAATTCTTGGTCAAAATTTTTTATTTTATTTTACCTTAGTTTATTTTATTTTATTTTATTTTATTTTAATTTTTACTTAGGTAAAAGGTCAAAAATTCTGAGGGTGCATTCAAAGTTGGATAAAATAAACATTGCATGAAATATCTTGTGCTTAGGGTAAAGGATTTGGCATAGTTTATCTTGTTACACAATACCGTAGAAAAAGGTTGAAAAAGTTGAAGTTATTTCAAAAATTTTCGAAAATTTTCTAAGTGTTTGGTGTTTTCGAGTTTAGGACAGACTCGAATGTGGAAGGCCTCGAATCTGTCAGTAGATTCGAGTCTAGCCTTAGACTCCAAGGTTGGTAGTACATATAGGTCAACAATGAAGTCATTTAATTCTTACTGTTTTCGAATCTACTGTCTCGAATCTATATTGGCGATCTCGAATCTGTTCTCGAGTCTACCGTTTCTCATATAAACGACATTTTGTCGAGTTTAAAGCTAGTGTGTTCGATTCTACTCCTGTATCTAGGTATAATCAACTTGATTGTATAAGATTCATGAAGTTTTATACACCATTTTAGGCTAAATCATCGATTTTTGAAGGTTTAAGGGTCGAAATAGGGTTTTTACAAAATTACCAAGTTTGGACCGATAAACAGTCAAATTAAAGGCATATATCTGTGATTAGTAACTAGTAGGACTAATGAATGTAATTTTCTAAGTCCAAAAAGGTTAAAATCAAGAGATTTGGTGTTTGAAATAGAATCGGCAGTTCGAGTCTGTTCCTGAGGTTCTCGAATCTGTCATTAGATTCGAGATGACCAGGATATTCGAATCTGTCCATCAAACTCGAAAGGGGACAATTCGAATCTTTTACTTTCGAATCTATTTTTTATTTGCACTATTTAATTTAAATTTTATTAAACTTGTAGAAATTTAATTATGTTGTATTTTGTACTTAAACAAGTTCAAAATAAAACAGATTTGAATTTAAACAAGTTTATTGATTTTTAATGACTCTAATAGTTTGTTTATTGTGCAGAAATGGCTGTTCGAGCTTTTGTGCCTAAGCACAATATGGTGCTTCATCCAGATCATAATCTCCCTGAGGCGCAGGGATTTAGACAGATGCTTGATTTCCTAGTAGAGTTTAGGATCGGATTTGCACTGTCTCATAATGTGCAGCTCGTTTTACCTTACATTCGTCAATTTTACGATCATTTGCAGGTAGACTGCTCGGTCACACTGACAGTGCTACGCACTCGTATTGCTGGACAACCGCTGGTATTCTCGGCAGATTTGCTGCGTCAAGTGTTGCAGCTGGGCACACAAGAAGAAGAATCTGGTCCGATAGAGTTTCCTCTGAATATAAGGCAAGCGGCCTTTCAGAGAATGGGATACAGTCTCGATGTGACAAAAGTGTCATACATGAAGAGCGGGTTAATAGGACAATGGAGGTTTCTTGCACATGTTTTCATGGTATGCTTTGCTCCAAAGAAAGCAGGGTTCGACTATATAGTTGCGAAAATTCAATCTGGGATAGTCGCGATGGTTTA
Source organism: Centrapalus pauciflorus (assembly GCA_020465985.1). Classification (NCBI taxonomy): domain Eukaryota; kingdom Viridiplantae; phylum Streptophyta; class Magnoliopsida; order Asterales; family Asteraceae; genus Centrapalus; species Centrapalus pauciflorus. The sequence continues at coordinate 338,459 of JAANYP010007779.1, read as the reverse complement.
TAATCAACCATATAGCTTCTCGGAGATGTTCTTCTCAGAATTTGTTCACCAGATAACCGCTCCCGAAAATCAACAGTTCTTGTTATATCAGCGGTTCATTATGATGCTTATAAGGCACTTCTTGCCAAATATGCCGCCGTCGAATGACATTCAAAGCGTTGTCGTGATGGATAAGAGGATTTTCGCTGATTGTTCCTCACACAGAGGAAGATTGGCTGTTCCTGTTGGGCGTCCGTTATTCGGAGCAATCTTGGAAAGGGATTTTCAAGCCCCAGATGTTGCCAACTGGGCAGGGGTAGTTGAATTTCAACCGAGACAACAACCACCACAACAACGACAACAACCACAGCCACAACGTGCTCAACGACGAAGACAACGATCAGCTGCGAGTCAAATTCAGGCGACCAGGCCTTCTGCGAGTCAGCAGCCGGAAGCACAGGAAGCAGGGCCTTCGAGTGCTGTTCCAGAATCTGAGCAAATAGCACAAACATTAAAAGAAATATGGGCGTCTGGACCCCATGCTGATGAAGATGTGGCTGCAGCGCTAGTAGGTGAAATACTTGAGCCACCAGAAGGAGAGGAAGACGTGTTAAGAGATGTTGAAGAGTATGAGCCAGAGCAGGCTGATAATGCTTTGTCATCATCCGCAACAGAATCGGAAGAGATGGAGGAGTTAGAAGTTGAGGCTCCTGAGTCAGTTTCGACTGAACCTACTGTTCAAATTGGAACGTATGGATCAAGATTGGTAATTAATGAAGAAGCATCGAGGAGGAGAGTAGTAAGGGAATCTGATGATTCAGATTTTGAAGAAGAAGAGATTGCTCACTTAGTGACTCGGCAAAGGGCCAAGCATCACAGGTTTATGCAAGGGTCATCCTCAGCATCTGATGCACAGCCGGAAATCCCCCAAACTCAAACTCAAGAACCTCAGGCCACCGCTCCACCACCACCACCACCTCAAGATGAACCATATATTCCATCACCATTCATCCCTACTCCTGTTCAGTCCATTCCATCTACCTCGACCGTCTACGCTGACAACCAGAGGTTTATGCAGCTCAAAGCTCGCGTTGACTTCCAACATGTTCAAATCCTAGGCCTAACAAAGGCAATGGGTGAAATTCAGGCGCATAATGCAAATCTTGATAATGAGAATGCTGAATTGAAGAAGACTGTAGAACAAATTCAGGAAGAGAATGTTGAGCTGAAGACGTTTGTCTGCGATCAGGCAGCTGAGTTAAGGTCGATGCGCTCCCTCATTGAGCAGTTAATGAAAAATCTACAGGCTCAGTGGGAGACATCGTGCCGTGATCAGGAGATTGAGAGGCCGAGAGAAGATGATTATGAGGACAATCAAGGCAATGATCCCAGCCCTAAAAGCCAGAATGAGCCAGTAGATTTTTCTACTGCTCAGACTGCTCAATCTCAGGGGGAGCCTAGTCTAGCTGAAGGAGAAGTAGGAGAAGCAAGTTCATCGAAGCAGCCTACAGATTTTGAAATTAGTGAGATGATCGACGCTCTTGGATCTTGATGATGATCCGATGGATGTAGGTTTTGATTATGACGATGAAGAGCTAGAAGAAGGTGAGTTTGTGCCAGAAGAGATAGTTGACTGGCAATCAGGTGACGAAGTATGTGCTGATGAGGATGATGAAGCTGATGAGATAGTCGTACAGCAGAATCCTATCACGGATACATACATGATAGATGGGGATAATATTGTTAACGTAGATGTAGTGAATGCGGCGTTGAATGCTCAGCCATCAACAGAAGAACCTGCTAGAGAGCTATCAAATGAAGAGAAACGAAAGTTATGGTTCAGGGCTGAACAGAAAGATTTAGAGCTTAAGAAGACAATGAGAGTGCCGGGACTGGAAAGCTATCTGGAAGCATATTAAGCTGGTTTTTCGATCAAGAACTGCAGCGTTTTATAATCAAGAGAAAAGACGGGCTTCAGTACTTAAGGCGAACTCTAAAAGCTTTCAATTCACTACCAAAGATCGAGATCAAAGTGTTAGCTTGGAAAGATCTGATTAATGTTGGGAATGATCCCTACGCAGACTTAATTGAAAAAATCATAAGAAAAGAGGGAAGATCCAGAAAGTTCGAACGCCTGAATCCAAGAGTGGGAAAAAGAGTAGAAGATCCTTCACAGATAGATCCTCTAACCGGCCGACCTTGGATGAGAATTCATTACAAACCAGTCAGATGTCTTAGGAAGGTGCCACTCAAGCCCATGCCATAGAATATATTGAAGAATCTGCATTGGTGGTACGCTGACACTGAGACTGGGGAAGCGGTCATGGAAGATTTTGAAGAAAACGTTATTCTTAGAGTCTACGACCCTCTTCACCTGGTAAACCTCTCTAAAGATGATCTTCATATTTTGTATGCTTGTAAGATTTCCAGTGATGCACATATGGATAGTGAAGCTAGGAAGTATGAAAACGTAGTCAAAGTATGTGTTGAAAAAGGGTTGTATGCTGGAAGTATTTTGAATCAATAAATAAACAAAGTTCTTAAGTCAAATGTGTGAATTATTAGAAGCTATCGTCAAGGGGGAGTCTGTTGGTACATCCTGTGTGACGATAGCAGTCTAAGTGATCCTACATTGTGACTTTAGCAAGTGCTTGTTATATATGTTTATATATGATTGATATTTATTAGTGTTTGTATGTTTGAACTTGATGTAACGCATTACAAGAAGTTCAAACATAAAGTACAAAGATAAATTCAATCATAAGGTAATATCATAAGTTTCAACACTTAGTTGTTTATGTGAAATGCTAGATTCGAATTAATTAAGGCTTGGCATTCGAATCTGTGATAGATTCGAATGTAGCCTTAGATTCGAATGAGCCTAGATTCGAGAATGTCATTGTGGACAAACTCGAATGGGCCTTGGGCCAGATTCGAGTTTGGCCCACATCAGACTCGAATCAGGGTCTATAATTAGGGATAGACTCGAGATATAATCAGACTTTTTGCAGAATTCGTGAGGAATTAAGCTTAAAGCGATCTCGAGGTTATCATCAGCTTTAGTGCCGTTTCGGAGAGAATCAGTTCGTAGGATCGTTCGTGTGTCGTTCGTTCAACCTCTGATAGTCTCCGTGTTTCGTAGTTGAGAGTTTTCCGTCTAACCGTTAACGAGGATTCCGCACTCGTTGACGGCTCCGCGTCTAGATAGATCTCGTAGTGGTAGACCTTACAAGAAGCTTCACTGAGATTCTCCTTTTGAGTATAAAAGGAAGCTTCTAAGGATTGTGAGACATCAAGAATGTGAAATCAGAACGTGCATTGAAGTGTGTTATTCCATGCATGCAAGTCTGCTTATATAAAACAGTAGAGTGTGTCTAAGCTGTTTTTGCTTAAGCTGTCCATCTGAGTCTTGTAAAACCAGTGAGTGTATCTAAGTGAGTGCAGTCATTGTATATAGTCTCAGTTAGTTACACATATGACTTTTTCTTGAATATTTTATTAGCGTTTGAGATTTCCTTTGTGTATTATGCCTACCAACACATCAAACAGGAAAGTATATATCACTTAGAAATTAAGGTGCATTATGTGTGAAAGCTTAACATTAGATATTGTTTCGACTGTCCTAATTTTCGTCACTTTGATCCTATAAATCTAAGACTTGACTCATTTTTCAATATTCTCCTTTTTTTAAAATTTTTTTCTATTTTCTCTCTCTCTCTTTTTATTTTTTATTTTTAGGATAAGTTCGAATTTGTCTGAATTTCAAACTTAAGTGAAAATTTTGAAAATACTTGAATAAAATTCAACTTTTTCAACTTTTCGTGTAACGGAATTTTACAAACCTTGCGAAATCATTCACACTAAGTAACAGATTTTCACGCAATATTTGTTTATTCAACCAAAAATGCATCCCGGCAACTTTGACCTTTTTCGTTCTTATAGTAAATTAAAATAAAATAAAATTAAAGGAACTAAAAATAAAATAAAATAAAATAAAGTAAAAACTTAAACTACTCAAAGGTACCTTTTAAAATTACAACCTATACTAACAGAATATTTTTGCAAGAAATTCAAAGAAGGTTCAATCAGATAGCGGTGTCAAACGCACTTTCAGTATTACACTTTCACACTTAGGAATTTTTGATTCCTTTGATTGTTTGTCGTGATATACGTTCCAAGTCGATTGTCAATATGATTTTCCCTTTAAACATTTAACTCTTTGGAATTTCCCTTGGCCTTTTTATTTATCAAGAAACTACCTTACGTGTCCCACACTTTGATATACTTCTATGATCAAGGCAGACACAGAATGATTATAACTTTTCGGTATTGCAAATTTTCTTTAAATGGGAAACGTCGGACACAGTTCTGTATTTACATACAACAGAGTGTCTTAGTTTGTCTTAGAGTTCCTTTTAACTTAACAAGACAGCGGTGACAGGTCTGTACTTACGTACAGCAAGTGACTTATCTTGCTAACTTGAGTCAAAACAGAGGTGACAGGTTTGTACTTACGTACAACAAAGCGACTTATTTTGACTCCCTCTTATTTATCAAAAATTTTCTTTTCTTTTCTTTTAAGATGTACTGTGATGGTGCTATACATCCCCCAGAAAATTTGCATACCTCATTTAAAATCATTGTCTGTTTGTCTCTAACATAGAAATTAAGACCATTTGGTCACACATCTCAGTTAGTTACACATATGACTTTTTCTTGAATATTTTATTAGCGTTTGAGATTTCCTTTGTGTATTATGCCTACCAACACATCAAACAGGAAAGTATATATCACTTAGAAATTAAGGTGCATTATGTGTGAAAGCTTAACATTAGATATTGTTTCGACTGTCCTAATTTTCGTCACTTTGATCCTATGAATCTAAGACTTGACTCATTTTTCAATATTCTCCTTTTTTTTAAAATTTTTTCTATTTTCTCTCGCTCTCTTTTTATTTTTTATTTTTAGGATAAGTTCGAATTTGTCTGAATTTCAAACTTAAGTGAAAATTTTGAAAATACTTGAATAAAATTCAACTTTTTCAACTTTTCGTGTAACAGAATTTTACAAACCTTGCGAAATCATTCACACTAAGTAACAGATTTTCACACAATATTTGTTTATTCAACCAAAAATGCATCCCGGCAACTTTGACCTTTTTCGTTCTTATAGTAAATTAAAATAAAATAAAATTAAAGGAACTAAAAATAAAATAAAATAAAATAAAGTAAAAACTTAAACTACTCAAAGGTACCTTTTAAAATTACAACCTATACTAACAGAATATTTTTGCAAGAAATTCAAAGAAGGTTCAATCAGATAGCGGTGTCAAACGCACTTTCAGTATTACACTTTCACACTTAGGAATTTTTGATTCCTTTGATTGTTTGTCGTGATATACGTTCCAAGTCGATTGTCAGTATGATTTTCCCTTTAAACATTTAACACTTTGGAATTTCCCTTGGCCTTTTTATTTATCAAGAAACTACCTTACGTGTCCCACACTTTGATATACACTTCTATGATCAAGGCAGACACAGAATGATTATAACTTTTCGGTATTGCAAATTTTCTTTAAATGGGAAACGTCGGACACAGTTCTGTATTTACATACAACAAAGTGTCTTAGTTTGTCTTAGAGTTCCTTTTAACTTAACAAGACAGCGGTGACAGGTCTGTACTTACGTACAGCAAGTGACTTATCTTGCTAACTTGAGTCAAAACAGAGGTGACAGGTTTGTACTTACGTACAACAAAGCGACTTATTTTGACTCCCTCTTATTTATCAAAAATTTCCTTTTCTTTTCTTTTAAGATGTACTGTGATGGTGCTATACATCCCCCAGAAAATTTGCATACCTCATTTAGAATCATTGTCTATTTGTCTCTAACATAGAAATTAAGACCATTTGGTCATACATCTCAGTTAGTTACACATATGACTTTTTCATGAATATTTTATTAGCGTTTGAGATTTCCTTTGTGTATTATCCCTACCAACACATCAAACAGGAAAGTATATATCACTTAGAATTTAAGGTGCATTATGTGTGAAAGCTTAACATTAGAAATTGTTTCGACTGTGCTAATTTTCGTCACTTTGATCCTATGAATCTAAGACTTGACTCATTTTTCAATATTCTCCTTTTTTTTTTAAATTTTTTCGATTTTCTCTCTCTCTCTTTTTTTATTTTTTATTTTTAGGATAAGTTCGAATTTGTCTGAATTTCGAACTTAAGTGAAAATTTTGAAAATAGTTGAATAAAATTCAACTTTTTCAACTTTTCGTGTAACAGAATTTTACAAACCTTGCGAAATCATTCACACTAAGCAACAGATTTTCACGCAATATTTGTTTATTCAACCAAAAATGCATCCTGGTAACTTTGACATTTTTCGTACTTATAGTAAATTAAAATAAAATAAAATTAAAGGAACTAAAAATAAAATAAAATAAAATAAAGTAAAAACTTAAACTACTCAAAGGTACCTTTTAAAATTACTACCTATACTAACAGAATATTTTTGCAAGAAATTCAAAGAAGGTTCAATCAGATAGCGGTGTCAAACGCACTTTCAGTATTACACTTTCACACTTAGGAATTTTTGATTCCTTTGGTTGTTTGTCGTGATATACGTTCCAAGTCGATTGTCGGTATAATTTTCCATTTAAACATTTAACACTTTGGAATTTTCCTTGGCCTTTTTATTTATCAAGAAACTACCTTACGTGTCCCACACTTAGATATACATCTATGATCAAGGCAGACACAGAATGATTATAACTTTTCGGTATTGCAAATTTTCTTTAAATGGGAAACGTCGGACACAGTTCTGTATTTACATACAACAGAGTGTCTTAGTTTGTCTTAGAGTTCCTTTTAACTTAACAAGACAACGGTGACAGGTCTGTACTTACGTACAGCAAGCGACTTATCTTGCTAACTTGAGTCAAAACAGAGGTGACAGGTTTGTACTTACGTACAACAAAGCGACTTATTTTGACTCCCTCTTATTTATCAAAAATTTTCTTTTCTTTTCTTTTAAGATGTACTGTGATGGTGCTATACATCCCCCAGAAAATTTGCATACCTCATTTAGAAATCATTGTCTGTTTGTCTCTAACATAGAAATTAAGACCATTTGGTCATACATTTAAGTTAGTTACACATATGACTTTTCCTTGAATATTTTATCAGCGTTTGAGATTTCCTTTGTGTATTATGCCTACCAACACATCAAACAGGAAAGTATTTATCACTTAGAATTTAAGGTGCATTATGTGTGAAAGCTTAACACTTATAGATTGTTTCGACTGTGCTAATTTTCGTCACTTTGATCGTATGAATCTAAGACTTGACTCATTTTTCAATATTCTCTCTTTTTTTTTTTAAATTTTTACGATTTTATCTCTCTCTTTTTTTTATTTTAATTTTAAGATAAGTTCGAACTTCCTGACAAATTCGATGTTAAGTTCGAATTTGTCTGAATTTCGAACTTAAGTTAAAATTTTTAAAATACTTGAATAAAATTCAACTTTTTCAACTTTTTCGTGTAACGGAATTTTTCAAACCTTGCAAAATCATTCACACTAAGCAACAGATTTTCACGCAATATTTGTTTATTCAACCAAAAATGCATCCTAGTAACTTTGACATTTTTCCTACTTATAATAAAATTGAATAAAAGAAAATAAAATAAAGGCAACTAAAAATAAAATAAAATAAAATAAAGTAAAAACTTAAACTACTCAAAGGTACCTTTTAAAATTACTACCTATACTAACATAATATTTTTGCAAGAAAGTCAAAGAAGGTTTAATCAGATAGCGATGTCAAATGCACTTTCAGTATTACACTTTCACACTTAGGAACTTTTGATTCCTTTGATTGTTTGTCGTGATATACGTTCCAAGTCGATTGTCAGTATGATTTTCCCTTTAAACATTTAACACTTTGGAATTTCCATTGGGCTTTTTATTTATCAAGAAAATACCTTACGTGTCCCACACTTAGATATACTTCTATGATCAAGGCAGACACACAATGATTATAACTTTTCGGTATTGCAAATTTTCTTTAAAAGGCAAACGTTGGACACAGTTCTGTATCTACATACAACAGAGTGTCTTAGTTTGTCTTAGAGTTCCTTTTAACTTAGCAAGACAGTGGTGACAGGTCTATACTTACGTACAACAAAGCGACTTATCTTGCTAACTTGAGTTTAAACAGAGGTGAAAGGCTTGTACTTACGTACAACAAAACGACTTATTTTGACTCCCTCTTATTTATCAAAAATTTTTCTTTTCTTTTCTTTTAAGATGTACTGTGATGGTGCTATACATCCCCTAGAAAATTTGCATACCTCATTTAGAATCATTGTCTGTATGTCTCTAACATAGAAATTAAGACCATTTGGTCATACATCTAAGTTAGGTACACATATGACTTTTTCTTGAATATTTTATTAGCGTTTGAGATTTCCTTTGTGTATTATGCCTACCAACACATCAAACAGGAAAGTATATATCACTTAGAATTTAAGGTGCATTATGTGTGAAAGCTTAACACTTAGAGATTGTTTCGACTGTGCAAATTTTCGTCACTTTGATCCTATGAATCTAAGACTTGACTCATTTTTCAATATTCTCTTTTTTTTAATATTTTTACGATTTTCTCTCTCTTTTTTTTTAATTTTTAAGATAAGCTAATAAACCAATCTACTAACTTACTGTAAAAGGAAAGAAAATATACTAAGGTCAAGTTACTCTGGATTACGCATTCCATTTAGTTGAACTAACAACTCAAAGCGTGACTTATCAAAAGCTTTAGTGAATAAATCTGCATTATTATCTTCTGTTGCTACTTTTACCAGTTTTATTAAACTCTTTTCAGTACAATCACGTATGAAATTATGTCTTACGTCTATGTGCTTTGTTTTACTGTGTTTAACTGGATTATTAGTTATAGCAATTGTAGACTGATTATCTATCCTAATGGGAGTATGAGTGTAAGTCAAACCGTAATCCCGCAATTGTTGTTGTATCCACAAAACCTGTGAACAGCAACTACCAGTAGCTACATATTCGGCCTCGCACGTAGACACGGCTACCGAACTCTGTTTCTTGCATTGCCAGGATACGAGCCTCCCTCCGAGGAACTGACAACCTCCAGTTGTTGATTTGCGGTTCAAGCTGCATCCACCAGAGTCAGAATCCGTATATGCTTCCAATTCCAGATCACCATCAGCGTGATACCAAAGTCCCATCTTCGGTTTTGACTTGAGGTATCTCAGAATCCGCTTCACGGCTTTCATATGCATTTCTTTAGGATTAGCTTGGAACCTAGCACAAATACACACAGCAAACATAATGCCAGGTCTAGAAGCAGTTAAATACATGAGTGACCCGATCATGGCCTGATATAGAGTCGGATCCACATCAGTATCACTTTCTATACCCGGTACGAGATTGTGATTCACTTGAATCGGAGTACTAAAGTGAGCAGTCAGCTTAGTTCCTTCCATCCCGAAGCGCTCCAGAATTTCGTAGACATACTTCGTCTGATGGATAAACATGCCTTCCTTCCTTTGTTCAACTTGTAAACCTAGAAAGAAGTTTAACTCTCCCATAGCACTCATCTCAAACTTTGACTTCATGACTTTTTTGAAGTCTTTGCACATCTGTTCGTTTGAAGACCCGAAAATAAATTCATCCACGTACACTTGTACGAAGATAAAATCTTCTCCTTTTCTCTTCACAAACAGTGTACTATCAATTCTCCCTCTTTCAAACCCGTTGTCCAAAAGATGAGTTGACTGCGTCTCATACCATGCCCTTGGTGCCTGATGCAATCCATACAGAGCCTTATCGAGTCAATATACTCTGTCAGGATATTTTGGATCAGTAAACCCAGGCGGCTGATCGACGTACACCAATTCCTTCACCTTTCAATACAGAAAGGCACTCTTTACATCAAGCTGATATACTTTAAATCCTTTGAAGGATGCAAAGGCCAGAAACAGACGAATTGCCTCAAGCCTTGCCACTGGTGCAAACACTTCGTTGTAATCAATCCCCTCTTCTTGGTTGAATCCCTTCGTCACAAGTCAAGCCTTGTTACGAGTAATTTTTAACCCGATCATCTCTCTTGCACTTGAAAACCCATTTGGTTCCTATTGCAACTTTTCCTTGAGGTAGCGGAACTAACTCCCACACTTCAAACTTTCTGAATTGTGACAGTTCTTCTTGCATGGCTTCAACCCAAGAGTTGTCTTTCAGTGCCATCTACACATTCTTCGGCTCTATTTGTGAGATGAAACATGAATAAAGACATGTGTGATAGGCCTCGAAGTCGTTGATTATCGATAACAACACCGTGTTATTATTCACACTACTCCTAGTTCTCACACCGGTATTAGGATTACCTATGATACTCTCAATCGGATGATCCTTGTTTATCCTCGATGTCTCAATCTCATCGACCCTAAGATTATCTCCTATGTCTGATCCTATTTCACCTAACGGGGGAACGACTTCAGCAGGTACATTCTTTTCCTCATGACGACTTTCCTCGGAGTTAGAAGTACTTTAAATCTTGGTTTCAACACTAACGCCTCAGTATCAGTAAAAAGTGAGTTCTTGTTATCACAGATTTGAGATACACTAATGAGATTATGATCAAGTTTATCAACATGGTAAACTTGATCAAGTGTGATTGTCCCATTAGTGACCACTCCAGTACCAGTGATATTTCCTCCTTTATTCTTAGCGAATGATACGAATCCCCTGTTCCCTCCCTTGAAGTCTATGAGCAGACTCCTTTCCCCAGTCATGTGCCTAGAGCAACCACTGTCGATGAACCACTTGTTATTTAGACCTGTAGTTAACTCCTACACATGAAAGAAAAGAAGTTAGTTATCACGGGGAACCCAAGCCATGACTGACTTGGTAATACCATTCTCATGCACATACGTGAACTCCTTTAAATACCCATCTCTCTTTTTAGGTGACTTAGGTGTTTGATTGAGAACCGTTTGTGGTGCAGAGTGATTTAAGTTCACTCTTGGCCTTTGGGTAGGCATTTGCTGTTGAGCCCTAGAATAATTTCTATTATAAGGCATTTTAGATTGATATCCCTGGGCTCTACCTGGTGTCTGATGTCTTTGAGGAGTGTGAGACCTAGCTGGAGTGTAAGTCCTTCCAGGTGTTGTACTCCTATAAGCTTGTTGAGGTCCTGACCTAGGCTGATTAGGGACTCTATTCGACAAATTAGTCCTAACCCCTTCATTTGGTCTAACCGACACAGGTATTTGTCTAACAGCGGTCTTGGGTGTGGCATTCACAATTTTCTCAGTGTTTTGAGAACCACTTGTGCTAGCAACACTAGATGATGGTTTATGTTGTTCTGGCTTTCCTACAGCAGGTCTAGACTCTGGTTTAGAGGGTGTAGACTCTACCTTCTTATATGGACAACTAGACGCAACATGTCCCCTCTCATGACATCTTAAGCTGTGCCTTTTGATTTTGGTGTCTCACTAGTGTCAGTTTCTTTCTTTTCAACTACCGTGACTACGTCCTCCTGTTGATTATCAATTTCAGGTTTTGTTTCTCCTAGTTTTTGGTCACTAGAAGACTGCACAAACTTGACCTTCTTAATCTGAGAGTTATTAGTAGACACCTTAGTTGTTTTGTTCTTATCAGATTCATTTACAGTTTCAGTTGCTACCTCTGACTCGACTGGTTTATCAGTTTTATCCTGAGATTGAGGCACATAATTATCGTTGAAAGGTGGAGGACTCTCTCGAGAACCTAAACCTACTGGTTTCTTAGACTGACGTTGAGCATCTAAGATTTTTTCTAGATTTAGTGAAGAGTTCCTGAACTTTTCCAACTTACTATTTGCCTCTACAACTTTAACCCTTGATTCAGCTAGCTCGACCTCCTTAATTGTAAGTTCTTTGGTTAAAGCCTCAACATGCTCATACATAAGTTCTATCCTGACACATTGTTCACTTAATTTGTCTTTTAGAACTATAACGTCTTGAGCATCTGCTTTTAGCTTCTTCCTAAGATCTTCTTTAATATCTAGGAGACTAGCATTATCTGATTTTAGTGATTCTATTTGAGCAGTTAAGTTGTTATGTGTTTCTAGAACTAAGTTCAACATATCATTGGAAGTAGCACATAAAACACATAAGTCATGGAATGTAGAAAAGTTCAGAATTACCTTTTTGTGATCCGATTCCACATTAGCCATTTGTGCGGCAAACTCCAGAATGGTCTGATTGTATGACTTCTCCACCAACACAGGACTTGTATCACTCTGTTCGTTGTCCTCTGTTACTTCCTCTGCTCTGTCATCCCCAGTCTCAGTCACTTCAGCCATAAAGGCTCTAGCGTTAGACTCCGGATGAGTAAACCAATCATAAGTTCCATCAAGCTGTCTGTCAAATGTCACATTAGTTAACAGACCAGCGATGTTAGCTTGATTACCCGAACTACCAGACTGATATCTTCCCTGAGATTGATTCTGATAGTTTTCAACTTTGGGTCGTTGACACTCTCGTGCAAAGTGTCCTAATCCTTGGCAGTTATAGCAGTTAACCTTAGATTTATTGAACCCAACCTTGTTGTTTCCTACGCTCAGATTTCTCCCTGTTCTTTTCATGAACCTCTTGACTCGCTGAGTCACGATGGACAGTTGCCATTGAAGATCCATTTCCTCCAAGTCATCAGGATCCACCTGATCGTAGTCTTCATCCCATAGAGCAGGATCGTTTATTTTCCCTTGAACGCAATTGTCGTACGCGGCGACAAATGAAGCCAAAAGATTCAGATGATCTTCAGCTGATTTTGCGCTCATTGGCATCTTTGTGTATCCTTGTGATGTAGATGCTGATTAAGTTGGCTTTTCTTCCGGTTTCGAAAACCCTAAGAATGCCCTATTCCTTGATTCTTCTACAGCTTTTGAAATTGATTCTTCTCCTGAGAAGAAAGCTGTGGCACTCGACTTCACATCACCACCAATCGATGGTTTTGTCTTCCCAAAATACATTTCAGGATCTTGAACCTACTCAACCTCCCTTTCCTTTTTCTGTATTTTGAAATTATAGGCCCTCAGCGTTCCAACTACCCCTTCAAGAGTGAGAGTCTCGAACTTCTCTTCATCATGCTTAATTAAAGCGATGTACATTTCCCATCTCGCCGGTAAAGGATCTAGAAGTTTTTCAATTTTTTCAGTCTCTTGGTAAACAACATTGTGATTGTCAAGCTCCATTAACAGATGAAAGTATCTCGTGATTATGTAATCAAGTGTCTCATTCTTCAGAGCCTTGAAAATAGCAAATTGTTGTTTCAGCATCTCCATCCTACTCTTGCGAACCCGTGGATTTCCCTCACACCTTTTCTCTAGAGCATCCCATAGCTCTTTAGCAGTCCTATGATTTCTCATGGTGTGTAGAATTTCTTAAGGTAACGCCATTCGGATAATCGAGAAAGGTTCTCGGCCTCATATAGTTTCTTATCATCGTCCTTCATCTTCTGATATGATAAGACTCGTTGACGATCTTCAAATTCTTGTGTAGGTGGCACATATCCCTCATCGATACAAATCCACATTCGCATATCGTTGAAACGAGCAAAATCGACGATCCTATCCTTCCACCAATAATAATCTTCCAACTTCATCAATTTCGGAGGAGAATTTGCCTTGCCGACCTCATGATCCATTTCAATGAATTTTTACAAACTTGACATCCTGTCTAAACTTTTTGTTTCCGAACTTAATTAATTTAATTTAAACTCCTTCGAACTTATGGAAGTTCGAATTAATTTAATATTAAATTCGTTTGAAATTAAATTCGAATTTAAGTAAGTTCGAATTCAACAAATTCGACTGACTGACAAGTTCGAAGATTCTGACAAGTTCGAACTACTGACAAGTTTGAATTTAACTTAGTTTTCTAACAAGTTCGAAATCTGACAAATTCGATGCTAGCAAGTTTAAATTTCAGTCAAATTTGAAGGAATCCCTAAATCAAGTTCGAGAGGAGCGTATTTTCTGACAAATTCGAATGAACCCTAATACCTCCTATTTTCGAGCGCCGCAAGTTCGAGAAATGGCCAAAAAATCGAATTTTTCAAGTTTTCAGATTAAACAAATATTTTTAAGATTAAAAATAATGCTTTCGACTTAAAAAGTGAACCAATAAGAATTTTTCTCTGTTATCTTGCTTGTATAACTCGAAAAACTGAATAAAAATGTGATTTTTCGGTCACAAACGCCAAGAAACCAAGAATGTTTAATATGAACGCGAAGAACACGATGAACACCCTTAATGCTCTGATACCACTTGTAAGGTCACCTACCTACGGATCCAATCTTGACGCGACACCTTCCAACGAGTGCGGAATCCTCGTTAGCGGCTTAACAGATTGATCACACACACGAAACACGGAGACACGCACGATGATAGACGTAAACCCGAACGTCCCGACACGTGATTCTCTCCAAGAACACACTCTGAAATCTCTGCAAGTTCAAAATCGCTCAGACGTTAATTTGTGCAAAGATCGTTAATCAAAACTAATTAACTCTTAATTATAGGCATCGGATTCGAACTTGCCCTGGACAAGTTCGAGAAGGCCCAAGCCCACGAACTTGTCCACCATAAGTTCGAATCTAGGCCTTTGAACTTATTCTAGAACTTGTCTTTGAACTTGTTCTAGAACTTATGTTTGAACTTACCTTTGAACTTATGTTTGAACTTATTGTAAAACGTCATTACAACCAAGTTCAAACATATATACAATCAATTATCAATATCTAACATATATCAAACATGTATTAATATGCAATTACGAACAGTTGGACTACTACAAAATATCATCTATACTTAGACTGTTATTGTCACACAGGATGCACTAACATATTGCAACTTCATTTATGACCATTTAGTCACAGAATAATCAAAATTGTGGCCAGACGAACAAAACAAAATCGTGACCATAGGTCGATTTTGTACTAGTGTTAAAGTTGAAAAGCTTTGTTTCATTTTGTAAAGAAAAAGTATTCATTTGAGGGGGAGTGAGATAAACTTGTTTAGATTAGAGAGAGAGGATATCAGTTTGAGTGGGAGAAAGTCAATTTGTCATATTTTTATATTGTAATTGTTGTTGTATTTCATCTACTGTAAATTCATTGCATTTTTGTCTCAAAAGATTTTACATGATGCTCATAAATTTTATGATCATCATGAGGGGGAGAAAAAGCTGAATTTCATATATAACTGTTGAGTAGTTTGAAGACAACTGAAGACGGTTACAACAACATATCAAGACAATTGATCAAGGTAGAGACTCAAAAGCTATTCATGATTCAAGGGGGAGTGTGCTTACAAGAAAAGAGAAAGTCAGAGAAGAAGAGATGTGAAGATCAGAGAGAGACAATAAAGAAGAAGCTTTTATCAGAAGATTCAGAGATTGAAGAAAAGAAGAAGATTCAAGAAAAGAATCAAGAAAAAGTGTTGAAATTCCCTGAGTAGAAATTTAATTGAAAATTGTTTTCATCTCTAAGGGGGAGATTGTTGGGTACAAATTATATAGAGTTGAAAACAATTAATTTGTAAAACTCCAGGGTTCATTATGTAAATACTCAATAGTTGTAATTGAGTATAAATACGGTGAGTGTGTATTGTTGAAAAAGGTATGAAGTACGAATCACATACTGGAACATATACAGATCTGAGCAGAGGAGTGCTTTGCAAGAAAGTTCAAGAACTCTCATTGTAATATTATTTAATTCTCTTAATACAAGCATTCGACATATTGTGTTTATGATTGTTCATATGATTGTGTTTAATGTTATGAATTGCATTAAATTTGATTTATCAATGCTCTTTAAAACGAGATCGGTCATGATATATTTTTTTAGAAAAAATTTTACGTGTTTATTTTTCGTAAAAAACTTTTTTACCCAGACCACGATGCAATATAGCATGTCGGGATCATTCAATGTCGAAGTAACAATTTATATTGTATATTCAACGTCGAAGTAATACTATATAACATACATGCAACACTGCATGTATACATTTAATATTAGAAGAGTCAAAATAATGGTTAAAATTGTAGTCTAACTTGATGAACAATCATGAGTTTAACGAGACCGGTCATGATATATTTTTTTTGAAAAATTTTACGTGTTTATTTTTCGTATAATTTTTTTTACCCAGACGACCATTCAACGTATCATATCGAGATCATTCAATGTCGAATTACAGTTTATATCACATATTCAACGTCGAAATAATACTATATATCATATATGCAACACTGCATGTACATTCAATATTAAAATAGTTGAAATAGTGGTCAAAGTTAGTAGTCAAACTTGGTAGGCTTCCCTTAATTTAATGTTAATTGCATATTTATCATTTTATCCATAGTGACTAGTGTTATATTATAATTCTATGGTGTAGATTGGTTCTATAGTTCTGCACTAAATTAAGGTTCTGCAATTATCCCAACCATACACACACACACGAGATCAAATGAACAAATATGTTGAGTCACTTGGTTATTTGTTATTCTACAAAAAATGTTGTATCAAAGGGGACCTATTAGAAAATATTATAAAAAATGTGAGAACCAAAAATTTGTGGTTGAAATTGCTTTTTTTATTTGTCACAGATAATTAATAATAATAATAATAATAAAAATAATAATAATAATAATAATAATAATAATAATAATAATAATATTGCATAAATATACATTTCGTGATTTTGATATTAAACCAAGGCTTTAGAAAATTCAAAGAATCACATTATAATAAATGTGTCGACATAAACTAATATATAATATATAGAATTATCTGGAACCGGTTCATTAGCGAATTTGAAGCCAAAAGTAAACAATATATTATCGAAATAAAATCTTATATTTTTATGGTTTATCACTAATCATACATAATACAAACGTTGTACATAGGAAATCTAAGAAGGATAAATACCCTCATAATAGTGACGAAAGTAGGTCTTAGTGATCCAACGATGCCGGGTGGAAAGACTAAAAAGGAAAAGGAAAAGAGCGCCCTTCATAAGTTAAGTATAACTGGTTGAATAAGAATTAAATAAGGTCCAAAGAATGAAAAAATAATCTAATATTTTGAGAGTTTTGTGAATAACATAAATTATAAGTGATGAGGACAAACTTGAAATCGATGAAATAGAAACATGACCATTAGGTAATGTATTTGGGTATCAGGTAAGTGATAGGTATGGTGGACTGAATAAGGAGTGTTAGTAGTTGGAAATTCGTTTGATTTACGAGCCAAATATACTAATGTCACTGTGAGTAACATATTAAATTTCATAAAATTGCTTATTGATCATATTTTTTGTTGATCCATTGCATTTTGTTACCGATTATCTGAATCTAGCATGTTTTACTTGATTACCATGATGATGATGATGACGACGACGACAATAATAATTTCTATTATTGTTATTATTAGTATTATTGTTATTATTATATCATCTGAGGATATACCCCTCGCATGCATGCTGCATATGGCTGAGTCTTGCTACTTCCGGATGACGGGCATGATGTCATGGGCTGAGCGCCGTGTGCGCAAAGACGATACTTGGACGATACTTTACTCTAGACGATACTTGGAGATTGATTCAGTTTTGGAGGTTGTTGATGTTGACTGAGCCACTTGCATGATATTACTGCATGATAAGTATGGTTATATACACACACACACACACACACACACATATATATATATATATATATATATATATATATATATATATATATATATATATATATATATATATATATATATATATATATATATATATATATATATATATAACAGGGATCTTTTGTGAACAAGTTATTAATTGTGAACATTATGAACCAACTAAAGTTCGACAACTAAGCAGATAAAAATTAATTTATAAAAGGGCATTTTAGTCTATGGTAAAATTTAGATTTATGCTTACGTATCCAAGCATCAATCATTTTTTATATTCAATGATTCTAACTTCCAACAACTAATCCAAATTACATGGTATGAATGGCAGTTTGATTTCAAAAAAATATTAACGCGTCATTTGTTCATAAAAAATGATACTTTTTTTCTTTATCGAGTTGTGTTCTTCATCAGTCTTATCATTCCTAGTGATTCCTTAATTTTGATTTGTTAATCGAATTAAACAATGCTAGTTGCAATGCGTTCATTCAATTTGATTCCTAAATTTCCTTAATTTTATGAATTATTTATCGAATTAAACCATTGTGATATGTTCATCAGCCGTTCATTGAATTAATTAAACGACATTCATTCCTTTCTGGTTTGTTAGAGAAACTGGAATTGCCATTTTTGTGTTTATCTCATGTGAGATAGAGAAACTATACCTTCTCGTTCATTCTTAAAAAATCTGATAAGATTTACCAACAGTTCCTTTTCGTCTTTCTACCAAAAATCTGAGCAAGATAATCTGTACATTGTTCGTCGTTCGTATACAAACTAGACCTTGCTTCCAGTCGTTCTCAAGGATTCAAAGATTTCATAGGCTTCTATAATGGAATCATCCATTTAACAATGGTAATTCATCCCGAGTTTACCTTGTTCATCGTTTACGAAGATACAAGTATTCAATTCGCAAGAGTGATTTGCTTTCAATGAATGAACAACCATGGTTTTGTCGATGAACCTTAGAACTTATCTATAAATGTGTACAATGAACCTAACGAAGCCGGTGCAGTCGATGCACCTTATGAACATATATGTTAAAATTTGTGTACTCAATGAACCCGACGAAGACGGTGTAGTCGATGAACCTAGCTTATGACAATACTTTTAATGTGTACGTGACGAAGCCGGTGCAGTCGATGCACCTTATGAACATGTATGTTATGATTTTGTGCACTCAATGAACCCGACGAAGCCTGTGTAGTCGATGAACCTAGCTTATGACCATACTTTTAATGTGTACGTAACGAAGCCGGTGCAGTCGATGCACCTTATGAACATATATGTTATGATTTTGTGCACTCAATGAACCCGGCGGGTCCGGTGTAGTCGATGAACCTAGCTGATCACCATACTTTTAATGTGTACCGAACGAAGTTGGTGCAGTCGATGTACCATATGAACATATATGTTACGATTTTGTGCACTTAATAAACCCGATGAAGCCGGTGTAGTCGATGAACCTAGCATATGACCATACTTTTAATGTGTGCCGAACGAAGTCGGAGCAGACGACACACCTTATGAACATATATGTAGAGTTAAGAATTATAGTGAATCCTAATGCATCCTTTTAATTATTTTGTCAAATTAAATGACTGCAATTAATCTAATGATATAGGGTTACATGGCTCCTATATTTGGGGAAGGAGATAGATAACCTCTTTATTTTTCCCATTTTACCCTTTTTGGAGTTTACTTATTCTTTTATTTATTAATTATAGATGCTGATGTGTCGATACATTATTGGTTCGTAATGTTCACAATGAATAAATTGTTCACAAAGGATCTGAACCCGTAATATATATATATATATATATATATATATATATATATATATATATATATATATATATATATATATATATATATATATATATATATATACACTACAACAAAATGAACCTAAAGCAACATGGGAAAAGTGTTGTGTTAGGCCTTAAAAGTGTTGTTTTAGGCCTAATGCGACACTTTATGTAGTGCCACCTTAGCCAACGTCGCCTTAGGTCTAAAGCGACACTTTCACTAGATAATGCAACACTTTTCAAAAGCGTTGCCATTATTTTATAAGTGCAACACTTTTTAAATGCAACACTTTTTATATTTTAAAGCAACACTTTTAATGTGTTGCCATTATTTTATAAATGCAACACCTTTTAAATGAACACTTTTTTATACTCTAAAGCAACACTTTTAATTTATTGTTACCAACTTATAACAACACTTTACTCATCAAATGCAACACTTATCAAATGTTGTCATTATGTAAATGCAACACCATTATCAATCTATTGCAACACTTTATTATTGATTTAAATTACATAAACGCAATATTTTCTAGACAAAAGAAACACATTCATTATTTTTTATATTTAATGCAAATACAAATATTTATTTTATTGCTTCGTGATAGTTTTTCTACTTACAATTCAATTTTACAAAAATAATATCATTTCATAACATATCGATCAAAAAGTACTTCAAGTATATAAACGTCAACAACTAAAATAAGGTTCATCAAATGTATAAGCGATGCAACAAAAAAGTAAATTACAATCTTGGGAATCATATTCAATTCCTCTTCTTGTAACTTCTTTCATACGAAATCAACACTTATCATGCGCAACTCTCCTTCTGTCAATCACTTTTCAGAAAAAAATCTGCCCAAAATAGCAATCAACTTTCCTGAAACTGCATAATATGGCAACAAACATTCAAATTTAGTCGGTTTCCGATGAAACTTTCACAACACCTTAAAAATATTCTAAAAACAGCATTTCTATAAAAATATTACACTTCCCACATTAAATTAGTATTTTTACTCGTTAAACTACAATTCTTTGCATAAAATAGCAAAAAACTTTCGTTTGACGTCCAAATTTAACGATACTTTTTGTAACAAGTCTAAAATCCTTAGGAAAGACCAAATATATAAACATATTTCATCATTCATTGATATTTCATACTTTTGGGCATTAAAGTACCAAATGTTTGTTTAAAATAGCAATGAACTTTCATGTGATGTCGGATTTCGATAATTCTTTTTGCAACACATCCTAAATCCTTCAAATTTGGTCGGTTTCCGATGAAACTTTCATGTGCTTATCACCAACAGAAATATAAAGGGGAATCAAATTCAAAGTGTAAAGAGGTGTACCATAATGAACATCCCATATCTTAGCTGACTGATCAGCACACCCAACAATCAATCTTGTTGAATCTCCTGCAGAACCAATGTCAATCAGGTGTCTTCATTAGAAAAAGATTTCAGCGAGTCAGTCACTAATGCTAATAAAAAAAGGAAAGGATTAATAATACGTATCGAACAACAAAGGACTTTGATTATACGATCCTGTGCAATTACTTTATATAAGCATACATCTAAAGGACTTTGAACATGGACCAAGGCTAAGTATTTTGTAGACCTTAAGACCAATTAAGTTTGGCCAATGGCCACTTAATTGTGATCAAGTAACCAAAAGCAGGTTGCTGTCCACCAGTTCACAGCTCACATTTTGCCATTTTGTGCCTAGTATAATCCAAGTTTTATGATGGTTTTAAGGACTATGTGCATATAGAATCAATGGGTGATGTTTAAGGATTAATTTTCAATTAGGAGTCCATTAGACGCTAGAATTAAGACTAAAAATATGGAACTGCAATACAAAAAACAACAATAAAAAGGTTGCTGTCCAACTCATATTTCAACTCTAAATTCATGCTATATGATCATATTTGACAATAGATTGAAGGTAGAAGTGTAATGAATTCATGGTAAATGTTTAGGGATTTATTTGCAAGATTTAGGAGTCCATATTTGACTATCACTACTGCAGTTGGTGATAGTTCAAGACTCCTGGAATAGCATTCAATTGCTTCTTTATATTTTCTCTGCTTTAAGAACTCATTACCCTGTGAAATGATACAAGGAGAAACAATGAAATAAAAAATAACCAGGAGGGAATTACTAACACCCCCTCTGGACTATTCTGGTAGCCGAAGTTTCAGAGATTCGATTGCACTCGCTAGTCGCTCCAAAAGCAAGAAATGAATTGACACTTAAGTACAAACCAGCCATATCTGTTAAATATCACTGAATTCATTATTTGTGTGTCCATTAATCCATGTAGGGGCAAAAATTTCGAGACAGATAATTAAAAACAAATTCTTTCCCAAATTCCCAATAGCCTTTCTACCCCACTAACCTTTTCTCCCACTTTCTCCCCCTCCTCCTCTTTTGAGTTCCAATTGGACCTCCACCACCATTGATTCCAAAATAAACAAAGCTCAACAGATATTCTCAGAACAGGGTTTTCCACAATTATTTAAGTCGGTTAATCAACAAAAAACAGGCTAACAATCCGTAGCTGGGACTGAAATTTATAATCACTTCTTGTTAAACTAGAAGTAGAATAACTAGAATTGCAGAGTGTATAATAGTCGAGGAACCAATATGTAATTTACTCTAGAAACAGAAGTACGTTCTTGCCATATCAATATATCATCGTAAAATTAAGAAGGTAAATTTTTCCACAACCAATACCTGTTCTTTCTCTGAATGAGCATCTACAAAATTGTCATCTGTCATGAAGCCACTTGGTAAACGGCCAACTGCTTCATACTTTTTCAGGTAATCCTCTTCCCTGGCAGTACTAGGGTAATCTGCAGACATATGTTTACCCATTTTTCCTTTGTCCACCCCAACTACTCCAATCTTCTGAGATGTGTACCAAGTCATTGACCGTTTGAATATTCATATATACATTATTCACTCCCAAAACATTAAATGTAGTTGTACATAGCTTTTACTTACCTGAGAATTTCCACTTCTAGGCTCTTTTGATTCACATGATCGGCCTATAACTCGAAGGTTGGATGAATTATTTACAACATTTTTCAGCTTTAGAGATTCCTGATGATAAATCTATTGAGAAGCCATGAATCTTGTTGTCTTGTTGAGAAAACCATGGCAAATAATTTTGAAATCAATAAGTAAAAACCCACAAATACTTGAACTATAACAAGTAGCAGTCATGGCAATCGAACACACACAGAAAGAGAAAGAGAGCGACAGAGACAATCGTACAGCGAGAGAGAGAGAGAGAGAGAGAGAGAGAGAGAGAGAGAGCACGCCAAAGAGAAAGAGAGATACCTCCGTCGTTGCCGCTGCCGCTCGCTGCTACTGGAGACGAACATAATAGTCGGCACCGCTCGCTGCTGGAGTCGCCGTCGGTCGCCGGTCACTGTCGAAAGAGGCAAAGAGATGCTTGTCACCGCTGCTGAAGTTACCGCCGGTTACAGGGACGAGAAGAATCGTCGGTTAGGGTTTGGAGAGTGGGCGAGCTAAGCTACACTTTTGTTTGGGAGAAAAGGTGCAAAAGAGAAACATTCAAACAGATGCGTTGGGGTTTTGGAGATTTCAACTCCGTATGTATTTTAACAAATGTATAATTACGTAAAAAACATTGAACTTGTCAATTTTTTGTGATTAAAACCCCAAATCATTTTTCGTTGCATTGAAAACTACGAACTAAGTAAAAATTAGTAAATCAAGGTTTTATCAATGAGTAACCAGTTGAAACCGGTTATTAATCTTACGTGGACTGGTAAATAACCTACGTGGAATAAAGTTTAATTATTAAAACCAGTTAATTATTAAAACCAGTTGCCAAGTATTACATATCGTCGAAACCCTCGTTGATGATGTAATCTCGTTTAAAAATCACAATTAAAAATTATCAACGGAGGTTTAAATGATGTGTAATACTCGACAACCGGATTCAACAATTAAAATTTGTTCTACGTAGGTTATTTACCGGTCCACGTAAGATTAATAACCGGTTTCAACCGGTTACCCAATGATAAAACCTTGATTTACTGATTTTTAGTTAGTTCAGGGTTTTCTATGCAATGAAAAATGGTTTGGGGTTTTAATCACAAAAAACTGGCAAGCTGCGGGTTTTTTATGCAATTATCCCTTTAATAAACTTGTATTTTATTAATATTAACAAATCAGATATTGAACTTTTGTGTGTATTTTTTAATCAAAATTACAAAACAAGAAAAAATAGTATAGTCAACACTTAAAAACATGTCATATTTTTCCATTATAAATGCAACACTTAAAATAATGTTATATGTTTTTAAAAATGTGTTGTATTTTTTCATCATAAATGCGACACTCTAAAAATGTGTTGCATTTTTTTTCATTATATATGCAACACTCTAAAAATGTGTTGCATTTTTTATTGAAATATGCAACACTTTAAACAAATGTTGCAATTTTTAGTAAAAATTGCAACACTTTAGAAAATTATTGCATTTTTTTAGTAAAAATGGCAACACTTTAGAAAATTGTTGCATTTTTTTAGTAAAAATGGCAACACTTTAAAAAAAGTGTTGCATTAAATCATTATATGCAACACTTATTGTCAATGTGTTGCTTTAGAGCGAACTTAAATAAAAAAGCAACAATTTTTAAATGTGTTGCATCAAAAGTGTTGCATTAGCTTCGATTTGTAGTAGTGATATATATATATATAACCATAGCTAAGCTGTACAGACTTAATGAATAACATATTTAATAAAGTAAATAATCATATATATATATATATATATATATATATATATATATATATATATATATATATATATATATATATATATGATTATTTACTTTATTAAATATGTTATTCATTAAGTCTGTACAGCTTAGCTCGATGTGGGAATCTTATATTACGTATTCAGATAAAGGTAAGGGTGTGACAACATCCCGTTTGGTCTTTGATTTATAGCTTTGAGGACATGGTAGTGCTAGGAAGTTGTTGAAGCGTTTGGCCGTTTTTACTTCGGGTGGGGTAGACCCCATAGACACATTTAAATTGTACTTTAAACTCTTATTTGATTGACTTATTATGATGATATCACAAGGATACATGGTCTCAGGTTTATAAGTAAGCATATGATGATTACGTGGAAATGAAATAGTATGATGCACGTTTTGACAAGAAAATTTTGGTTGTCATGTATTTTGCTAACAAGTCTTCAATAGATCTTGTGTATAATCTGAAATAACCAAAGCGGGTGTTCCATGTAATCTCAAGATGCTACTATATAATTGAAGAAATTATGTAGAAGTCAAAATAAGTTAAAGTTAATTAGAGTTGTATCTTGATTTACTATTTATTTATATAAAATTATAAATATTTTATATGCATATATATGGGCAAAGATGCATACAAAACATCCCTCACGGGGAGCAATTGGAGCACTCGATGGAACATTGATACATTCTATTGTCCCCGTTGTAAACAACATTTGTATAGAGGAAGAGGAAAAGGCGACTGTTATCAAAACGTTTTGGCAATATGTAACTTCAACGTGATATTTACATACGTCGGATGGGAAGGAATAGCACACAATGCAAGAATATTGTTTGAAGTTTTAACAAATGAAAATGCACCATTTCCACTTCCTCCTGAAGGTATGGTTATGATTTTATTTTTCTATTAATAATATAGTTCTAAAATTTTGTTATTTTTTTAATATCTTTACAAGTAAATATTATCTTTGTGACGCCGCTTATGGGAACACTCGGGCTTTTGTCGCACCATATCGCAGTGTGAGATATTGGTTAGGAGATTTTCATCGTAGACAAGCAATGAACAGTAAAAAGAAATTCAATCATTCACATGCAAAGCTTCGTAACGCGATTGAACGTGCTTTCGGTGTTTTAAAGGCATGATTTCCTATTTTAAAACGAATGGTTCCATTTCCATTGGTTACACAACGAAATATCACAGTTGCGTGTTTTGCACTTCATAATTTCATACGAAAGGAAGGTTTAAGCGATGAGCTCTTTACCCAATATGATGAGGCCAATGCCCAAATTAAAAAAGATAATGATGTTATTCAACCACTTGGAAATTTATCGATACACAATTCATGACACAATTGCGAGATCATATAGCAGCACCGTTGATGACAAATATACGATAAATACTAGCTAATGTTTGGTATTTTGGGTTATGGGTATTTTGTATAAAATGAACCTTTGAAGTATGACTATTTTGTATAAATCAATCAAACTTTTAAATTATATATTTTGTCTTTTTGTTCAATTTATTTTCTATATGAATTCAATTATGTAAGCTTTTTGATGAAAAAAAAATTAAAATTGAACTCTGGCAGACATTTTTTAAGATTTTAAAAAACAAACAGTCTTCTCTTCGCAGACTGCAGACTTTTAGGCCACCTCTTCTAATTGCAGACTTCCGCAGCTAAGTTCGCAGATCGCAGACATTAACCTCTTAAAACAAACAGTACCGAAGTATGTTCGATTTGAGTAACAGTGTACCAGATGTATATAGTATAGGTCGAAGTTGCACCTAAGATTTTAATTAGGGAATGGTAATTAGAAACGAGAATTCGATACTTAAGCGTCCACCAATATTTAGCCACTTGATATCTTGAAAAGTTTAGACTGAAAGCAAAATTAAAGGTTGTAATTTGGCTTAATGACTCTCTTCCCTTTTTTCATTATCAACATAAGATATAAATACAAATAGGAATAATGGGCTTCAACCCAAAAGACTAAACATCAAATATATAAAAGTCCGTTAACAGGCCCCCGCAGTTTGAGGGGGAGAACGAACACTCAAACTGGAACGAAAATTTGCAAATAGCTGATACGGAAGCCCCTTGGTAAATATGTCGGCATACTGAAATCTAGACGGGACGTGTAAAACGCAAACATGACCGGTAGCGACTTTATCACGAACAAAACGAATGTCAATCTCAATGTGCTTGGTTCGCTGATGTTGCACCGGATTTGCTGACATGTATACGGCACTGACATTGTCACAGTAGACTATGGAAGCCGTTTGGAGGGGAAAGTGAAGTTCGCAAAGAAGATTCCGCACCCAAGAGGTTTCGACAACAATATTAGCAACACCTCTGTATTCTGCTTCGGGACTAGATCTGGAGGTGGTATCTTGGCGTTTGGTGGACCAAGAGAGAAGATTATCACCTAAAAACACACAATAACCAGATGTGGAGCGACGAGTGGCCGCACAGCCTGCCCAGTTAGCATCAGTATAAGCAGTCAGCTGGGAGGTGGTCGAACGAAAAAGTTGAAGCCCAAGATCAATTGTTCCCCGTATGTAGTACGTTTCATAGCATTAAGATGTGGTTCACGAGGGTCATGCATGTAGAGGCATAGCTTCTGAACTGAATAAGCAATATACGGTCTAGTGAATGTGAGGTACTGAAGGGCCCCGGCAAGGCTACGATAAAGAATTGGATCAGACACAGGTGGGCCTTCAGGTCCTAGTTTGCTTTCACTATCAACCGGTGTGCGACATGGGTTGCAATTAGCCATGTGAGCCCGTTTTAAAATTTCCAAAGCATACATAGATTGAGATAAGAAGAGATCTGAAGCTAAACGTACCACTTATATCCCCAGAAAGTAGTTAAGTGGACCAAGATCGGTCATAGAAAACTCACGATTAAGTAAGGCAATAACTTTCTGTAAGAGAGGCGAGAAGGAAGCAGTGAGAATAATGTCATCAACATAGATGAGCAAGTATGCAATATCTGATCCCCGATGAAAAATAAACAGAGAGGTGTTGGTTTTGCTGTGAGAGAAGCCGATGCGAGTGGCAAAATTTGCAAATCGTTGAAACCATGCCCGTGGGGCCTGTTTGAGGCCGTATAAAGATTTCTGTAAAAGACAGACATGATCAGGATGTGTAATGTCCTTGAATCCCGGGGGTTGATGCATGTATACAGTTTCGGATAAATGCCCGTTAAGGAAGGCATTTTTCACGTCAAGTTGGTGAATGGGCCTTGTGACATACTGCAATACTTCATACGGTACGGATGGTGGCCGGTTTGACAACAGGACTAAATGTTTCGTGGCAATCGATACCCTGTTGTTGACTTCGACCATTGGCTACTAACCGAGCCTTGTAGCGATTAAGGGAGCCATCTGGATTAAATTTATGTCGAAATAACCACATGGAATGAACTATATTAACACCTTTTGGTCATGGAACAAGTCTGCACGTACTGTTTTTAATTAATGCATTAAATTCATCTGTCATCGCATTGTGCCAATCTGGGATTTCAAGAGCTTGAAGATGAGAGGTAGGGAGGGGAGTAATGTGAGAGGCAAAGAGGTTTAGACGCTGAACGGGTTTATGAATGCCGGATCGAGAGCGGGTGACCATGGGGTGAGAGGGTTTTGCGAGAGGTGGGGGTAGGGTGGTTTCAGGTTGAGTAGATGAAGAAGGGGAAGTTGGGGTGAGTTGAGTTTGAGTTGAGGAGTCAAGGAGAGAATTGGTGGGAGGTGGAGTAGTGTTAGGGGAGGTAGAAGGTTGTATGACAATAGGAGGTGCAGATGGAGTGCTTTGAGGAGACGTGAGAATGGTACGAGCAATAGGGGAAGGACTATTGTAACAACCTAACTTTTGATTCAACTTTAATCTCAATATTTGGAGCTAATAATGTAATTTTATTACATTAATTGTTTTGTAATTTAATTGTTTAATGAAAATTTAATTAATTAAAGGTGATTTAAATATATTTATGTTGTAAAGTATTAATGATTAAAATAAAGAGATGTAAAATACAAAAGTAGAAGTGGGTTAATTATACAAAGTGATAAAATAAAGTATATAAACCAATTAATAATCATTTAAGATCATTAACCTTAAAATCACTCTCTCTCTCTCTAATCTCTCTCTAAACCTACGGATTCCTCACCAAATCCTTCAAAAGAATTCATCAATCTTACAATTGATTGAAGATTCAAGTTAAAAAGGAGTTACAATCATCATCAAACATCAACAATTAAGATCATTTAAGGTAAAATTCATTTATTATTCGAAATATTATGTGTTTTGGTTCGGATTTGAGAAAAACCGAAACCAAA
This sequence comes from Centrapalus pauciflorus, assembly GCA_020465985.1. Classification (NCBI taxonomy): domain Eukaryota; kingdom Viridiplantae; phylum Streptophyta; class Magnoliopsida; order Asterales; family Asteraceae; genus Centrapalus; species Centrapalus pauciflorus. Next base: position 309,783 of record JAANYP010007779.1, on the reverse strand, counting down.
TATTTAAAATATGAAGAATGTTGTTGCATGTGTATGAATATAATAGATAATGATGAATTTAAGTTAATAAGAGTCATTCAAACAAAAATTTTGGGTTAGATCCTTTAAATTAATTAGAAATCGGAATTTTTGGCAAAAATGTGTTCTTGACAAAATATTGAGTTTTTGGACAATCTTGATCAAAATATGATGTTATTGATAGGGAAAAATGTATAAAAACAATCCAATAATGATAATATAACTTTATATTTAGTTGCATGTTAATAAAATTGAGTTTTTGTGAATTTTTATGTAAAATCCGTATGAACATACCCAAGAACATGAAGAACAATTTCTGGAAAATTCTAAGTATAGGGATCCGAATTCGGGTAGGACCGAATTCGGATGGTGCCCCATTTCGGATCCCTATTTCGGACCACATGTTCAAATCGGATGAAGTTTATTTTGGTCCTAATTCGGATATTACACTTCGGATTTTAAATTTTCGGATGGTGCTATTTCGGATTCCACTTTGGATGGACCGAATCCGGATCCCCAATCCGGATATGTCCGAATCCGGGCTGATCCGAATCCGGGTGCCAATTCGGATGAATCCGAATCCAGCTGGTCCGAATGTGATGGATCCAAACCCGGTTGTTCAATTTTGATATTCTAATTAAATAAATGATTATATATATAGAGAGAGAGAACTTATGAGAATTTAATGAATGATTGACGATTTATCAGATATCAGAATCAGATGAAGTAATGATTTATATAGTTAAAAGCTGATGAAATAATGATATGACATTGATATGATATGATAATTCTGGACAGATTCAGTGAAATTTTGAACATTGATTTAAAGATTTAAAAGCGGGTCAAAGATTTGAATTGACAGAGAACAGATTGACAAAGATAAAAATCCTGAGATAACTCAGGTGGCAGATTTTACATCTGTTTGATAAAGACCCAGATCTGTGAGTTATAGATATTCAGATTCAACATGCTTGAATTTCCGGTTGAGACATATTGTTGATGCTAGATTAAATTGACATTCATATTATCAGCTGGATTGTGACCTGTGCACACTATGGTTCGGTGTTGCCCAGTGGATCATGATAGCTTTTTGACTTATCACTTCATTTGATATTGCATTCACAGTTCATTTCTGACATTGCTTTGAGATTATTGCTATCATGACTTGATTACGTATGGTTCATCATTGCATACACTTGACATATTGATTCAGCTTGATTAGCCCTGATTGGTCTATTGTTCTAGACCTGGCTATTTCACCAGTTCTATTGAACTTGGTAATGACCTCCGATGTTCCGCCATGTTGATTTACTGGTAGCTAGCCCAGTATGTGGCTGATCCCCACGATTTAAGCGTGAGCATGGCTTGAGCATCATCCGACTCTATGACTTCTATGTCTCAATCATGAGTGGCTGTAGCGGCAGCCTTGACATATCACGCTAGACTTATGATAATCTGCTTGACAATGCATGTTTAATTCGAAAATCTATTTACTCACTAAGCATTGCTTACGGTTGCTACATTAACATTTTTACAGGAAAAGATAAAGGAAAGTCACCTGCGGGACCTAGTACTTAGGTCATACAAGAATCAAGTGAAGTTTTCATAGACCTCTACTCAGCAAACCATTTTGGTACAGATTGGACGATGATATGGTGGTGTTCTGGGTAGATTTATCTTGATTGTGTGATAATATGAACTAGATTAGATAGTACCCTTTATAAGTTTAATTTAAAAACCGTAAAACTGTATTATACTTAATCCTAATATGCTTGTACTGTAACTTAATATTCCGCACTTAATTACTCTATCTTAGTTTGATTGATATCGTATTGCATGATGTGGGACCTAGACTCTTGAGAACTGCCCCGCAAGGGGTGGTCTTCACAGGATGGTATCAGAGCCCATAGTTTGAGTGAATCAAGTATTACGTGAGTAATACTTGGTCTCAAACTGAAGCAATACATATGTAACAATCATTTAGGTGGTTTGAACTGAGACAGGATGTACAGACTATTAGGATGGGAAAAGGGTACATAGATCTAAGTCTATAAACTGATAGTTAAATGATTTTAATTTTCAGTTAAGATGTCAGGATCAGGATCAGGTGACATACCAAACAACATGACTCCCCAAAAAATATTTCAAATGATGCAACAGCTATTAGCCCAACACTCTGAACAGCAAAATAAGATTATGCAAGAACAGTTTCAGGCCAGAGATGAGTCTGAAGCTAAGAGACGTGATGATAAAAAGAATAAGCGAAAAGATAAACAAGTCCAGATTAATGAATCTGATTCTGATAACTCGAACCCTGAAACCCAAATTGAACAGCCGAAAGGCTGTAAGTTCAAAGATTTCAAAGTGAGTGGTGCCCTGAACTTTGAGGGTACAGTCAATCCAATTCAGGCGATGGATTGGATCAGCCATACTGAAGAGATTTTCAGAATATCTGATTGCTTAGAATCGAAAAAGGTAAGTTATGCGTCTGCGTTGTTTGTTGGAGCTGCTCGTGCCTGGTGGAAGACTCAAAGAAGCATATATGGAGAGGAGATAATGCAGACTTTAGAGTGGAACCAGTTCTTGGACATGTTCAACGCAAAGTATTGTCCGCTCGACCAACGAGACAAGATGGAAGCTCAATTGATGCAGCTGACCCAGGGAACTAAATCTGTTGACGAGTACGAACATGAATTCTCGCGACTTTGTGGCTACTCTTCGTATCAAGTAGCTACTGAGGAAAGGAAGAAGAATAAATTTCGCGGAGGACTCAACCCGAGATACCGACACCCGATGAGCGCGATAAAGTATAAGAGTTATCTGGAAATGGTGGAAGCGGCCAGACAGATCGAGAGAGGATACCTTGAGTATGGCGATCAGCTTTACGCTCCATCAGCGAATCCAACATGTCCATCTCCTCCAAAGAAACAGAGATTCGGCAGATTCTTCCGGCCAAACAAGTCTCAGTCTCAGCAACCTCAACAATCCCAGCAGTATAGTTGGCCTCAAAAAGCGCAAGCCTACTCTTTAACGAAAGAGTCGCGATTCTGCAAGAGATGCAGAAAATCACACATGGGGCTGTGTAACCCAGATGACGTCACATGCTTTGCTTGCAACAGAATTGGTCACAGCAGTGAAGAATGCCCTCAGCGAGGACTTGGGTGTACGAAATGCGGAAAGCGCGGACACTTCATGTATCAGTGTCGTAGTGGACCACGAGTTCAGTCACAGTCGTCAGCTGGAGGGTCTACGATGAAAAGCTCAGCTGCAACTCCGACCGCAAGGACTCGAGCATTTCAGATAACAGCAGAGGAAGCGAGAGAAACCCCTGACGTGGTTACCGGTACGTTCATGCTTAACTCAATCCCTGCTCGTGTATTATTTGATTCTGGTGCTAGTCGTTCCTTTATATCGACTTCTTTCACACAAAGATTATTCAAATCTCCATCGAAGCTTCCCGTGATACTTGATATTGAGACAGCCAGTAACAACTATGTTATGGCTGATTCTGTATACCGTAACTGCACTCTACTCGTTGATAACATCGTATTCAACCCTGACCTTATCCCGATTCCGTTGAGAGAGTTCGACGTCATCATCGGCATGGACTGCTAATGAATAACGAGGCTACGATCATCTAAAACCGACGAATCATCAGAATTAAGTCTTCAGATGGCCGAGTATTGAAAATCAAAGGCGAGAAGCGAAAAGGTGCTCACTGCTTCATTTCAGTTGAAAAAGCTCACAAGTATCTGTCTAAGGGTCACGAGTCTTATATATGCTATGTCTCGACTGAATCTAACTCTGAAGTCAAAAAGAAATCCTTATCTGATATCCCTATCGTCTGTGAGTTCCCAGACGTATTCCCTGATGATATTTCTGGAGTGCCACTAGAACGTCAAGTTGAGTTCGGTATTGACTTGGTTCCTGGTGTGGCTCCCATTGCCAAAGCTCCCTACAGACTTGCGCCTGTAGAAATGCAGGAAATGTCAAAGCAGTTGCAAGAGCTGCTAGTAAAGGGATTTATCCGACCGAGTTCATCTCCGTGGGGTGCACCTGTCTTATTCGTTAAGAAGAAAGACGGAACTCTTCGAATGTGCATCGATTACCGTGAGTTGAACAAAGTCACCATAAAGAATAAGTATCCTCTGCCCGGAATTGACGATTCATTCGATCAGCTACATGGAGCCAGCTATTTTTCTAAAATTGATTTTCGTTCTGGGTATCATCAGCTGAAAGTAAGAGATGAGGATATTCCGAAGACAGCCTTCCGAACAAGATATGGTCATTACGAATTTATTGTGATGACGTTCGGTTTAACAAATGCACCAGCGGCGTTCATGGATCTCATGAATCGCGTGTGCAGACCGATGCTGGATAAGTCAGTTATCGTATTCATAGACGATATTCTGATTTACTCCAAAACGGAGACTGATCATTCTAATCATCTGCGACAAATGCTAGAGCAACTGAGAAAAGAAAGACTATGCAAAATTTTCTAAGTGCGAATTCTGGCTCAGACAGGTACAACCTTATATTGTCTTGAGTCATTCCTAAGCATTCTTTGATTGAAACAAAACTTGAAATTTCTTCCTTGATCCTTCTAAAGTCGAGGCTGTCCAGAAATGACAAACACCTCGCAATGCCTCCGAAATAAGAAGTTTCCTTGGATTGGCCGGTTACTATCGGCGATTCATAAAGGACTTCTCAAAGATTGTTGTGCCGCTAACGACGTTAACAAGAAAGAATACACCTTTCGTATGGGTAGATATACAACAAGAGGCATTTGAAACTTTGAAACAGAAGTTAATTCAAGCGCCGATCCTAGCCTTACCAGAAGGCAAGATGATTTTGTCGTTTACAGTGACGCATCTGGTACTGGCTTAGGATGTGTTCTAATGCAAAGGGGAAAAGTAATTGCCTACGCTTCAAGGCAATTGAAGGATTATGAGAAAAGTGCACCGACTCATGATCTTGAGTTGGCTGCCGTTACCTTTGCTCTGAAAATCTGGCATCATTATCTCTATGGGACTCGATGTCAGCTTTACACCAATCATAGGAGTCTTAAACATCTCTTTACTCAAAAGGATCTGAATATGAAACAACGTCGGTCCTTGGAGCTCATCAAGGACTATGATTGCGAGATCCTATATCATCCCGGCAAAGCTAATGTTGTCGCGGATGCTTTGAGTAGGAAGGTGTATCCAGAAAAGTGTTGCTATGCCCTGACTCCTATTGTATTCTCTTCCGATCTTATTGAAGACATCAGATCAGCTGAAGCCGAAGCGTTGAAAGAAGAGAATATCGGTTCTGAAAATCTCAAATGGCAGTTACAATTCTTATCTCTGAACCATTTGGGACTTCACTGTCTCCAGGGAAACCGAATGTGGATTCCTAAATATGGTTCTATTTGCAACACTCTTCTATGCGAAGCCCATCAGTCCAAGTTATCTGTTCATCCTGACAGCTCAAAGATGTATTTTGATCTGAAAGCCGATTATTGGTGGCCAGGAATGAAGAAAGACATCGGTTGTTATGTTGAAAGCTGCAGAGTCTGTCAGATGGTTAAGGCAGAACATCAGAAACCCTTTGGAGATATGCAACCACTGCCAGTTCCCGAGTGGAAGTGGGAGCATATAACTATGGACTTCATCACGAAGTTGCCAAAAACCAAGAGACAGCACGACTCCATCTGGGTAGTCGTGTGTCGATTAACGAAGTCAGCTCATTTCATACCGATGAAAGAGACGTACTCCCTTGATAGATTGGCACAGTTGTATATCACAGAAATTATTTCTCGTCACGGTGTGCCAAAGTCTATCGTATCAGATCGTGATAGTCGTTTCACATCTAGATTCTGGCAAGCTCTACAAGACGGGATGGGTACTCCGATCTCTATGAGTACTGCTTATAATCCTAATGCAGATGGCCAGAGTGAGCGTACTATCCTTACTCTCCAAGATATGCTTCGTGCCTGTGTTCTTGATCTAGGTGGTAACTAGGATGACCACTTGCCTCTGGTCAAATTCTCATATAATAACAGTTATAATTCTACGATCAAGATGGCTCCTTTTGAAGCTCTATATGGACGAAAATGCAGAACTCCCACCTGTTCGCGCGAAACAGGTGAATCGCCAATAGCGGGTCCTGCCCTTCTACAGTTGACTCATGAGAAGATTCAACTTGTCAGAAGGAATATACTTGAAGCTCAAAGCAGGCAGAAGTCATACTATGACAATCGACATCGATCAATTAGTTTTGCAGTTAACGATTGGGTGATGCTGAAAGTATCTCCAATGAAGAATGTGGTGAGATTCATAAAGCGAAACAAGCTAGCTCCGAGATTCATTGGTCCGTTCAAGATTGTTGAAAAGATTGGGAATTAGTCTTATCGTCTTGAATTGCCAACTGATTTAGCGGGAATACATCCTGTATTCCATGTCAGTCACTTACGAAAGAGCTTAGCAGACGAAAGAGAAGTTCAAATACCACACGTTAACTTGCAGATTGATGAGAAGCTTCGAGTGGTTGAAGAGCCAAAATGTATTCTGGACTCGAAGACCAAAAAGCTTCGAAATAAAGAAATACAGATGGTGCTCGTCCAGTGGAAACACCACAAGGGTTCGCATCAGTCTTGGGAATCGAAAGATGTTATGAAAGCTACATATCCCAGTTTGTGCATGGTGGAGCCCATTCTGTAACAACCTAACTTTTGATTCAACTTTAATCTCAATATTTGGAGCTAATAATGTAATTTTATTACATTAATTGTTTTGTAATTTAATTGTTTAATGAAACTGTAATTAATTAAAGGTGATTTAAATTGTATTTATGTTTTAAAGTATTAATGATTAAAATAAAGAGATGTAAAATACAAAAGTAGAAGTGGGTTAATTATACAAAGTGATAAAATAAAGTATATAAACCAATTAATGATCATTTAAGATCATTAACCTTAAAATCACTCTCTCTCTAATCTCTCTCTAAACCTACGGATTCCTCACCAAATCCTTCAAAAGAATTCATCAATCTTACAATTGATTGAAGACTCAAGTTAAAAAGGAGTTACAATCATCATCAAACATCAACAATTAAGATCATTTAAGGTAAAATTCATTTATTATTCGAAATATTATGTGTTTTGGTTCGGTTTTGAGAAAAACCGAAACCAAATATTTAAAATATGAAGAATGTTGTTGCATGTGTATGAATATAATAGATAATGATGAATTTAAGTTAATAAGAGTCATTCAAACAAAAATTTTGGGTTAGATCCTTTAAATTAATTAGAAATCGGAATTTTTTGCAAAAATGTGTTCTTGACAAAATATTGAGTTTTTGGACAATCTTGATCAAAATATGATGTTATTGATAGGAAAAGTGTATAAAAACAATCCAATAATGATAATATAACTTTATATTTAGTTGCATGTTAATAAAATTGAGTTTTTGTGAATTTTTATGTAAAATCCGTATGAACATACCCAAGAACATGAAGAACAATTTCTGGAAAATTCTAAAGTATAGGGATCCGAATTCGGGTAGGACCGAATTCGGATGGTGCCCCATTTCGGACCACATGTTCAAATCGGATGAAGTTTATTTTGGTCCTAATTCGGATATTACACTTCGGATTTTAAATTTTCGGATGGAGCTATTTCGGATTCCACTTGGATGGACCGAATCCGGATCCCCAATCCGGATAGGTCCGAATCTGGGCTGATCCGAATCCGGGTGCCAATCGGGATAAATCTGAATCCGGCTGGTCCGAATGTGATGGATCCAAACCCGGTTGTTCAATTTTGATATTCTAATTAAATAAATGATTTTATATATATATATATATATATATATATATATATATATATATATATATATATATATATATATATATATATATAAAAGAAAGAGAACTTATGAGAATTTAATGAAAGATTGACAAGTTATCAGATATCAGAATCAGATAAAATTCAAGAATTTAAAGACTAAAATGATGATGATAAAGATGATGAAATAATGATATGACATTGATATTATCATGATAATTCTGGACAGGTTCAGTGAAATTCTGAACATTGATTTAAAGATTTAAAAGCGGGTCAAAGATTTGAATTGACAGAGAACAGATTGACAAAGATAAAATCCTGAGATAACTCAGGTGGCAGATTTTACATATTGTTGATGCTAGATTGAATTGACATTCATATTATCAGCTGGATTGTGACCTGTGCACACTATGGTTCGCTGTTGCCCAATGGATCATGATAGCTATTTGACTTATCACTTCATATGATATTGCATTCACAGTTTTCTGACATTGCTTTGAGATTATTGCTATCATGACTTGATTACGTATGCTTCATCATTGCATATACTTGACATATTGATTCAGCTTGATTAGCCCTGATTGGTCTATTGTTCTAGACCTGGCTATTTCACCAGTTCTATTGAACTTGGTAATGACCTCCGATGTTCCGCCACGTTGATTTACTGGTAGCTAGCCCAGTATGTGGCTGATTCCAAGCGTGAGCATGGCTTGAGCATCATCCGACTCTATGACTTCTATGTCTCAATCATGAGTGGCTGTAGCGGCAGCCTTGACATATCACGCTAGACTTATGATGATCTGCTTGACAATGCATGTTTAATTTGAAAATCTATTTACTCACTAAGCATTGCTTACGGTTGCTACATTAACATTTTTACAGGAAAAGATAAAGGAAAGTCACGTGCGGGACCTAGTACTTAGGTCATACAAGAATCAAGTGAAGTTTTCATAGACCTCTACTCAGCAAACTATTTTGGTACAGATTGGATGATGATATGGTGGTGTTCTAGGTAGATTTATCTTGATTGTGTGATGATATGAACTAGATTAGATAGTACCCTTTATAAGTTTAATTTGAAAACCGTAAAACTGTATTAAACTTAATCCTAATATGCTTGTACTGTAATTTAATATTCCGCACTTAATTACTCTATCTTAGTTTGATTGATATCGTATTGCATGATGTGGGACCTAGACTCATGAGAACTGCCCCGCAAGGGGTGGTCTTCACAACTATCGACAAATGAGTACGATGGGGGGGAGGTAGAGGTAAGAGCGGTGTATGGAAATTGGGATTCATCAAAAGTTACGTGACGAGAGATTATGACTTTATTGGTGGTAGGTTGTCAGGATCTAAAACTGAATCACCAAGACTAACTGATTTGAATTTATCAGAGTATAAATCAATAATCTTGCTTTGAATCAAAGTTTAATCAAGAAGTTTGCGGAATAACACTTAATTATTTTAACAAAAACTTTCAGAACCAATAATGAATAAACACACACGAAGTAATCAAGACTGTTTGTATTGCTGATCTTAATGATTACAATCACCTCTAATCTGTTTGATTAGACGAAGAACACAGACTGTTCTTAGGGTTTTACAACCTTAGAGGCTTATGAAAACTTTATCAATAATGCAATTACAGACTCAAAATATGCAGAAACTCCTATACAATAGAAAGACCTATTCGATGTATTTATATTGCTTCTTGATATGTTTCCTTGACGAATAATGACTTCTCTGATAGTAGATATAATGGAATCTTCATGTAGATATCTTTCCCTGAAAATCAGCACTTTCTGTTTATGAAACTGTTGAGCAGCTTGAATCACTTGACAGCATGAACAGAGCAGCTTGAGTTGATTTGCTCTGGCAGCTTGAACTTTTACACTGGCAGCTCGAGTTTCTTCAACTAGCAGCATGAACTTTGGATTTACATTTAAAATCTACTAACAATCTGAGAAGTCTAACTAACAGTTTGAACACACTTAAACTATTTCCCAACAATCTCCCCCTAACTTAAATTCTTTACACATGACTTTAAGTTCTATACAAAAAAATGGAAATGAATAAGTAAACTGTTATTTACAAACCAAGGCTTTCAAAAACTTACAACTGTGCAAGTTTATGATCTACAGCCTTCAAAAATTCTCTCTTTAGCTCATCTCTATCACAAGATATTCTGACAGACTTCATCTGGAGTAGTATATTCTTTGGAAGATCATAGAATTCAAGATTAAAGAACATACCAGATCCATCTGTGAATTTGATTCTGTAAGTCCTGGATTTGACAAAAATATTAACTTCCTTGATTTTCAATCCCTTCTTGTTGGCATCCTCTACATCTTTTCTAATAAATTCAGGATCAACAATGGACTTCAGATCTCTGATGACTTGTTTCACTTGTGGTAGAGAAGATCTAACTTGTGATACAGACCCAATGTTGTGCATCGTTATCAGCTCATCTCTGGTCAACTTTTGAACTATTTGCCAAAAAGTATCATACTCTTCTTCAGGACCAGATTCTCTTCTTATCACAAACTTAATTCTCAAGTCACGGTCATCCAGTGACTTAGCAAACCAGTAGTTGATTTGAGGCTTTGTGAAATCATGTTGATCAATCAACTTCTCTATCTCCATGGCCTTTTGCATTTGTTGCTCAAACAACACTCTTTTCACTTGATGCAGCTTTGCTTGTGAAGATGGATCAGTTGAAGGAACAGAAACAGCAGGTTGATCAGTAGGAGCAGGGGCACTGGCAGCAGTTTCAGTTGGTACTGGATCTTTTGATGTTTGGACTTCTTGGGAAATTTTGGCTTTCTTTCTTTTGTCCATCTCCTTGTCATGAATCTCTTGCAGCCTTTCAGTTGTCATGGACTGAGCCATTTTCTTTGGAATACCAGCTGCAAATGCAAAATTTATCAAAAATCTTCTGTGCTCAGCTTTGGAGTGCCCTGTTGGCATCTTTCTCTTCTTTGCTCCTTGTTTAACCACAAACCCCTTTAGGTAATCACCTAAGGTCTCATCATCATCCATTGGGGTTTGGGCTTGCTGATCTAATTCTTTGTCCTGTTCTTCTGCTATTCTTTTGGCAACTTCAGCATCAAAGGCAATTTGGGCTTCTTTGGAGGAAAATTTATGCTTTGGGGACTCAATGAGAATGCCCTTGCCCTTGTCTTTTGCAGCAGATGATGTAGCTTGGACTGTTCTTGATGGAGCTTGAATGCCTTCCCTGATCACAACTCCAGTAGCTTTTGAAGAAGCAGCTTGAGTGTCTAGGCTAACAGCTTGAGAAGCTGTTGGCACTGCTAGCCTAGAAGGTGGGACTGTTGATGCTGCTTGGACTGATGGTGTTGGAGCTGCTTGGACTGATTCAGGAACCTCCTGATTCTCCCCCTTTTTGGAAGCATTGGTTTGGTCAGAAGGACCTACAACCGTTGCCACGTGGGTTTGAATCAACCGCTCTAATTTCATGAGCTTACTCCCACAGAGGGTAAATCCTTTGTGAAGATAAGCCAGTTTTTGATTTTGAGCTGCTTCTGCCTGTTTGAGTGCATATATTTGAGCCCCCTGTGCAGCAATGATGGACATTTGGTATTCCAACATAGTTACAACAGGTTTCAGCTTTGGATCCGTTAATAGCATTAGTTGCAGGCTAGTCTCAAGATCAGAAAGCACCTGAGGTGCTTGTGGTCTATCACTGACATTAACACCAGAAGTAGAAACCTCTGGGCCCCTCTGTTCTTGGTTCTGGGGACTTCCAGCTTGTGTTTGTACACTGGCTGTTGTCATGGGTGTGGTCTTAGAGATGTTGGCACTGTCCTGTGTCTCTTTTGCAGAAACAACAGTAGTGCCAGCCACAGAACCCATATGAACCATCTCTGAAGAGATGTTCACCTCCTGAGTTAGGATGGGAGTTTCCTCAATTGGTTCCATTTGGATAGTCTGTGCAGAAGTATCCTCCTGCACAGGGATATATGGCTCTTGTCTAGGGGAGGAGGAGGAAGGAGCTCCTGGTCCCCTTTTCCTTTTATATAAGTATTTTAGTGGGCGTTTTGGCTGTACAAAAGGATCAGATGGAATATTTGTATCATGAGGAGTGGGTTGGGGTCCTGGGGGTGAAGCAGGAACGTTGGGCTGTGTCTGCTCAGGACCCTCTCCTCTGTTTCCTGGAATGATGTTCATCATTGTAGAGGGCAATGGAACATCTATACTTACAAAATTGGCACTTGGCTTTAACAGCCTTTTGATTGAAGACAGTGAGTGCCTATGGGAAACATGTATCCGTTTATGTAAATGTGGAGTTGTGCAGGTGTGTGCAATGATTTCTGCCAAAAACCTAGGATACATCAGAAATTTCCAATTCTTTAGGGAATGATGCCTTAACATCCCTTGAAAAATCATGTTAGAAAAATTGAACTGTTGGCCAGTAGAAATGCACACTAAGGAAGTGGCAATATTTGAAGAAAACTCAGACCAACCAGTTCTTTTGGGGCTTAAACATTGCTAAATAATATGCACAAGGTATTTCCATTTAGGAGAAAAGTATGCCTTAAGAAAAGTAAAAGAATCAGCAGGACCCCTATAACCAATATTTTGAAGACCAGAATGTAAATCTTGAAGGGATAGGTCGGTTATACCTGAGGCATCTTGAAGATGCAAGTGATGTCTGATGGATTCCTCAGTGATTTTGATGACAGTTCCATCAATCTTGGATATGAGGGTAGGCACTTCATTGATGGTTTGAACAGATGCATGATTCCAAAACTGTTCAATATGGGAGATGTATATAGTAGGGTTAATGGATAGGGCATAATGGATATGGGAGTGCCTGAGGAAATCCATCATTGCATGAAACGGTTGAAGTTCAGAGTGTTTTAGGGTGTATGGGAGGCAGTTGTGTTCTTTTACAAACTCCATTGATGAAGAGACGACGGTTTAGGGTTTGAAAGAAGAATGTGTGATTCGTTCAGAGAGAAAGCAAGAGGCCGTGGAAGAAGAATATGTAACTGGTAGTTACAACTGAACGAAACCGGGACCTTTAAAGGTTTCGAAAAGGTTGGGTCCCGCGCACACATTTGAGAAATTACCCAAATACCCTGCACACTTTGACAGATCAAGTGAAAACAACTAACAGCATGAGAAAATGAACTAGCAGCTTGAGAAAATACGCAAGCTGTTAGTTAGAAATGAAGCATCTTTTAAAAAAAATGACTCCCCCTTAACTTAAGCATACATATTAGATAATAATGAAAATTTTAATCCATGTTTACCATACCAATGTTTGATACTAGGAAAGTGAACCTTCGTACATCAAAAGGTTTTGTAAATAGATCAGCTAACTGATCATCAGTATGAATCTTGGTAACTTGGATTAACTTCTTTTCATTACAATCTCTTATAAAGTGAAATCTGATTTCTATATGCTTGGTTTTTGGGAATTTCATTGGATTTTGCACAATGCTGATTGCACTTGAATTATCAATGTAAATGGGAGTGGATAAGAAATTCATACCGTAGTCTCTTAGCTGATTTTGAATCCACATTACCTGGGAGCAGCAGCTTGCAGCTGCTACATATTCTGCTTCAGTGGATGATGTGGACACAGTTTTCTGCTTTTTGCATTGCCAAGAGACCAATAAGTATTGACATCCACCAGTTGTGGATTTCCTGTCAATGTTGCATCCACCATAGTCACTGTCAGAATAAGCAGTTAGTACAAGGGGAGAGTCTTTAGGATACCATAGGCCTAAGTGTGGTTGGCCTTTAAGGTATCTAAAGATTCTCTTGACAGCAACCAAGTGAGAGTCATTTGGAGAGCATTGAAACCTAGCACACACACATACAACCTACATGATATCAGGTCTGGAAGATGTTAGATACATAAGAGATCCTATAAGAGATCTGTATAAATGAATATCCACATCTATGCCATCTTTGTCTGTATGAAGCTGCTTATGAGGATCCATTGGAGTGCTTGCAGCTTTGGTGTCTTGATATCCAAATTTGTCCAGTATGTCCTTCACATACTTTGATTGGCTTATGAAGAGACCTGTAGGCTTCTGCTTAACTTGTAATCCGAGAAAGAAAGTGAGTTCTCCCATTGAGCTCATTCGGAACTTTTTGTGCATTGAACCCTCAAACTCTTTGCACAAACAATCATTGGTTGAACCAAAGATGATGTCATCAACATAGATTTGCACAAGCAGAATCTCATCTTTGATAGACTTGGTGAAAAGTGTTTTGTCCAGAGTGCCTCTCTTGAATCCATTCTGTAGAAGGTATGATGACAGAGTGTCATACCATGCTCTAGGGGCTTGATGGAGACCATAGAGAGCCTTGTCTAGCTTGTACACCCTGTCAGGATACTTGTAGTCTTCAAAACCAGGAGGTTGACACACATATACCTCCTCTTCAATTGTCCCATACAGGAAAGCAGACTTGACATCCATTTGATACACTTTAAATCCTTTGAAGCTTGCATAGGCCAGAAATAGTCTGATGGCTTCAATTCTTGCTACTGGAGCAAATACATCATCATAATCTATGCCTTCTTCTTGAGTGTACCCTTGTGCTACTAGCCTTGCTTTGTTCTCGATGACTATCCCTCTCTCATCTTTCTTGTTTCTGAACACCCATCTTGTACCTATTGCTCTCTTCCCTTTAGGAAGATCCACCAGAGTCCATACATTCTGAATTTTGAACTGTAGAAGCTCTTCTTGCATAGCTTCAATCCAGGATGAATCTTTTAATGCTTCTGATGCCTTTTTAGGTTCTAGTTGAGACATGAAACAGGCATTCTCAAAGGCAGCTAGGCTGAATTCAGGAACTGTTTGTTCAGCAGCAGCAGTCTCATTTTGAACCATTTTCCTTGTTTGTAAGGAGTGCTTGGATCACCCAGTATTTGATTGAGAGGATGATACTTGTGAACCCTTAGTGTAGGTTCTCTCTCAGTCTGAAAAGAGGATCCAAGATTTGTATCATCTCCATCTGGACCAGTAAAAGGATCATCTTCAGGAACAGCTTGACTTGAATCTGGGACTGTGTCTCTTTGTGTTGGAGCTGTTCTCTCAGGACTTGGGAGTGGCACTTCAGTATCTGGATTTTTATCAAGTGGAGCATTCAGGACCCCTGGAGGATCACAAGACAGAAGTGGTAGAGTGGTGTAATCATCTCAACTTGGTGAATCTGCAGCAGTCTGAAACTTTGTTCCAACAGCTTGAGAAGTTGTATTGGCAGCATGAGAAATTGTATTAGCAGCTTCAACCCTGTATGCATCAGCTTTTGCAGTATACTCAACAAAGCTCAGAGAATTTGTTAGTGAATCTAAATCAAACAACCAATCAGGACCAGTGCCTTTGATATTAGCAGTATTTTCATTAAATTCAACATTGGCACTTTCTTCAATTGTTTTAGACACACTGTTATATCCTCTATAGGCTTTGCTTTGAGTTGAGTATCCTACAAAGAATCCTTCTTCAGCTTTACTTTCAAACTTCCCTAAGTGAGTCTTAGTGTGGAGGATAGTACATGGGCATCCAAAAGGCTTGAAGAAAGCTATTAGGGGACTTCTGTTATGGAATAACTCATAGGGGGTTTTTCCTTGTGATTGGACAACCTGAACCCTATTCAGAACATAACAGGCTGTATTAACAGCTTCTGCCCAGAAAGTCATTGGCAGATTTGAATCAGCTAACATTGTTCTAGCAGCCTCAATTAATGTTCTGTTCTTTCTTTCAGCTACACCATTTTGTTGTGGTGTTCTTGGTGCACTATGTTGTCTAGCAATACCTTTGGACTCACAGAAACTGTTTAGAATGTGATTTTTGAATTCAGTTCCATTGTCTGATCTTATCACCTTAACTTTGGAATTGGATTGGTTTTCTATCTTAAGGATAAAAGACTTAACTAGCTCAGCAGTTTCATCATTGGACCTAAGAAAATAAACCCAAGTAAATCTGGTGAAATCATCAACAATAACTAAACAGTAAGCCCGTTTATTCAAACTCAAAACAGATGTTGGACCAAATAGATCCATATGAAGCAACTGAAGAACAGATGAGATTGAATTTACTTCTTTGGCCTTATGAGAAGTTTTGTGTTGCTTACCTTTAAGGCATGCCACACAATGATCATCACAAATGAACTCCTTTTGTGGTAAGCCTCTTACCAGATTCTTTTTAACTAAAGCATTCATGGACTTGAAGTTCATGTGACACATCCTTCTATGCCAAAGAGCAGACTCATTGGATGATGCTTTGGATATCAAACAGCTTAAAGTATTTGATTTAGATAAAAGATCTGTGTCAAGACAGTAGACATTGTCCTTTCTTGGTGTTCTTAGTAAAACAAGATTTTCAAGAACTTTGAAATCTTTTGAAAGAACAATGCACTCAGAATCTGTGAACAGAACAATGTTTTGTTTGTCACAGATTTGAGAGACACTTAATAAATTGTACTTAAGCTGTTCAACATACAAAACATCATGGAATGTCATGTTGCCTGCATTAACAGTACCTTTACCTGTAACCTTACCTCCTTTTGAGTTGCCTCCAAATGCAACAAAACCTCCATCTAAACCTTTGAAATTTGACAAGCATTCAGAATTGCCTGTCATGTGCCTAGAGCATCCACTGTCCAAATGCCATCTTGTTCTATGAGGAGACCTGTGGTTGCCCTGCACAAATAACAGCTTAGTCAGTAGTGGAGTAAACCCAAACCAAATTGGTTTTGGGTTGGCCTTGTACATTGACATAACTATATAATGTTTTTGACTTCTTATATTTAGTGAGATTTACTGATGGAGTCTTTGGAGAGTATTTGGTGATAATATGAGGTATCCAACTATTTTGATCATCTTTTCTTCTAACAGTCTCAGATGATTCATTAGCAGTTCCAGATTGATGCTCAGCAGCTTGATCTGTGTTTGTAGTGCTAACAGCTTCAGTTTTTGCACTAACAGCTTCAGATTTTGACTTAGCAGTCTGATCTGTTGCATTAGCAGTTTGAGCTGAAGATTTGTCCTTGACACACCATATTTGTTTAAAATTTGATTTAGGCTTTGCCAAAACTTGTTTTTGATGTGTGGACTGTTTTTTATTAACTTTTGAAAACCTGTGATCAACTGTTTTCTTTGGAACTGATGTGGAAGGTTTTACCTTTGAGTGCTTTGCCTGAGTAGGATTTGATTTTTGTGTTTCACAGTCTGTTTTGTAACAGCTGGTTTATAAAAACAATCATTGGCTAAGTGATTCTTCCTTCCACAGTGAAAACACCTTTTGACAGTTTGAATTGGAGAACCAGACTTTTCTGTCAATTTCTGGTTCTTGTTTCTCTGATTTCCTCTTACCTGCTGTTGTTTAGGAAACTTTTGAACACCATGCTTTTGGCATGTGCAGACAGAAATAATTTTACCTCTTTTATTTCCTTTTGATGAAGATGCAGTGTTACAGTTAGAATGTACAGAAACTTGTGGAATAGCACTGCATACACTCATCTTCTCTTTTCCTTTCTTACTAGGAGCTTGGACCTCTATGGGTGCACTCATTGTTTCACAGTCTCTATTTTGACTCTTATCTTCCTTTGATTCAGGACTGTTATCAAGGATAGGATCTACAATAGTCATAGACTCATCTAGTGGTTCATTGACAAGTCTATCAGCAACCTCACTCATTGGATGAATATACTTGTTGTTGTATGGAGGTGGAGTAGCTCTGTATCCTATTCCTTCTTTGGGATTAACCTGAGATTTTACTCTATCTTTAAATTGGACTTCCATTATGTGTTCCAGCTTTTGATTTGCTAACTTAAAGTTTCCTAGATCTATGTTAACAGATTCTAGTTTCTTATTAGCCTCTAACACCTTTTGTTCAGTCTCTTCTACCTTTTTATTCAGAGATTCTATTTTCTTATTTAGTTCCTTTTTCTCCCACTCATGATAGGTTCTATCATAGCCCATTTGAATTTCATTATCCTTATAATCATTGATCTGTTTTTCCAGATCTTCTATGGCTTGCATGTATTCATATCTCCTTTCTTCCATCTTAGCTAGAGTTTTACACATGCTCTCATTATGATCTCTGTACTTTTTAACCATATTTTTGCATGATTGAGAGCAGAGTTTAGAATTTACCTCAGATGGTAGTTCAGTGGAGGAGACATTTGATGTTTCTGCCATTAGATCTTGATTTTGAAATTCTTCCTCTGTCTGATCACTCCAGTCAAACACATTGTCTTCTTGAGAGACAAGTGCTGTTGATGATGATGTTTGAATGGGCTGTGAAGTCCTTGATGGCTGTTGACCTTGAGATCTACATTCTCTGGCAAAGTGACCAAGCTTATGACATTTATAGCATTCAACTTTTGATTTATCAAAAGCTGGTTTGCCTTCTGTTCTGGCTTGAAAGTTGGTCCTCCCAGTCTTTTTAAGAAATCTTTTGGCCCTCATGGTCAGCATTGCATGTTGCCACTTTAAATCCATCTCTTCAAGATCATCTGGATGAATTTGCTCCAAGTCTTCAACATTTAGAGCAAATAATCCATCATTGGCAACAAAAGCCTCATAGTGAGTTTCAGCAGAGTTGCCATCACCACCTGAAAAAGAATCACAGTTATTAGATTTTTCAGAAGACAGAAGAGCAGTATTGTGATTATAAGAAAAGGATTTCTTTTTAGCATCAATCTCAGTCTCAAACACTCTTAAACTGTTATACAGATCATCCAATTCTATCTCATCAAGAGTGTCTTTTGTTCTCCATTGTGCAGCATAGACTGTCCATTCTTCTCCAAGAGATCTGAGAAACTTTCTGTTGACTTCATCTTGATCCAGATTGACTTTTGCACTTTCCAATTCACTTATCAGTTTGTTGAACCTGTCAAAAATTTGAGTAAGGTTTTCATTCTTGCAACCAGAAAAGTTCTCATACTGCTGTTTCAAGAGATCCTTTTGGTTTCTCTTGGTACTGGCATTACCAGCAAATCTTTTTTCTAAGGCATTCCAAAGAGAATGAGCAGTATAAAACTTTTTAAACTGATGTTGATAAGCATTAGGAATGGCTATTGGTAAAAGTGTAAGTGCTTTCACTTCATTCATTCTAGCCTTCCTTTCAAGTTCAGTTTTTGGAGGAGTTTTGACTGGTTTTCCCTCATCATCAAGTTCTGGATCAACTACAGGAGGAAATTTAACAGATTCCCATATGGCATAATCAATGAATTGAATATGATGTTGAATCCTGAGTTTCCACATCTCAAACTCAGTGGGCTTGAGCATAGGCACTTTGAGTCCTTGCCCAGATCCACTGCTGCTATTTTCAAATTCCATTGCAAAACAATTAAAAATTTAAAAGAAAGTTTTCGACTTTGAAAAACAAAGAACGACCTGGCTCTGATACCACTTGTCAGGATCTAAAACTGAATCACCAAGACTAACTGATTTGAATTTATCAGAGTATAAATCAATAATCTTGCTTTGAATCAATGTTTAATCAAGAAGTTTGCGGAATAACACTTAATTATTTTAACAAAAACTTTCAGAACCAATAATGAATAAACACACACGAAGTAATCAAGACTGTTTGTATTGCTGATCTTAATGATTACAATCACCTCTAATCTGTTTGATTAGACGAAGAACACAGACTGTTCTTAGGGTTTTACAACCTTAGATGCTTATGAAAACTTTATCAATAATGCAATTACAGACTCAAAATATGAAGAAACTCCTATACAATAGAAAGACCTATTCTATGTATTTATATTGCTTCTTGATATGTTTCCTTGACGAATAATGACTTCTCTGATAGTAGATATACTGGAATCTTCATGTAGATATCTTTCCCTGAAAATCAGCACTTTCTGTTTATGAAACTGTTGAGCAGCTTGAATCACTAGACAGCATGAACAGAGCAGCTTGAGTTGATTTGCTCTGGCAGCTTGAACTTTTACACTGGCAGCTCGAGTTTCTTCAACTAGCAGCATGAACTTTGGATTTACATTTAAAATCTACTAACAGTCTGAGAAGTCTAACTAACAGTTTGAACACACTTAAACTATTTCCCAACATAGGTTGAAAGCAACGATAACCACGATGATCAGTGGGGTAGCCAAGGAAGATGCACGGGGTGGAGCGAGGTTGTAATTTATGAGAGCAGAAAGTGTGCGGGTAACATAGACAGCCGAAGATGCGAAGATGGTTGAAGGTTGGTTGTTTGTTGAATAGTTTAGTGAAATAGATGTCATTATTTATTGCGGAGGAGGGTAGAATGTTTAGTAAGTGAACAGCCATAAATAGGGCTTCAACCCAAAAAGTAGGAGGCAGGGAAGCTTGGAAGAGGAGGGTGCGGATATGATTGTTAGTAGTGCGAATCATGCGTTCAGATTTCCCATTTTGTTGGGAAGTTTTTGGGCATGAAAAACGAAATTGGATGCCATTAGTTTTAAACAAAGTGTGTTGTTGGGAATTATCAAATTCACCGCCATGGTCACATTAGAAAGCTTTTATTTGTTTATTGAATTGGGTTTGCACATATGCCCGAAATTGAACAAATTTTGAAAACGCATCGGATTTTCGCTTAAGAGGATAAACCCAAAGAAAATGAGAATAGTGATCAAGAAAAAGAACATAATAGTTAAAACCACCAACACTCGGAATTGGAGAAGTCCATAAATTCGAATGAATAATATCAAAAGCATTAACAACTACAGTACTTGAAGAAATAAACGGAAGCTTAACATGTTTGCCAAGCTGACAAGCATGGCACAAAGTGAAGGCTTTGTATTATTACAACGAATTAAATTGCAAGAAACAAGGTGACGTAACACGTTCTCGCCGGGATGACCGAGTCGTTGGTGCCACGTGGAATGACTGAAGGAAAGAAAAGCAAGCTGGGTATTGGTGGTGAACAGGTACAGATCTCCATTGCTATCACAACGGTGGAGTTGCTTCCTGGCCAGGTAATCCTTCACAGAAAAACCAAACTCATCAAATTCAACTGTACATTTATTGTCACTAGTAAAACGACGAACAGATATAAGATTTTTGACTATTTGGGGAGTGACAAGCACATGTTTTAAGTGAAGGGGACGAGGGGAAGATGATAAGATGCTATGGCCAGTATTAGTAACAGGAATAGATGCTCCATTGCCAACAAATATAGATGAAATTAATGCATTATGATTAAAAATAGTAGTAAGATTACTTGTACTTGCCGAGAGATGTGAAGTAGCGCCCGTATCCATGCACCATCCAGAGTCCTCACCCGGGGAGGGTGGCTGCAATGTCATCGTGCTAAAGGCTTGTGGAAGAGTAGTGGGCTAAGGAGTGTAAGGAACAAAGGTCTAGTAACCATGTTGGGAGGGTGGTGGTGCAGATGAGGGAGGCAATGGTGGTCGTGGGGTAAGTGGTGTGGGGCCGAGAAGACCAGGGGTGTGAGTCGCAGAAGGTGGGGGTTGGGGCCATGGGGTATGCGGACGTGGGTGGGTGTTATGGGGTGAGTATGATGGGTTGTCTTTAATATGGAGAAATCGACACTTGTCACAAAAGTGACACGGGCCACGTTGGTAGTTGCGACATATATCTTTCGGAGCCGGGTTAGGGGATGATGAGGCGAGTAGAACTGTTGGGGCGGAAGGGGTATCATGGTGGTTTGCTCGAGTTTGTTTGCGGTTTAGGCAGGATTCTTCTAGGGTGAGCATGGAGCGAGTTTCAAGAAGAGAGGGTGGGGATTTGCTATGATGAATAATACTTGCAACATTATCA
This sequence comes from Centrapalus pauciflorus, assembly GCA_020465985.1. Lineage (NCBI taxonomy): Eukaryota > Viridiplantae > Streptophyta > Magnoliopsida > Asterales > Asteraceae > Centrapalus > Centrapalus pauciflorus. The sequence goes on along the minus strand of JAANYP010007779.1, from coordinate 288,177 downwards.
TATTTGTCTCCTAAACCAGCCACAGCATACATAACCAAGGTTTTTTCTTCTACGGGTTGGTCAATATTTGCAAGAAGATCAGTAGCTATTTTAATTTTCTTAAAGTATTCAGCAATATATTGATTACCCAGTTTGAGAGAGCGGAGTTCTTCTTGAATTTCCATGGCTCGAGCTTCCTTGTTGTCGTGGAAAAGGTTGTGTAGATCGGTCGAAACAAAGTGGGAGGTCGCGTTCCTTTTCAAGACCGTTTGCAGTAGGGAGGTGGAGATCGAGCCATAAATACAGACTTTCACCAGGGAATCCAAGCGTTTCCATTCAACAAGGGTTTCGGGGTTGCTAATAATAGTGCCATCAAGAAAACCCAGAACCCCAAACTATCACAATGAGAGGTAAATACTTCACACCAAGCATCGTAATTGAGTTGATCAAGATCCAAGACTAGGGGAACGTGAGTTTTGATGTTGGTAACGCCAAATGCTTTGTCGGCATTGAACGCGGAGGCGGGAGGGTTTGTATCTGACATTTAAGTTGGCTGGAAGGAGCGGAGAAGAAAACAGGGGCGACTGCTAGGGTTTTTTAGGGGGCTGTTGGTTGCGGTCGGCGCTTGAACAGGAAGAGGAAGCAGGCGGCGGCGGCGCCTAGGTTTTAGCAGCGGTGTCGTCTAGGGATTAGCAGCGGCGGCGATTTGGAGGAGAAGCAGAAAGCGGCGCCTAGGGATTAGCAGCGGCGATGCTTGGGGTATGCAGGCGGCGGTTAGGGTTTTGGTGTAGAGAAGGAGCGGTGGCGGCAGGTCAACGGCGGCGGCGGCAGGTCGCCGGCCGGAAGAAGAGGGGAAGAGGATTAGGGTTAGGAGAGGATTTGGGTTTCTTTGATACCATGTAATTTGGCGTAATGACTATAAATACATAACATATAACATATATAAAAGACTAAACATCAAATATATAAAAGTCCGTTATCAACATAACATATAAATACAAATAGGAATAATGGGCTTCAACCCAAAAGACTAAACATCAAATATATAAAAGTCCGTTAATAAAGGTAACTAACTAATATATTTTTAATTTTTGATCAAAAAAATATCACTCACTTAGAATTAGAAACAATGTCTAATTGAATTAATTGAACTGCATAAACAATTCACGTTGAATTAGCCGAACTAGCTATACAGTTTAATCGACTAACCCCATTCAATAACCAAATTAGGGGTAGTCTACATACAACCCATGATGGGGTAGAAAAATGGTTATATCTGTCATTTTTCTATTGGCTATTAATTATAAAAAAACTAATTTCTAATAATATAATAATAATAATGAGGTAATAATAAACATTTATGTGGTGAGAATAGTAGCTAGGTATTTATCATGCAATTGTGTGCCTCATTATCGCGCCCAGTGCCTAGAAGCAATAATCACACACAAATATGCTAAAAATAATTTTGCTAATTTGAAAGGTGAGTCAAACGTGAGTTAATCCTATTATCACAATACAATAATTACCAAATCATTATCCAAATAAAATGCTTAGAAAAGATAACCAATTATCAGTTCTTACATACGAAGTTACATCAAGGGGTGTAAATGAGTTGAGCTACTCATTAGTTACTCGCGCTCGACTCGCTAAAAGCTCGAAAAAAGCTCGAGTTAAACGAGCCCAAACCGAGCTCGAGCTTAAATATGAGCTCATTTAATAAACGAGCCCGAGCTTCATATATCGAGCTCGCGAGGCTAAACGAGCTTAAACGAGTCCATATATAAATATAGTTTTTTAATTACTAAATATATAATATATAGATTAAAATAAATATAATCTATATATATTAATGAAAGAAAACAATTCAGGAGACATGTAGATTCCTCATCGCATTAAACTTTCATTTTTCCGTCTTTTTTCCATAATTAAATATTTCATTTACTAAATTATCTATTATTAATAAAAGAAAATTCTATTTTGAATACTTTCCTATTTAATAAATGAAATGCAATAAAGGAAACACATTAAATTTTTAAATAATTCAATATTAATTTTATAATTATTTTTAGTAGAAAATTTTATTCAGAAGTAAATTTGTATTTAATTCTATGGTTTATTACGAAAAAAATCAACAAGTTTTCATGGTTTTTATGTTTTAGCCTCCATGTTATTTTTTTTTTCTAAAAATCTTCAAGTTAATTTTTTTTCTTGGTTTTGTGAAATTTGTCTAGAGTCAGGTTATAATTGGTAGACTGAATTTTTAAAGACTGAAAAATCGGGTTCTTATAGTCAAATTTCACTAAACAAAAAAAATTAACTTGAGGATTTTTCTGAAAAAATAATATGGAGGGACGAAAACACAAAAAAAATGAAAACACATTGGTTTCTTCATAATAAATCGTTAATTTTATATTAAACTTTTTAAAACATAAATAATTGTTCAAAATACCCATGTTTACATTGGTAAATAAGCTAGTATATTAATATATAAATAGATTATAAAAAAACTAGTTAAAAAGCTAATACATATAATAAACGAGCCGAGCCCGAGCCGAACTCGAGCTTGTATAATTATTAACGGGCTCGGGCTCGGCCCGACTCGTTTACACCCTAGCTACATCTACAAAAACGCAGATTATAAATCATCTCATTATGGTCGTATTGATGCTAAAATCAACAAAAATTTCACTTTTATAGATGTAAATAGATTTCAAAAATTAATCAATTAAAACTCAACTCCATCAACCAATTCAAGACTCCAAGCTGTTCTTGTTCAAGTTGTCTGTCTGTCTGTCTTGTAATATCAGTGAGTTCATCTTGGAGAGTGTATTCACTGTAACTATGAGTGAGTCTTAGATTAGTAGTCTTTGTTGTTTTTGTCATCTCAGCTTGAACCATTTTGTAGTTCAGGCTTGTTTGTAATTAAAACTTGTTGATAATATACATACAAACATTGAGAAAGTGTGTTGAATTTTTAAATAGTTGTATTCACCCCCCTCTACAGCTTAGAACAACATACTAGGGAAACCTTTTGGGACCTACAACTGGTATCAGAGCCGTATAGAGTGTGTGTTAACTCTAGATCTCTCATTACTCACTATTTCCCACCATGGACAACAATGCTGCCAACTCTTCCTCATAGTATGACAATGGTTTAATGGCAAAACCTCCCAAGTTCAATCATCAGAACTTCTCTGGCCGGAAGTGCAGAATGATGCTCTATTTAGAGAATCTGAATGTACAACTACCAGAGATAGTAATGGAAGATGCCTATGTGCCAACCTCTGTTACTACTATAACTCGTGCTGCTGAAGGAGCTGTTCCTGAAATCAGGGCCATTGCAAAGGCAAAAGCTCAATGGTCTGATGAAGATAACAGGCTGGTTGCTCTTGATGCAAAGGCTAAGAACAATCTGGTTATTTATCTCCCTGATGATGTGTTCAAACAGGTTGAGAAAATGAAGACTACAAAGGAGATGTGGAATACTTTGTGTACCATCTATGATGGTCCCACTATAACACTGGATAACAGGATCAACAATCTTGTTAGACAGTATGAGATATTCTTTGTAAAGCCAAATGAGTCTCTCAATTAAACCTATACCAGGTTCACTGTCCTGATCAATGATCTCAAAGCTGTTGGGATCACCAAAGACAATTTAACTCTGGTAAACAAATTTTTGGACATTTTGCCTGAGGAATGGAATTACTTCTCTACTATTCTCAGAAACTCAGGTACCATCAGAGGCATGGATCTTGTGAATCTTTTTGGATCCTTGTTGAATGATGAACAATCAAGGCAACATAAAAGAAATGCCTTAGAGATGTCCAAAGAGTTGTTGCCTTAGTGCCCAGCGTGAGACAACCTGCTGGTCAGGTGTGTGATGTGTTCACTCAAGCTGATCAACAGGTTGATGATGAAATGGAAGAATTGTCAGAAGAAGAAGACTGTGAAGACCTTACTTAATTTGATGATGAAAAATTATTGCTATGCTTGTCAGAAAATTCAATTAGAAGAGGTTTGGTGGAAAGATGCTGCAAAAGAAGTCAGGTGCCATAAAAAAGAAAGCATTTGACAAAACTAAGGTTGAGTGCTTTAAATGTGGCAAACAGGCCATATAGCTGCTGACTGTGTGTCTAAAGCTGTTGGCTCCTCATCCAAACCATACAAGACAAATAAAGACGATGACTACAGGGTTAAGTACCTAATGGCCATGACTAAGCTGAGAAAGTGAGAAGACTCAGTGGCTTCCAACAAGCAGAAGGGACTCATGGCTGAGACTTGTTATTGGGAGGAGTCTGATTCATCATCTGATGAAGAGGACAACAATTGTCTGATGGCCAACACCGATGTCCCCTCAACAAGGAACTTCAAATAGGACTTGGCTGAAGGTAAAGCTCTCAGCAGCTTGGAGAACTGGAACCCAACTATGATGTATAAGGTACAAAATTTTATAGATTACAGTATTGATGAAGAAGTTAAAATGTTTGAATATTTACTTGTTGATTTAAAAGCTGCTGTTGAGAAGCATGATGCTTTGAAGTCTGAAATCTCTAAGTTAAAAACAGATCTTGAAACAAAAAATAATGAATTGGACAGCTTTCATAAGTTGAATACTGAACTTGATGAAGTAAAACACATCAACACCATTTTATTAGAAGAAAAGAGAGAGACAGATTCAAAGCATGCCAAGCTTCAAAAGATTGTTGACTCTTGGTGCCAATTAGCATAGAAAGTCAACCATTGTATCAGTCAGCAGATCCCTGCTCAAATCCAAGCCTATCTTGGAGGGGATTTTGATACAGCAGCTTCAATTGTTGAGATAAATAATCTGGAAAAAGACTTATCCACTCTTTGTGAGCTTCCAAGTACTTTTATTCAAAGAGTAAATGGAAAACTGGTCTCAACAAACAGGTTTGGCAAGTCTCAAAACTCTGACAGTTTATGTGAAAAAGCTTTAAAGGCTGATGATGGAATGTGTTCTCCATCAAATCAGCCTGCAAAATGGATAGTTGGTTCACACAAACAAAAGAAGGGAAAACAAGTTCAAACTGCAGGTTTGGACGGTTTTGGATCTAAAGCTGATGGGAAGAAACCGGTTAACCCTTTTGATGCTGAACATTTTGAGAAAAAGTTTTCAAAAGGAAAGCAACCTGCTTTCAACAGGGGTAAGTCTCATGTTGAAAGTAAATCTGCTGTGATTTCAAATAAGTTTTTAAATCATAGTGGAAATAAAGGAAGGAAAACCTTTTAAAACTAGAAACAGTGAATATGTTGATAGGCAACATTCATCACATCTCAGTAAAGGCAAAGGCAAAGCCATTGTCCAACCTGAGAAAGCTGGGAATAAGTTTCCCAAACCTGTGGAAGGACATAAGCCAACTAAACTTCTTGTATTTGATCTCTGCCCTCCTAAAAATAGGAAAGAGGACACAGAGCTGTTGCTGTTGTACCTTCCACTCAAACTGTTGGTTCTTCTAAGAATAGTAATAAGTTTGTTAAACCTGCTGAGAAATCCAACAAGGATAATCCATAATGTGTTTCTAGGAGTACTTCTTCTAAAAAGTCTAAAAAGAGAAAATGCTATAAATGTGGGAAGAAGACTCATATGGCCAAAGACTGTACTGAAACTGAGGACATAAGGCCTGTTGACACTGCTAGTTCCAACATTGCAAAAACCAGCAGTGTTGGAAGTAACATGGTCATTCAGGAGGATATCCAAGCTGATACAATCCAAATTGAAAATATTAGTGTAGATCTTAGTGGTCCATTAACAAATGTTAATGAAGAAGGAGAACTCATCCTTATGATGAGTTCCCCTAAAAATAACTAATATTTTCCCATGACACTCTGCAGGTTAAACAACCATCCCAGGTTTGGTACTTGGACAGCGGCTGCTCAGGCCACATGACAGGTTGCAAAGACTTGCTGAGTGATCTCATGCCTGGAAAAGGGCCAAAAGTAACCTTTGGTGACAGTGTTCAGGGATCCACAGAAGGATATGGAACCCTTCAAGCTGGTGCTGCAATATTCAAAAGGTAGCCTATGTGTCTAGCTAAAACATAATCTTGTTAGCATTAGCCAATTGTGTGATGCTGGCTACATGGTTAACTTTGATGAGCCCCTAGGGTACATACTGGATTCCCAAGGCAAAGTTGTGTTGTGTGCACAAAGGAAGAAAGGTGTATATGTTGTGGATATGAAATTTGTTGATCCTACAACTGAAACCTGCTTTATCTCAAGGAGCAATGCAGATCTAAATTGGTTATGGCACAAAACACTATCACACCTGAACTTCAAGAATATCAACAAACTCTGTAAGTAAGAGTTGGTACCAGGTTTGCCTTCTATAACCTTTGTTAAGGATAAGCTCTGCACAGCTTGTGAGAAAGGTAAGCAGATAAAAACATCTTTTATATCCAAGCATAATTTTTCAATTGATACTCTTCTCTTCTTAATCCACATGGACTTGTTTGGGCCTGTTAGTGTCCCAAGTCTAGGAGGTAGAAGATACACTCTAGTAATGGTTGATGAGTTCTCCAGGTTTACATGGGTGATCTTCCTAAAGACCAAAGGAGAGGCTGCTAGAGAAATTTTTGGATTTATTAAAAAGATCGAAATTCTGAACTCTGCTCAAGTCAAGCAGCTTAAAAGTGATCATGGTACTGAATTCAGAAACAGTACTCTTGAGGACTTCTGTGAAGAAAGAGGGATCTCACAAAACTTCTCAGCTGTAAGAACTCCACAACAAAATGGAGTTGCTGAAAGGAGGAATAGAACCCTCATTGAAGCTGCTAGAACCATGCTGTGTGCATCAGGTTTGCCTTCATCATTTTGGGCTGAAACTATCAACACTGCCTGCTTCACTCAAAACAGATCCTTAGTGGTGAACAGGTTCAATAAGACTCCTTACGAGTTAATCAAATGGAGAAGCCAAATATAAGTTATTTCCATGTGTTTGGATGTCCCTGCTTCATTCTGAATCAGAGCGATCAACTGGGAAAATTTGAACCCAAAGCTGATGAAGGTGTGTTTGTTGGATATTCTGCTATTTCTGAAGCCTACAGAGTATACAACTACAAAAGAAAGGTGATAGATGAATCTATCATTGTCACCTTTGAGGAATCTAGGAATGCCTCTATCAAAGTCGTTTCTGAATGAGTTTCAGGAGAGTTCAACTTTGATGGTCTAATGCATTCAAATGTTGACGAAAAGGACTCAAAAGCTTCCACTTCACCCAGAGTGGAACTTGTTAACCACAATGGACATGATGATGATTATGTTGATACACACTGTGTGAATAAGTGTACTGATAGAGTTAATGCACCATGTCCAGAACCAATCAATGCTGATTTCCCTGAATCCTCTACTGATGTGTTGAAGAATAGAGATTCATGTTCAATAGGTGAACATGCTCAAGATAATAGTGTGTCTGAAAATCTTGAAAGCTGTTCTGCAAGACCTAATGAAAATGAAAATGATACAGGAGAATCGTCATTGAAACATGATCCTAAGTGGATCAGGTGTCACCCCAATGATCAAATAATTGGTGACATCAAAAAAGGGGTTCAAACAAGATGGGAAAACTTAGGAAACTTTTGTATGTTTTCTAGTTTTGTGTCCCTGATGGAGCCAAAGAAAGTAGATGATGCACTAAACGATGCCAATTGGATCACTGACATGCAAGAAGAGCTCAATCAGTTTGAGAGAAACAAAGTATGGAAGCTGGTCCCTGTTCCTAAAGGAAAAACTATAATTGGCACCAAGTGGGTTTCAGGAATAAGATGGATGAGCAAGGTCATGTTATTAGAAATAAGACAAGACTAGTTGCTCAAGGCTATAGGCAAGAGGAGGGCATTGACTATGATGAGACATTTGCTCTTGTGGCCAGGTTGGAAGCAATTCGTTTGTTTCTGGCCTACGCTGCCCACAAGAGCATGAAGGTATTTTAAATGGATGTCAAGAGTGCATTTTTGAATGGTAAGCTTCAGGAAGAGGTATATGTCAAGCAGCCTCCAGGTTTTGAAAGTAAACTACATCAAGGTTTTTGTCTATAAGTTGGAGAAAGCTCTCTATGGTCTAAAACAAGCCCCTACAGCCTGGTATGACACTCTTACTGATTTCCTTATGAGCAATGATTATTCCAGAGGTAAAGTGGATACCACATTGTTCATAAAGAAGGTGAAAACTGATATTATGCTTGTTCAAATATATGTGGATGATATAATATTTGGTTTTACTAATGAATAGTTATGCAAGAACTTTTCACTGCTCATGAAATCCAAATATGAAATGAGCATGATGGGTGAACTTACTTTCTTTCTAATATTACAGGTAAAACAAACCTCAAATGGAATTTTTATTAATCAAAGAAAGTATACATTAGATCTTCTGAAAAAGTTTAAATTTGATCAAAGTTCTTCCATCAAAACCCCAATGGCAACCAATGTAAAATTGGATGCTGATGCCTGTGGCAAAGCTGTTTCAGTACAACTTACAGAGGCATGATTGGGAGCTTGCTATACTTAACTGCTAGTAGACAAGACATTATGTTTGCTACCTGTTTATGTGCTAGGTTTCAAGCTGGCCCTAAGGAATCACATCTAGCTGCTGTAAAAAGAATCTTCAGATACCTAAAGGGTATACCAGGTTTGGGTCTTTGGTATCCCAAAGACTCCAGCCTTGAACTAATTGGTTATTCAGATTCTGATTTTGCAGGCTGCAGGCTAGACAGGAAAAGCACAACAGGAGGATGTCAACTCCTTGGTGGTAAGTTGATCAGTTGGTGTAGCAAGAAGCAGAATTCAGATTCTACTTATACTGCTGAAGTTGAGTACATTGCTGCTGGAAGCTGCTGTGGGCAGATTTTTATGGATGCAGCATCAGCTTGAGGATTATGGCCTTGTATATAGGAAAACTCCAATTCTGTGTGATAATACCAGTGCCATTGCCATCTCCAACAATCTAGTATTCCGCTCCAGAAAAAAATGGTCTTTAGCGACAAACTCAGCGACATTTTTAGCGACGTTTTTTTTGTCAGTGACATCTTTAGTGATGTCAAAGGAGATGTCGATATAAATGTGTCGCTGATTTTAGTGACATCAAAAGGCACGTCGCTAAAATTTTTGACACCTATAGCGACTACTGGTAAAAGTGTCGCTATCTAGAGTTATGTCACTAGTGGTGTCCTTGTTTGTGTGGCTGTTCTAGAATTTTGTCACTAGTTGTGTTATCCTCTGTGTCGCTACTATCAAATGCTGTTACTAGTTGAATCACAATTTATGTCGTTGTTTTTGAATGACGTCGCTAGTTGAGTTATTGTTTATGTCACTGTAGTTGGATGACGTCGCTACTTAAGTAGTCATATGTGTCACTGTTAATGAATGTTGTTGCTAATGGTATTACTGTTTATGTCACTGTTCTTGAATAATGTTGCTAGTTACGTTGCTATCTATGTCGCTATTATTGAATCTTGTCGCTAATTGCATCACAATTTATGTTGCTATTTTTGAATGATGTCGCTAGTTGAGTTTTTGTATGTTATTATGCATGTAGCTATTATTAAATGATGTCGCTAATTCTATTATTGTTTGCATCGCTATTCTTGATTAATGTTGCAATATATGTCGCTATTTTTTAGTGATGTCACTACTCATGTTACATTATTTGTCGCTATATTTAATTTATGTCACTATGTGTGTCACTATTTGAGTCACTATCTTTAAATGATGTCGTTATTGTTATTATTAGCCATTATTTTATAGCATGGTTACTATTTTCTATCAAATTATCATAACTATATTATTAACAATTATATGTATCAAAAACTAAAATTGAGGAAAATCTAGTGTTTATTTATTCCATCAAACTATATTATTAACAATTATTTTTACATTAAAAAGTAGATTATTTGTACTCAATACAATAAAAATGTTTTATACGAACTAAACTATCTATGCTTCTTTAGCATAAATCAGAGAAATTCCAACTGGTTTGGTCTTAAGGGTCTTTAGCTCTTCCGGACGACCAATTGCAAATCCAAGCTTTGCATCACCATCTCTTTTTTTTATTTCAACGGCAACCTCGCCTCCAAGAGGTGCGAACCAAAGTCGAACTTTTCCCATGAAATATAGGCTTTCTAGTTAAAAGTTCTGCAAAAATACAACCAACTCTCCATGTGTACTGCATAGAATACCAAAAGTCAATACAAAAATTGCATGTTTTTTGATTAGCTTGAATAAGAAACTGTAACATCCGGCACTGAACCAGGTTAGCAACAAAACCCTAATCCACATTTAATAGTCAATTATAGTCTAATCAGTGGTCATTGGAAATTAATCAAGTGATTAACAAGGTTTATTAGAAAATTCAACTCAATTAGAATAAAATTCATCAGTGCGATGAATCGGAAAATCAATTAATCCGATCGATTTACGATATGAGGGATTAATTCAACTAAGTACATAATTAAATTATGATTAGTGACACTAATCATACACTAATACAATTACTTAACATTAATTATGCAAGACTAAAACAATTCATTAAAACAATGCATTCAAAAGTATTTTTGAATTTACAAGAAAAGGGAAATACAAGAATACATTCTAAATACTTTTATACAAAAAAATATATATATAAATACATGAAAATAATCCATAAAAATCTGGTCATAGGGTAGTACTACCCAAGATTTGATTTCAATTTTTTATTTCCCAACTCCATAACCTTTCATAATCAAATCTTTCACACCCCATTCTCCTTTCATTTCAACATGATCTTACACTCCACCTCCATTTGAAAGACCAAGACTTTGCCTATAAAAAGAGGGCTTCCTTTTCATTATTTTCACACCAAAATATCTCTTTCTCTCCTCTCAAAACCGGATCCCACACACACACACACTACAAACATTTTCATTCAAGTGTTCTTGGTGAAATTCAAGTGTTCTTGGTGAACTTCAAGTGTTCTTGGTTCAAATCTTGCAAGAGTTCCAACTTCTTCTCAATTTCATACTCCAAATACATCAAAGTAAGTAAATACTAACTTATTTCATCATATATTTATGTTTATATAAGTCTTGCATAATATATATAATCACCAACAACAACAAGTTTCATAAAAACTCAAGTTTATAAGTTTCTAGTTTTATTTTTAAGTTGTTTCTTTAAATGTGTTTATGAATATATGAACACATTATAAAAGTGTTAATATTATGAAAACATGTGATATATATGTGTTTTTATAACTATTATGACTTTTATACAAGTAGTCTTTGAATAAACAACAAGAATCATAAGTTGTTTCAAGTTTATAAACTACGGAATTTCGGCAGAATATTTGTATCGACTTTGAAAAATCATAACTAATTCATAACTCAACGAAATGAGTTGATTCTTGTCTCAAAAGTTAGATCTATGTCTTAACTATAGATCTGCAATTTTTCATAATTTATTTTGAAGTTTAAGACCTCCAGAAATTATTTGAGAAACCGAAAGTTTGACAGCTCAAAAATGGCCAACATAGCGTTTTTAACGAGATTTTTCACCAACCTAAACAACTCGAAAAATGGCCGTTCTTGATTCTAAAAATCCTTTGTATATAGTAGTTTAATGTCCTAGAAAACCAAAGTCTAAAACATTTTGGAGCTTGGTCAAAGACAGCCTCAAAGTAGGCCGAAAAACCTCCGAAAAAGCTGGAAAATTATATATATATAAACTTGACGTTTTAAGCAAATCTTATTTTTAAACTTGTAATGTTGGGTGATTTAAGACATAAAAATCTATAAATATACATATTATCATATATTAGTAACATTAAGTCCTTATTATCATTTAGGACTCGGTTAACCATCTCCGGTTTCATCACCCATCAAACTACGCAAACTTGCATTTTGCGCATATTTCTCCATCACAAGTTCGGTGAGTCTTCATAGCCCCTATTTTTCACTATCTATTGGGGTGGAAATACATGCACTGTTTTCATATGGACATCAAAACTGTTTATTTCTTATATGTATTACATGTTCGGATTCCATCAGCCCTTATATCATGAACCGTTAATTGCATTTATTTGTAAGCGCGAGTATATTGTGGATAGATCTATTGGGAGTCATGTCCCCCATTCGTGTTAGCTCGGTTCGGCTAACAGCGAGTGCATATATATTCAACACACGGTATTACGTATGGGAATACTGCACAGGGCAAACTCATTCTAATTAAGCTTCGGTTGCATGATGGTTTATGTAATACATACACGGAATTTATGATTTTATAAATTCAACTCATCTGATAATGTCCATACAACTGGTCTTTTCGCGTAAACCTATGAGCTCACCAACAATTTTTGTTGACGTATTTTAGCATGTATTTTCAGGTAATTAAGGCAAGTATGCCTTCAGAAGTAACCACTTTCAAGCTTCCGCACTTAAGGAGTCGCATTCTTTTTCAAACCGTCGGAGATTTATTTGCATTATTTTGGATAATTTAATTATGTATTCAAATCTCTGTACCTTGCGAACTACTCTTTATTATTTACGGGTTATGTAAAACATTTCTACCTTTTAAAGTTATATCGATGTATTTCTTTGAAAACGTCCATATAGTGGTCGTTCATTATGATTATGGTCACGCTTCCGCACTCGTCACGCCTCGCTGCCAACCGGGGTAGCAGGGTGTGACAGATTGGTATCAGAGCCATAGTTATAGTGAACTAGGTTGCATTAGTACCTAGACTATAACTGTTACAAAAACTAAACTTTCTTCAAGAACTGTGAACACATATATGGACCCTGATGACAATAACATATCGAAATTCACCCATAGGGAAAGGGTGTGACTAGCACAACGGGAGTCTATCCCGGTACCTGCCCATCACCCAAGGCCGCCGCAGTAGTAACGGGCAAGCATAGGATAGTGGGGATGGATGCCTCACACTCTCCAAGAGTGGAGAAACGAGGAGGGGATCCAAATCCAGTTTGAAGTCAGAATACCATCTTCCTCTCAAGTGCCGACACTTACCTAGAAACCTACGTAAGAAACGATGCCTCTGTTGGTGGCAAGGGCCACCAGACACGACCCCCAATTTCGATAAAATCCACCAAGAGGTCGATGAGATCCTTGTAAGGGTTAGGCAGGAGGCAATGCAAACCCCCAATAAACCTTAGGCCAACCAGAATACCCAGGCGATTCAACAAAGACGGAATAGACAAATTGTGTCAACGCCTAGCAGAGCGCACAGCCCATAATGTAGAACCAACCCAACGACTTAACGCTCTGGAGTACAAGGAAACCCCAGAGGCATCCCATACTTAGCACCCTTCTACCACTTTATAGTATTTCTCTAGGCTAGACTATCTGATATATCTTAGGGAATGTAACGCTTAAGAATTTATTGACCATATCATGTACAAAGATTAGGTATCAAGCCTTTTAATGAAGAACTAAGTTTTATCTATAACTATGTGCATGAGGATATGTAGTACGACAGTCTGCCTAAGAAATTTCAAACCCATAGACTTATCCTCTCATCCCAATAGATACCACTTATGCATTTCTACTATTTGATATTGGTTCTGATAGGAGCTTTAAATCCATTAAGTTCAGTAAGCAGATAAATTCCACTCTTACACCATTAAGGGTCACTTATGCTATTGAGGTTGATGACAGTAAGACGCTTAAGATAAATAATGTAAGTCGAGGATGCTCCTTAGAATTAGTAGGCCAACTCTCTGAAACAGACTTGATGCCCGTCAAACTGAGAAATTTTGACGTGGTCATAGGCATGGATTGACTATTAAAAAAAAAGAAAAAAAAAATCATGCGGAAGTAGTGTGCAACAAGAAGACGGTTCTTATACCTTTAGTCAATAAGAAGGTCCTTGCTATCCAAGGCAAAGCAAGAAATACCAAAGTAAGCATCATCTCTAGCATTAGGACCCTGAAGTGTTGATAGTGAGGGAGCCAAAGGGAAAGTAGCTCAAAAATATTCTTATTATTTACCGTTACCCCAATGTTTTTCCAGAACACTTACCTGAACTCCCAACATCGAGGCAAGTCAAATTAAAAAAAAAAAAAAATCGGCCTACTATCAGGTGCGGTACCAGTGGCTCGAGCACCATGCCGATTAGCCCCATCAGTAGTGTTAGAATCATCCAACCAAACGTAGGAGCTCTTAGGTAAAAGGTTTATCAAACCGAGTTCCTCGCTTTGGAGGAGCTCCAGTTTTGTTCATAAAGGAGAAGGATGGAACTTTCGGGATGTGCAGCAATTACCAAGAGTTAAATAAGCTAAAAGAACCAATACCAACTTCCAAGGATCGATGACTTGTTTGACAAACTCCAAGCATTAAGCTTCTATTCGAAGATCGACCTAAGGTCTGGTTATCATCAGGTTAGAGTTCACAGGAAAGGTATTCCAAAGACAGCTTTCAGATTCCGTTTCGGTCATCGTAAATTCCTGTTAATGACGTTTGGATTAACCAGTGCCCCCGACGGTACTCATAGACCTCATCGGGTGTGCAAACCTTATCTAGGCAAATTCGTGATTGTATTCATAAATGACTTTTAATCTACTCACAAAACAAGGAGGACCACGAGCAAACATTTAAGACTAATTCTAGAGTTGTTGAAGAAGGAACAACTATAAGCCAAGCTTTCTAAGTTTGACTAAGATAGGAGAAATTTCTCGATCACGTGATCAATAGTAAAAGGATCCAAGTCGACCCCGCAAAGATCGAGGCTATCAAGAATTGGTCAACTCTTAGAACCCCCATAGAGATACGACAGTCCTTAAGACTTGCCACTTATTATAGGCAATTATCAAAAATTTCTCAAAGATCACCGGAGCTCTAACAGAACTGACCCGAAAAGACATTAAGTATGATTGGGGCGAGGATCAGGAGACATCCTATCAGTTATTAAAGCACAAACTGCGCAATGCGCTTATTTTATCCAAGAGAAGCAAGAAATTTGTAGATTACTGTGATGCTTCACACAATGGGTTGATATAGAAAGATAGGGTCATAACTTAATTATACTTTATGAAAAACTTAAGGTTCTTTAGGTGATTTACACAACGCATGATCTAGATCTTGAAGCAGTAGTCTTTATCCTTGGAGACATTAGTTGTACGGTATGAAGTGTATTGTATTCACGGACCATAAGAGCCTCCAACACATCTTGAATCAGAAAGAGTCGAATACGAAGTAGTACCGTTGGATGGAACTAATAAGTAATTGCAACCGTGAAAATTCGTTATCACCTGAGGAAAACTAATGAGCTAAGCCGTTAAGAGTACAAGTGGATAAATAGTTTAGGATAAGGGCTAGTAAAAAAAAAATCGATATTACATGAATAGAATCTGATTACTCTGTTTGGTGGAATAAGAAAGCTGACTATGGATGAAGGATACAAATTAAGATATGTCGTTCACCCCGGATCCGATAAAATGTATCATGACCTTAAGGAGATGTACGGGTGGCCTAACATGAAGGATGACATTGCCACGTATGTCAACAAATTCCTAACATGCTCCAAAGTTAAGACAAACATAAGCAAACCATTTGAGTATTAGTCGACCGCCTAACAAAATATGCACAATCAAGGAGAACAACAGAATGAATAAGCTAGTCCAAACGTACCTCAAGGAAGTCGTCTCCGGACACGGAGTACCTATTATAATCATTTCGGAAATGGATAGCAGTTCTACATCTAAGTCTTTGGCAATTATTACAGCAAGCTTTGGAGACAAACTTAGACATGAAATACCACACAACACCCTCAGACCGATGGTCAGAATAATAGAATGATCGAAACCCTAGAACACACATATATTAAGAGCCCATGTAATGGATACTCAATTACCTTAGTAGAATTATCATACTACAATAGATATCACTCGAGCATTAAGACCGCCCCATTCGAGGCACTCTACGGGCGAAAGTGTCGATCACCACTTTGTTGGGCTGAAGTAGGAGATAGTCAGATTACTGGACCTGAGATCATCCAGGAGATAACAGAAAAGATAGCCCAGATTCGTAACCGGTTAAAAATCGCGCGGGATCAGCAGAAAAGTTATGCAAACGTTCGACGGAAGGATTTGGAGTTCCAAGAGGGAGATCAAGTAATGTTAAAAGTCTCGCCTTGGAAGGGCGTAATCCGTTTTGGGAAACGAGGAAAACTCAATCCTCGTTATATCGGACCATTCAAGATCACCAAAAGAATTGGCCCGGTAGCTTACCGACTCGACCTGCCCCCAGAGCTTAATAACGTTCATAATACCTTCCACGTGTCCAATCTTAAGAAGTGTCTGGCTGATGAATCACTCGTTATACCCATGGACGAGCTGGAGTTAGACGATAAGTTGAACTTCATTGAGCAACCTGTAGAAATAATGGACCGCGAAGTCAAGAAACTAAAGCACAGCCGGATCCCGATAATAAAAGTCAGATGGAACTCTAAGCGAGGTCCTGAGTTTACGTGGGAACGCGAGGATCAGTTCCGGGAAAAATACCCTCACCTGTTCTCAGATATTCAAGCAGTGGAGAACACGAGCTAATTTCGGGACGAAATTCCCTTAACAGGGGGAGACTGTAACATCCGGCACTGAACCAGGTTAGCAACAAAACCCTAATCCACATTTAATAGTCAATTATAGCCTAATCAATAGTCATTAGAACTTAATCAAATGATTAACAAGGCTTATTAGAAAACTCAACTCAATTAGAATCAAATTCATCGGTGCGATTAATCGGGAAATCAATTAATCCGATCAATTTACGATATGAGGGATTAATTCAACTAAGTACGTAATTAAATTATGATTAGTGACACTAATCATACACTAATACAATTACTTAACCTTAATTATGCAAGACTAAAAACAATTCATTAAAACAATGCATTCAAAAAGTATTTTGAATTTACAAGAAAAGGGAAATACAAGAATACATTCTAAATACTTTTATACAAAAAAAAATATATATAAATACATGAAAATAATCCATAAAAATCTGGTCATAGGGTAGTACTACCCAAGATTTGATTTCAATTTTTTATTTCCCAACTCCATAACCTTTCATAATCAAATCTTTCACACCCCATTCTCCTTTCATTTCAACATGATCTTACACTCCACCTCCATTTGAAAGACCAAGACTTTGCCTATAAATAGAGGGCTTCCTTTTCATTATTTTCACACGAAAATATCTCTTTCTCTCCTCTCAAAACCGGATCCCACACACACACACTACAAACATTTTCATTCAAGTGTTCTTGGTGAAATTCAAGTGTTCTTGGTGAACTTCAAGTGTTCTTGGTTCAAATCTTGCAAGAGTTCCAACTTCTTCTCAATTTCATACTCCAAATACATCAAAGTAAGTAAATACTAACTTATTTCATCATATATTTATGTTTATATAAGTCTTGCATAATATATATAATCACCCACAACAACAAGTTTCATAAAAACTCAAGTTTATAAGTTTAGTTGTTATTTTTAAGTTGTTTCTTTAAATGTGTTTATGAATATATGAACACATTATAAGCATGTTAATATTATGAAAACATGTGTTATATATGTGGTTTTATAACTATTTTTTTACTATTAATTCTTTTAATAGACACTAGTCTGTAGACTAAACAACAAAATTAATCAATAATTTGTTTCAAGTTATATAAACAGCGGAAATTTCGAGCAGAATATTTGTATCGCCTTTGAAAATCATAACGAATTCAGCAACTCAACGAAATGAGTTTAATTTATTGTTCTCAAGTTAGATCTATGTCTTAACTATAGTATAGCAATTTTATAGATTGTATTTTAAGTTTACGAAGCCTCCAGAAATTTATTTGAGAAACCTAAATGTTTGACAGCTCAACAATGGCCAACATATCGTTTTTAACGCGATTTTTCACCAACCTAAACACTCATAAAATGGCGCCGGTTTTGATTCTAAAATCCTTTGTATATAGTCGAATTTAATTTCCTAGAAAACCAAGTCTAAACATTTGGAGCTTGGTCAAAGACAGCCTCAAAGTAGGCCTAAAAACCTCCGAAAAAGCTGGAAAATTATATATATATAAACTTGACGTTTTAAGCAAATCTTATTTTTAAACTTGTAATGTTGGGTGATTTAAGACATAAAAATCTATAAATATACATATTATCATATATTAGTAACATTAAGTCCTTATTATCATTTAGGACTCGTTTAACCATCTCCGGTTTCATCACCCATCAAACTACGCAAACTTGCATTTTGCGCATATTTCTCCATCACAAGTTCGGTGAGTCTTCATAGCCCCTATTTTTCACTATCTATTGGGGTGGAAATACATGCACTGTTTTTCATATGGACATCAAAACTGTTTATTTCTTATATGTATTACATGTTCGGATTCCATCAGCCCTTATATCATGAACCGTTAATTGCATTTATTTGTAAGCGCGAGTATATTGTGGATAGATCTATTGGGAGTCATGTCCCCAATTCGTGTTAGCTCGGTTCGGCTAACAGCGAGTGCATATATATTCAACACACGGTATTACGTATGGGAATACTGCACAGGGCAAACTCATTCTAATTAAGCTTCGGTTGCATGATGGTTTATGTAATACATACACGGAATTTATGATTTTATAAATTCAACTCATCTGATAATGTCCATACAACTGGTCTTTTCGCGTAAACCTATGAGCTCACCAACAATTTTTGTTGACGTATTTTAGCATGTATTTTCAGGTAATTAAGGCAAGTATGCCTTCAGAAGTAACCACTTTCAAGCTTCCGCACTTAAGGAGTCGCATTCTTTTTCAAACCATCGGAGATTTATTTGCATTATTTTGGATAATTTAATTATGTATTCAAATATCTGTACCTTGCGAACTACTCTTTATTATTTACGGGTTATGTAAAACATTTCTACCTTTTAAAGTTATATCGATGTATTTCTTTGAAAACGTCCATATAGTGGTCGTTCATTATGATTATGGTCACGCTTCCGCACTCGTCACGCCTCGCTGCCAACCGGGGTAGCAGAGTGTGACGGAAACTCTACTTTTAAATCATATGTACATGAGTTTGTTTAGTATTACAACAATATTAATCTCATAGATTCAAAGCATTTTAAGGCACCTTAGAGAAAAAAGATCCACCCAGTTCAGGAGCCCTGTACCATCTTGTTGCAACATAATCCTGCAAACAAAACAACCATCACTATACATTCATTCCCTAATTACACACAAAAAAGCCCAAGAAAATCATTTAGATTAAACAAACCGACTACAAGTTATTTTAATTCCTAATAATTTGCCCACAACACTAACTTTCCACAAGACCCCTATAGAAACTGCAAGAGATGATCTCACCACCTCCAGAGATTTGCCCACCTCCAAGCTCACCTCTTGCACCAAGTCTTATCTGAAATTACAAGTATTATTATCAAGTCTAATTTTTGGAAGTAAAAAAAAAAAAATTCAACTTTTGTAACAATTTCATTACCCATGTATAGAAAACAGCCAAACAGATCATGAAAATAGGAGATTAATCTATTCATATTCTGTTTCGAAAGAAGAAAAATAGGGGCATAACTTGACTCTGAGATCAAATCAATTATCGTCAGCTTTATTGAAACAACAACACCAAAGCATCAACATTAATCTCAATGTCTAAAAATTATCAATTGATAATGTAACTAACCTACTTAAATTATTAATTGATAATGTAACTTTGACTTATCTATGATCTAACAATATATGAAATGAATAAACGAAGCAATAATGGTTGATTAAAAGTATTATTTAATCAAAAGTATTAAGTAGAAGGCTTTTAATCATTCATATAATCCAACAAAATTATCATTGTTTGATCAGGTACTATGTAACTCCAAGCAATCAAAACCATTGAGACCTTAGGAGGGAAGCTAAACATTGTTGTATATACATACTTCATGCCTTTTTATTAGAAACAAATATATTATATTGTTTTTTAAAGAATCACATCTCATTATGGTCCCCAACCTTCTATTGTTGTGGATTGCTCCCGCATGCCCCAGGCACCAGTTTCGGCAAATTGTGATTGATACCAGATTCTAATGCAATGGACCATGCCAAATTGGGTGGGAACAAATAACATAATTGATCTACGTTGTTGTACAAACAGCGTTACAATTAAAATGCATTTGGTCTAAAACTGGACCTTAAGAAAGGTATAACTAGTAAAAGTTGTCACAATATTAGACTGAACCATATCAAGAACCAAAGTACCAAACCAAACCAAACCAACGTCCCGGTTTTTCTAAAACCTTGATACTATTTCCAGTTTTGTCAAGTACGAACTATTTTTAGCACACACTTGTATCTCAATTCCAATTTCTTCAAATTTCCGATTCACGGGTTTGGCATACCCTATTTCTTGGTTCCAATCTACCATTGTACAGCCATCACACCAATTGTTCAACAAACCAATTTTTATCTCATTCTAGTGCCACAAGCCAAACCAATTCACATGTTCCAAGCTCTTAAAATCTTCCATAAAATGCATCAAGAGGTGTGTTGCTCGTGTAGTCATGTTGAAGAACTTTCAACAAAATTAAAAAACCTGTTAAAAATAATAGGTTTCCTAATATTATTCAAGGTAAAGGTCTTATTAGATAATGTCTTTCGATATAGGGACATAATCAAAATATACACTAAACAAATTTTTATTTTAGGATCGACTATGGCATGGGGGATCCAAGCTGAATCATTTGCAATACCAAAGATCTAGGTTTGATGGTGCTCAATTGATCACCAAGTTCTCCTACTAAAATGACACAAGATAATAGATGACGAGGCAATCAAAATATGTAAAAGGCATGATAGAAACTTCATAAATTATAAAAATGAACCAAATGTATACTTACTTATGTTTATCAATCAATATGTTGTTTTGAGTCAAGAGATTTAAGATATGTATTTATGCTATAATTTCTTGGTCAATGTATGCCATTAACATAGAAACATTTGCCACAATCAATCAGAATTGAAATACACAAATGATGGATTAGCTAAACAAAGGTATCATTTTACTAAAAAAATATTAGGATTCACACAAAACATCAGGCTTCACAACCATCCAGAACAATTGATCAACAAAAATAATCCACTAAACACACAAGACTGAATTAACCTCTTCATTCAAACACAAAACTAAACAATATGAAAGATTGAAAAAGTAAAATAGGACTATAGTCAATACCTTTGTTAAGCCTCTGCAGCGTCGATCTAGCATAAGGAAGTTGATGAAGTCTATTACAAAAAGGAAGTCGATCTGTGGAGGTGTTGATGAAGTCGATTAGGAACCAAGGGCAGTGGTGAAGTCGATCAACAACAAAGAAATTTAGAATGCAAATAAGCTAGTTATTGTATTTCAAGCAATTTTACCTAAACAAGAGCAATCGTTTATGAACCAGAATTTTAGGGCTCGATGGTGAAGTATGTGTGGAGGGGCAAGGCGAAGGCAAAGTTTGAGCGGAGACAGAGGAGTATATGGAGCCGGAGACGGATCTAAAGGCGGAGCCGGAGCCGAAGACGGAGACGGATTAGCAGGCGGAGGCAAAGTGACGGTTAAAAGGCTGAGGGAGGCGATTGAGAGTGACAAATAAATTGAGCAAAAGCCAAAATGTGAAAAGCATCGATCAAAAATGTTCAATTAATAATTTTTATTTTTTATTTTTTATTTTTAGCACATTACCTACTTATAAATTCAGTCAAGGGTATACTGATGTGTGTATATATATATATATATATATATATATATATATATATATATATATATATATATATATATATATATATATATATATAGATATATATATATAGTTTTAATATTATAATCTGTATATGTGTGTTTTTTTAGTTCTCATAACTAAATAGTAGAAAATCTTTTTTACAAAATTATAAAATTAAACAAGTAATCCAAATACACATTTCACGTAAAAACAATTAAATAATGACCAAATTTTCATTTTTGTAAATTTTATTAGATTTCAATTTTATAATTCAGTGACATAGATAGTGTCTTGAATATATATGTTACAAAATCAGCGACACGTTTAATGATGTGTGTAAATATGTCACAAATTCAGTGACACACGTAGTGACTTGTATGTGTATGTCACAAAATTAGCGATGAGACTAGCGACTTATGTGTGTTTGTCACAAAATCAACAACGTGTATAGCGACTTGTGTGTTTATGTCACAGAATCAGCAACGTATATAGTGACTAGTGTGTGTATGTCACAAAATCAGCGACATATCTAGGAACTTGTATTCGTATGTCACAAAATCAGCGACATATATAGCGACTTGTACATGAATGTCACTAACAATACTGACACAACTAGCGACTTTGATGACATCTTTGTTACTAAACATGTCATTGATATTGTCTTTAACTTGCGACATGCAAAAGCATGTCGCTATAAGTGTAACTGAATGCCTTTTTTTTTTTGGAGTGGACATCACTTTATTAGGGATCACATCCAAAAAGGTAATGTGGAGGTAAGCTTTATTTCCACAGAAGAACAGTTTGCAGACATTTTCACCAAACCTCTTGATTAAAGCAGGTCTAATTACATTGTAAGCATGTTGGGTATGTTAAATAAAAGTGATTAAGTGTCATTGATGCTCTAATGATCACTTGTTCAAATTTGTCCAAATTTCACAAAACAGCTTGGACAGGACAGGTTTTACTTGTCATATACTTAGTCAGTTTCTGAAAACTTGGACAGCTTGGACATATAACAGGGTTGACAAAATAAATTTTAATCTCAAACCTGTTCTGTTGTACAAACTTCCAACCTGCGCACTCTCTTAATCTGTCATACAAGGTAATACCTTGTAACCTGTTCAGCTATTGAACAGGTTTCACAATGAAAGCTGCTCTCATTTAGCTGCACAGGTTGCATGAACAGCTTGAAGAGTGATCAGTCTGTGATGAAACCTGTTGTAACATCCTTATATTTAAATTATTGTATTTGAGGTTTATTAGTTTAAATTTGTAATTAAGATGATTGAATTTGGATTAATTATAAATTTGGTTCTTACTTTAAAGAATTAAGAAATTTTAGAATTTGGAGTTTAATTATTAAGTATGATGATTATAAATTATAATGATGATGAAATAAAGATGGAAATCTTTATTTAAAGAAAGTTAGATAAGTTGAGGGGCTAAATGTGTCAAAATTGAAAATGGGGAAATAAAAAGACCAAAGTCTTTCATTTTGAATCAAAGCCATTATCTCTCTACTTTCTCTCTGCCCTCTCTCTAAAAGAAAAACCCACGGTTCTTCATTTCATCAATTCAAGAAACATCAAAGGTTGGAATTAGAAGATAAAAATCTGGATTCAAGGTGTTAGAAAGGAACTACAACTATTACAACAAGCAATTTAAGGTAAATTTTACTGAAACTCTTCGAATTTAAGAGTTTTATACTCGGTTTATGTAAAAACCGAATCTGAGATTTTGGTTCAAAAATGTGGAAGCATGTTAATAATTCTTGTGGGTTTGTGTAAATATAGTGATATAGAAGTAATGTACAAAAGAACAGGATTTGATTTCAGCAACAAATATAAGGTTTAGATTCAATCGTAAAAGTGTCTGTGTGTTTTGCATGGTACCGAAACAATAATATGGGTACCGAAACAAGGTTTCAGTATTACCCAAACCGAAACACATATATATACTGAAACCCACAAGCAGTGTACTAAAACTATGTATATACCGAGACCAGTGCAAGTATACCGAAACCCACATGGTTTCGGTAATGTACCGATATACACACACATATACCGAAACTTTGGAGTACCGAAACTCACTGAAAGCATATATATATTTATACACATATATATATATATATATACACGTATATATATATAGTCACCTCGGATTGGGTTTGATTGGTGAAAATAAATAGATGCAGTCATACCATCTTTAATTCAGATATATGATGGTAAATTCTGGACATCTCGGCAATCCCATAAATTTGAGATTAAAGAATAATTTTCGGATCACAATTCCGAGGGATTTACGCAATAATTTGAGAAACTTAATGAGACTTATTATTAAATAAGTTATTAAAGGGATTAATGGGGAATAATAAAACCATCTAGTAAGAGGATTTAAATATGAGTTTCGGTTGACGGTTCCGACTGTTGTAACACTTTAATATTGTTAAATCATGATGGAAATTGTTACTGAACATGTGTATGATATGTTTTACTTATGGAAATGTAACAGGTCCCTTGTGGTGTTGTTTAACCCACAGTGTGGTACTTTGAGATCCGGTTGAATTCCCGAGGAGAAATAAAATAAATTAAAGTTATTTAACGCATGTTTCACTTTCATTTGGAATTCTACTAACTTGCGTAGACTTAGGTGCACGTTGTTGCTCGTTGCATGTCCGTTTCTTTGTTGTGCATCTTTCGATGGGCTGGCAGGTCGCATCTGTATTCCGATATTACTGCGCTATATGACCCGGAGCTGATCCCTCTGAGGTTCTGGTAGGCAGTAAGTCATCCCCGATATTATGTGTGTCTCAGATGGTTGGTTTAAATTCGAGATTTGGGCTCGAAGGAGCTGCGACTCTTGTGCCGTACTTTGTGTATGAAGAGAGTATACGACGTGCTTCGTCGGTGTTACTCTTGGGGGCTTCATAAAGATTTATAGAATGCGTAAATCTGTGTATTCACTAAGCTTTGCTTACCCCTCAGTTGTTGACATTTTTACAGTAAAGGAAAATCCGCTGCTGGGCCTTCTAGCTAGGTCATCTATTGAAGTCTTTGAAGATATCTACTACTCAGTTTGGTAACTAAAACATGGGATCGTTGTTGTAATACATTTGGGATGTTGTAATAACTATTGAGTATGTAGACTTAGATTTGAAACCTTGTAGCACCGTAGGGTGTTTAAACATTTGTATTATTTTCATTTATGAACCTTAATGCTTCCGTAATTTTTATTAAGTATTCAGATCATTATGTAATCATGTGATTGGTGATTAATCCTGGGTTTATTGTAATGGTGTTTATTGTGTGGCAAGGGTGTCATAACGTATGGTATCAGAGCAGTAGTTTAAGATTCAAGTGTCCGTGAGGTCTTGGTCTCAAACATTAAGTGATGATATGTAGTGGTTTAAGTAATGATCTGAACTAAGATAGGTTATGATCCAGTAATCATAAAAAGTTGACTTTCATATGGGACAACGGGTGGTGTCTTTAAATAAATGACATGTTACTAAACAAGTTATATGTTTTATATTTCAGAACATGTCGGGAGGAGGAATGACACCTGAAGAAACAAGAGAAATGATGCTAGCCATGATGGCTAAGCAGAATAAGATGATTCAAGACCAGTTTCCGGCTCGAGATGAGGCCGAAGCTAAGAGAAGGTAAGAAAAGATAAAGAATAAGGATAAAGAGGGTAACAACGACGATAACCAAGATGTCAACACTGGGTCATCAAACAAACCCAAAGGTTGTCGGTTTAAGGACTTTAAAGGGAATGGAGCAGTGGAATTTAACGGACTAGGAGATGCTATTGCTTCACTTGAATGGATAACAGCAACCGAACGGACATTCCGGATCAGCGATTGTGCTGAGAAGGACATGGTCCGGTTTGCTACAGCTATGTTCACCAAAGACGCGGTTATGTGGTGGAATTCCATGGTTAACGCCTTAACCTTGGAGAAAGTTTCTGTAATGACTTGGGCTGAGTTCACTGAAATATTCACTCAGCAGTACTTTCCGGTTGATGAGTGCCGAAGAATTGAGGCTAAGTTTATGACATTGATGCAGGGGACTAAGACTGTGTCCCAGTATGCTGTAGAATTCATGAGGCTGAGTTTGTTTGCGCCTCATCAAGTTGATACAGAGGAAAGGAAAGTGACCAGATTCGAGGCTGGTTTGGATATGGAGATTAGGAGGGTAACTGAAAGCTTGTTTTCCCAGATATTACACAACCATGGCATATAGAGTAACACTCAAACAGATTTATCAGTGAAAAATACTCTATTAGGTGAAGAAGATGAAATGCTCTGAGAGAATATATATCACTGCAATATTTTCTATCTTCAACAACAACAAAAAACTCCATCTCATTTGGTTTTTATAACCAAAGAGACTTTGGGAAAATTACATAACAGGTCCTTGAACTTTAAACATTACATAAACAAATACATAACTAGAAATTAAATTAATTACAAACTAAAGATATTAACTAGAAGTTGAAATAAATATGTCTAACAATTCTCCCCCTATTTCAATTCTAGCTAACACTTCAAAAACTTCAAATGTCTTGCCTCAGCTGAAGATAGACCTCAAATCGTCTTATGTATTCTCGGAGGGTTAAACGATCATCAATTAGCTCAATGCCTCTCCTTATCTCATTGCTTTCTTCAAGAGGAAGACGAAGTGAAGAACGCAAGCTACTGTCTTGCTCAAGATGCTCGTGAAGGCCACTTCTGATCAGTCTCAACGTTCCATCTGAATAGGCAGCTATTTCTTCGAATCTCATGAAGAACTTTTCATTCTTGATGTTACAGAACACAACTCCATGTTCAGGCTTTAGAAGAACCTTAAATTAAGGTTGTTGGGGAATTTGTGGAAACTCATATCGAGGAGCTGCCAGACCTAAACGACTACTCAGGTTTTCAACAGCCATTTGGAAATCTTTGACTATCATGGACACGGAGATGCGACGCATACATTGGAGAATCGCCATTATAGCACAAATGCGTGGCTTACTTGGCCTTGCCTTTTTTAGACGAAGGAACAGCCACTCAAGATCGTCGAACTCAAGATTATCCAGATCTGGCTCACCAAACATAGACACATCATCGTTTTTTCGGACAACAGTATTGGATGGAGACCAGATCTTGGAAATCTTGTTGCATGAAATATCTTTGATCTTTTTAATTCGAACATTAGACTTGACCCTTTCTATTTCATGAGGATAACGAAGCATCACAACTTCATACTCCATTTTCTCTGATCTTGGACGTTCATCGAGCCTCAGTAGCCACCTTTTAGAAATCTTCCCAACCGATTCCTTAGAGAACATAAAGTCCAAATGATGTTCAAGGAATGGATAGAGAAGATTTTCATCATACATCTTTTGATGTACTTCTTTCTCTCTCTCTTCTTATGTCTCTTTCTCTCAGCCTGATTTGTACGTTCAGTTGGCTCTGGAGAAACGCGAAGGTATTCATGGGCTTTTTCAACTGTCATGGCTCTCCATTTTTCCTTTTCTGAATCAAAAAGACCCCCATCGACCAATGCATCAACCCATTCTGCTCCTTTTTCAGCAAGCTGTTCTTCAGTGAAGGTTGGAGCTGTAGAAGATTGTCCTACCTCTGAAGAAACAAAGATTTCTCTAATCCTCCCTGACTTAAGTTTTGTTCGGACGATTCTTTCTTCAAAGGCATCGACTGTTGTGGCACGGTTCACAGATGGAATGAGAGAAGTCGTGGTTTCAACTGGGTTTTCAGATGGAATTTCTTCTTTGAGAATCAGGAGATCATCATCGTCAGAGTCGTCTGAGAATATTTCAATAATTTCATGACCAGAGGGATTCAGCGACGATTCAGATGGCTCAAATACTATCATAGCGCGAGACAGAAATGTTGTAAGCTTCAGACTCTGTGGCCTTTTCTAAACCCTCTGAACTCTGATCTTCCCCTATGACAGCTGAAATTTGCCTTTCACTTACTATGGCAGCCTCAGAAGGTGTAGATACCCGCTGCCTTTTCTCCCCCTCAGGAGGACCCTCATCCTTAGGGTCATCATGACGACGTTTAAGTCCTTGGGCAGCGGGCCTGCAAGATTGTTCCAGGCTAGCCAAACTCTGTTGTAGGACTTATAACTGGGACTGTAGGTCTTTAAACTTTGATTCCAGTGATGAGTACAGTTGAACCAGTGAAACTGTAGCCGCCTCGACCTGAGAACTGATAAGAGTGGAGATTTCTGCAGGGAAGGCTCTCAGGTCGGCTTTCGTGACAAGATCATCACTCTGGACTGGTACGGGAGAAGGAGGAACCTGTCCTGGTGGAGGCACCGAGGAGGAGGCTGGATCCTTACCCTTCAGAAGACGAAGGATAGTCCCAAACTGCTCCTCCTGGTATGCCTTTAGAGCATCCAGGTCTGCTCGTGTAACCCGGGGTTCACGTAGATCCCCCGTTTCCACCTCAGGTGTAGTACCTAGGTGTCCAGCTGTCACAGTTGGCATAAAGTTAGCTGTGGCTTGAATTCCTTCCGTCATTTCCACCACACTTGTGGTGTGAGCGGATCCGGAAGTTTCGGATGTCACAAAGACATCAGATGATGCAGCAGGTGTCCTAAAGTGTGTATAATGACGTGTTGGACTAAGCGTGCTCATCAAAGACTGTGACGATCGGGGCGGGGATCGTCGGATTTCAACACCTCCCATCTCTAAATGAGACAGTGGTGATATATGTGGAATTTCCCCGTGCGCAATTGAAACACTGGTCTGTTGAGAGACCAGTGAGTGGCTAGGTTGGGGTGTGTATTCGGTCATTGGGCTAATGGCCTTAGATTGACTTGCCCGGATTTGACTTGGTTGAGGTTCACCCTCCGCACTCTCTAACCTCTCGGCGCTCCCTGATTGATTGTCTCTCGGACTCGGAAACACAAAGTCCATCATAGCCTGACGCTCTGTTTCAAAGATCATCTCTGCTGCAGTTAAGTCTTCTACCGCCCCTTCAGAAGTTGGGATATCAAAAAGAATATGTTCAGCGGTAGGATTTGATAGTTCGTCTGCTATGTGCACCGGTTGGGAATCCATATTTGGGGATGGACCCGGTGCGGGAATGTCGTGAGCTTTCTTTGATCTGATGGCTCGTCTTGGCTTTGTAGCTAGTTGCTGTATTTGTGATGGCGCAACAGCTGCTTCTTCTTCAGATATTACTTCCAGCCCGGCTCCCTCAACTACTTCCACTCTTTCTATTTCCAGCCCGGCTCCCTCAGCTACCTCTACTCTCTCTACGTCCAGCCCGACTCCCTCAGCTACTCTTACTCTCACGACTTCCATCCTGACTCCCTCAGCACTTTCAGAACTATCAGAACCATCATCTCCCCCTGCACCCTCAGAACTCACAGAACTCTCACTCCTGCCAGCTTGGGAAGGGTGTCCCGGTGCTGGGGCAGCCATAGCTGGATAATTAAGTCCTAGATACTCTCTTACTCGAGTGCTCGATTGATCAGCATGCGCTAAGATTTCTTGCGGGAGAGGACGAATCACAATGCCTTGTTGAACAGGATGTGGCTTCAGAAATCCCAAGGAGTAGACGGGTTACATCGGATTCTTGAGTCTTGGAAAAATCGTCCTTGGATGTGTGTCCATGAAATATCTGACAAAGAGTTGGAAAAATATTTGGAAAGGAATGTATCTTTTCTTCTTTTTGTCATTAGCTTTATCTTGAATTTATTCACTGATTTCTTCCCAGACGAAGTTACCGTAGTCAAAATGACGATCAAATACAAGAGAGTGAAACATTTGTAGCGTAGCCACACTTCCAGCGTCATGGCCAGATGTTTTCCCTGTCATGCATTTGGTCAGGATATTCCAGATGACGAACCATAGACCCTGAAGACCTTTGGTTTTGAATTGAGAGATTTTTGATAAAGGACCATGATACTCCATGCTAAGAATGTCTGCACATAACGTATCGACATCCACCAGAAGATCAAAGTCGAGTTTGCCTTGGAATGCATTTGCAGTGGGAAGCCGCAAGATATTGCGCAGCATGGGAAGGGAAAGTGTAACAGTCAGATTGTCGATCTTGGTTTGAAATAGATCCTCGCCATTAAGAGTAATAATTTCCAAATAATGCCAGAACTGCTGAAGATAGATTTTCGGAACAGATTCAGCAGCAGTCAAAGCATAGTTAATCTGGTGGCCCTGAATGATGTCATAGACAACATTTTTGACTTTGAAGAAAGACTCGGGGGTCTAACTTCCAGTTGTTTGCTAAATGGGAGATGTCAGGATCTAAATATGAATTACCAAGACTAACTGATTTGAATTTATCAGAGTATAAATCAACAATCTTGCTTTGAATCAAAGTTTAATCAAGAAGTTTGCGGAATAACACTTAATTATTTTAACAAAAACTTTCAGAATCAATAATGAATAAACACACAAGAAGTAATCAAGACTGTTTGTATTGCTGAATTCAATGATTACAATCACCTCTAATCTGTTTGATTAGACGAAGAACACAAACTGTTCTTAGGGTTTTACAACCTTAGAGGCTTATGAAAACTTAATCAACAAAGCAATTACAGACTCAAAATATGCAGAAAACTCCTATACAATAGAAAGACCTATTCTATGTATTTATATTGCTTCTTGATATGTTTCCTTGACGAATAATGACTTCTCTGATAGTAGATATGCTGGAATCTTCACATAGATATCGTTTCCTGAAAATCAGCACTTTCTGTTTCTGAAACTGTTGAGCAGCTTGAATCCCTTGACAGCATGAGCAGAGCAGCTTGAGTTGTTTTGCTCTGGCAGCTTGAACTTTTACACTAGCAGCTCGAGTTTCTTCAACTAGCAGCATGAACTTTGTATTTACATTTAAAAACTACTAACAGTCTGAGAAGTCTAAACTACCAGCTTGAATATACTTAAACTATTTCCCAACAATCTCCCCCTAACTTAAATTCTTTACACAAGACTTTAAGTTCTATACAAAAGAATGGAAATGAATAAGTAAGCTGTTATTTACAAACCAAGGCTTACAAAACTTACAGCTGTGCAAGTTTATGATCTAAAGCCTTCAAAAATTCTCTCTTCATCTCTTCTTTATCACAAGATATTCTAGCTGATTTTATTTGCAGCAACATATCTTTTGAAAAATTATAAAACTCGAGATTGAAGAAAATACCAGACCCATCTGTGAATTTGATTCTGTGTGTCTTTGATTTGACAAACAGATCAATTTGCTTGATGTTTTTCTCTTTCCTCTCAGCATCTTCTATCTCTTGTCTTGCAAATTCAGGGTCTACCACTGTACTTAGATCTCTGATGAGTTGTTTAACTTGTGGAAGAGCAGATCTAACTTGTGTAACAGACCCTATGTTGTACATCTATATCAGTTCATCCCTGGTCAACTTCTGAACCATTTGCCAAAATGTATCAAACTCTTCTTCTGGTCCAGACTCTCTTCTTATTACAAACTTGACCCTTAAATCTCTTTCATCCAGTTACTTAGCAAACCAGTAGTTGATCTGAGGCTTTGTAAAATCATGTTGATCAATCAACTTCTCTATCTCCATGGCCTTTTGCAGTTGCTGATCAAATAGCACCCTCTTAACAGATGAAGGAATAGAAACAACTGCTTGATCAGTGGGAGCAGGTGTACTGGTAGCAGCTTCAGTTTGGACTGATTTTGTTGATGGTTGGACTTCTTGGGATGGTTGAGCTTCTGGAGAGACTTTTGTTTTCTTTCTTTTCTCCATTTCTTTGTCATGGATCTCCTGCAGCCTTTTAGTAGTCATGGACTGAGCCATTTTCTTTGGGATACCTGCTGCAAAGGCAAAATTGATTAAGAATCTTCTGTGCTCAGCCTTGGTGTGCCCTGTTGGCATTTTTCTCTTCATAGCTCCTTTCTTAACCACAAACCCCTTTAAGTAATCACCTAAAGTCTCATCATCATCCATTGGGGTTTGGGTTTGCTGATCTAACTCCTTGTCCTGTTCTTCTGCTATTCTTTTGGCAATTTCAGCATCAAAGGCAATTTGGGCTTCTTTGGAAGAGAATTTATGCTTTGGAGACTCAATGAGAATGCCCTTGCCCTTGTCTTTTGCAGCAGATGTTATAGCTTGGACTGTGCTTGATGGAGCTTGAATTCCTTCCCTGATCACAACTCCAGAAACTTTTGAAGGAGCAGCTTGAGTTTCTAGGCTAACAGCTTGAGAAGCTGTTGGGACTGCTAGCCTAGAAACTGGAACTGTTGATGCTGCTTGGACTGTTGTTGTTGGAGCTGCTTGTACTGACTTGGGAACCTCCTGATTCTCCCCATTTTGGGAAGCATTGGTTTGGTCAGAAGGACCTACAACCTTTGCCCCTTGGGTTTGAATCATCTGCTCTAATTTCATAATTTTATTTCCACAGAGGGTGAACCCTTTGTGAAGATAATCCATTCGCTTATTCTGAGCAGCCTTTGCCTGTTTAAGTTCAAAAATTTGAGCCCCCTGTGCAGCAATGATGGACATTTGATATTCCAACATGGCTACAACAGGTTTCAGCTTGGGATCCGTCAAAAGCAAGAGTTGCAGACTTGTCTCAAGATCAGAAAACACCTGGGGTGCTTGTGATCTATCACTGACATTAAGACCAGAGGTAGAAACTTCTGGGCCCCTCTTTTCTTGGTTCTGGGGACTTCCAGCTTGTGTTTGCACACTTGCTGTTGCCGTGAGCGTGGTCTTAACTATGTTGGCCCTGTCCTGTGCCTCTTGTTCAGAGACATCAGTAGTGCCAGCCACAGAACTCACATGAATCATCTCTGAAGAGATGTTCACCTCCTGAGAGAGGATGGGAGTTTCCTCAAGTGGTTCCCTTTGGATATTCTGTGCAGAAGTATCCTTCTGCACAGGGATATATAGCTCTTGATGATGGGAGGAGGAGGAAGGAGCTCCTGGTCCCCTTTTCCTTTTATATAAGAATTTTAGAGGGCGTCTTGGCTGTACAGAAAGATCAGAGGGAATTTGAGTATCATGAGGAGTGGGTTGGGGTCCTGGGGGTGAAGCAGGAAAGTTGGGCTGTGTCTGCTCAGGACCCTCTCCTCTGTTTCTTGGAATGATGTTCATCATTGCAGAGGGCAATGGAACATCTACACTGACAAAATTGGCACTTGGCTTTATCAGCCTTTTGATTGAAGACAATGAGTGCCTATGGGAAACATGTATCCGTTTATGTAAATGTGGAGTTGTGCAGGTGTGTGCAATAATTTCTGCCAAAAACCTAGGATACATCAAAAATTTCCCATTCTTTAGGGAATGATGCCTTAACATTCCTTGAAAGATCATGTTTGAAAAATTGAACTGTTGGCCAGTAGAAAAGCACACTAAAGCAGTGGCAATATTTGAAGAAAACTCAGACCAACCATTTCTTTTGGGGCTTAAACATTGCTGAATAATGTGCACAAGGTATTTCCATTTAGGAGAAAAATGTGCCTTAAGAAAAGTAAAAGAATCAGCAGGACCCCTATAACCAATATTTTGAAGACCAAAATGTAAAGCTTGAAGGGATAGGTCGGTCATACCTGAGGCATCTGGAAGATGCAAGTGATGTCTGATGGATTCCTCAGTGATATTGATGACAGTTCCATCAATCTTGGATATGAGAGTAGGCACTCCATTGATGGTTTGAACAGATGCATGATTCCAAAACTGTTCAATATGGGAGATGTATATAGTAGGGTTTATGGTCAGGGCATAGTGGATATGGGAGTGCCTGAGGAAATCCATCATTGCATGAAACGGTTGAAGTTCAGAGTGTTTTAGGGTGTATGGGAGGCAGTTATGCTCTTTTACAAACTCCATTGATGAAGAAACGATGGTTTAGGGTTTGAAAGAAGAATGTGTGATTCGTTCAGAGAGAAAGCAAGAGGCCGTGGAAGAAGAATTTGTAACTGGTAGTTACAACTGAACGAAATCGGGACCTTTAAAGGTTTCGAAAAAGTTGGGTCCCGCGCACACATTTTAAAAATTACCCAAATACCCTGCACACTTTGACAGATCAAGTGAAAATAACTAGCAGTCCGAGAAAATGAACTAGCAGCATGAGAAAATTCTCATGCTGTTAGTTTAAAATTTTGCAACTTTTCAATGAAACAGTGTCTCCCCCTTAAATAAGCATACTGTGTAGATAATAATGAAAAACAATTAATCCATGTTTACCATACCAATATTTGATATTAGGAAAGTGAACCTTCCCACATCAAAAGGTTTTGTAAATAGATCAGCTAACTGATCATCTGTATGTATTTTGGTAACTTGGATTCACCTCTTTTCATTACAGTCCCTTATGAAGTGAAATCTAATTTCTATATGCTTGGTTTTTGGGAATTTCACTGGGTTTTGCACAATGCTGATTGCACTTGAATTGTCAATATAAATAGGAGTGGATAAGAAATTCATACCATAGTCTCTTAGTTGATTTTGAATCCACATTACCTGGGAGCAGCAGCTTGCAGCTGTTACGTATTCTGCTTCAGTGGATGATGTGGAGATAGTTGTTTGCTTTTTGCATTGCCAGGAGACCAGTCTTGCTCCTAAGTATTGACATCCACCAGTTGTGGATTTCCTGTCAATGTTGCATCCACCATAGTCACTGTCAGAATAAGCAGTTAGTTCAAAAGAAGAGTCTTTAGGATACCATAGGCCTAAATGTGGTTGGCCTTTAAGATATCTAAAGATTCTCTTAACAGCAACCAAGTGAGAATCCTTTGGAGAGCATTGAAACCTAGCACACACACAGACAGCAAACATAATATCAGGTCTGGAAGATGTTAGATACATGAGAGATCCTATAAGAGATCTGTAAAGATGAATGTCCACATCTATGCCATCTTTGTCTGTATGGAGCTGTTTATGAGGATCCATTGGAGTGCTTGCAATCTTTGTGTCTTGATAGCCAAACTTTTCCAGTATGTCTTTCACATACTTTGATTGACTTATGAAAAGACCAGTAGGTTTTTGTTTAACCTGCAGCCCTAGAAAGAATGTGAGTTCCCCCATTGAACTCATTTGAAACTTTTTGTGCATTAGGGCCTCAAACTCTTTGCACAAACTATCATTGGTTGAACCAAAGATGATGTCATCAACATAGATTTGGACAAGCAGAATCTCATCTCTGATAGACTTAGTGAAGAGTGTTTTGTACAAAGTGCCTCTCTTGAATCCATTCTGTAGAAGATATGATGACAGAGTGTCATACCATGCTCTGGGGGCTTGGTGAAGACCATAGAGAGCCTTGTCTAGCTTGTACACCCTGTCTGGATACTTGTAATCTTCAAAACCAGGAGGTTGACACACATATACTTCCTCTTCAATTGTCCCATACAGGAAAGCAGACTTGACATCCATTTGATACACTTTAAATCCTTTGAAGCTTGCATAGGCTAGAAATAGTCTGATGGCTTCAATTCTTGCTACTGGGGCAAAGAGATCATCATAGTCAATGCCTTCTTCTTGAGTGTACCCTTGTGCTACTAGTCTTGCTTTGTTCTTGATGACTATCCCTCTCTCATCCTTCTTGTTTCTGAACACCCATCTTGTACCAATTGCTCTCTTACCTTTAGGAAGATCCACCAGAGTCCATACATTCTGAATTTTGAACTGTAAAAGCTCTTCTTGCATAGCTTCAATCCAGAATGAATCTTTTAATGCTTCTGATGTCTTTTTGGGTTCTAGTTGAGACATGAAACAGGCATGTTCAAAAGCAGCTAGACTGAATTCAGGGACTGCTTGTTCAGCAGCAGCAGTCTCATTGTGAACCATTTTCCTTGTTTGAACAGGAGTGCTTGGATCACCCAGTATTTGATTGAGAGGGTGATACTTGTGAACCCTTAGTGTGGGCTCTCTCTCTGTTTGGAAAGAAGTTCCAAGATTTGTATCATCTCCATCAGAACTAGTAAAAGGATCAGCTTCAGGAACAGCTTGTCTTGAATCTGGGACTGTGTCCCTTTGTGTTGGAGCTGTTCACTCAGGACTTGGGAGTGGCAGTTCAGTATCTGGATGTGCATTATGTTGGGCATTCAGGACCCCTGGAGGATCACATGACAGAAGTGGTAGAGTGGTGTAATCATCCCAACTTGTTGAATCTGCAGCAGTCTGAAATTTTGTGCCAACAGCTTGAGAAGATGTATTGACAGCATGAGAATTTGTGTTAGCAGCTTCAACCCTGTATGCATCAGCTTCTGCAGTATACTCAACAAAGCTCAGAGAATGTGTTAGTGAATCTAAATCAAACAACGAATCAGGACCAGTGCCTTTGATATTAGCAGTATTTTCATTAAATTCAACATTGGCACTTTCTTCAATTGTTTTAGACACACTGTTGTATACTCTATAGGCTTTGCTTTGAATTGCGTATCCTACAAAGAATCCTTCTTCAGCTTTACTTTCAAACTTTCCTAAGTGAGTTTTAGTGTGCAGAATAGTACACGGGCATCCAAAAGGCTTGAAGAAAGCAATTAGGGGACTTCTGTCCAGATGCCATCTTGTTCTATGAGGAGACCTGTGGTTGCCCTGCACAAATAACAACTTAGTTAGTAGTGGAGTAAACCCAAACCAAATTGGTTTTGGGTTGGCCTTGTACATTGACATAACTAAATACTGTTTTTGACTTCTTATATTTAGTGAGATCTACTGATGGAGTCTTTGGAGAGTATTTGGTGATTATATGAGGTATCCAACTATTTTGATCATCTTTTCTTTTAACAATCTCAGATGGTTCACTAGCAGCTCCAGATTGATGCTCAGCAGTTTGAGCTGTGTTTGTAGTGCTAACAGTTTCAGTTTTTGCACTAACAGCATCAGATTTTGTCTTAACAGTCTGATCTTTTGCATTAGCAGTTTGAGCATCAGATTTGTCCTTGACACACCATATTTGTTTAAAACTTGACTTAGGCTTTGCCAAAACTTGTTTTTGATGTGTGGACTGTTTTTTATTAGCTTTGTAAAACCTGTGATCAACTGTTTTCTTTGGAACTGCTGTGGAAGGTTTCACTTTTGAGTGTTTTGCCTGAATAAGATTTGATTTTGTGTGAGACACAGTCTGTTTTGCAACAGCTGGTTTGTAAAAACAATCTTTGACTAAGTGATTCTTCCTTCCACAGTGAAAACATCTTTTGACAGTTTGAATTGGAGAACCAGACTTTTCTGCCAATTTCTGATTCTTGTTTCTCTGATTTCCTCTTACCTGCTGTTGTTTAGGAAACTTTTGAACACCATGCTTTTGACATGTGCAGACAGAAGCAATTTTACCCCTTTTATTTCCTTTTGATGAAGATGCAGTGTTACAGTTAGAATGTACAGAAACTTGTGGAGTAGCATTGCATACACTCATCTTCTCTTTTCCTTTCTTACTAGGGGCTTGGACCGCTATGGGTGCACTCATTGTGTCACAGTCTCTATTTTGACTCTTATCTTCCTTCAATTCAGGGCTGTTATCAAAAATAGGATCTACAATAGTCATAGACTCATCTAGTGGTTCATTGACAAGTCTATCAGCAACCTCACTCATTGGATGAATGTACTTGTTATTGTATGGAGGTGGAGTAGCTCTGTATCCTATTCCTTCTTTGGGATTGACCTGAGATTTCACTCTATCTTTAAATTGGACTTCCATTAGGTGTTCCAGCTTTTGATTTGCTAACTTGAAGTTTCCTAGATCTATGTTAACAGATTCTAGTTTCTTATTAGCCTCAAACACCTTTTGTTCAGTCTCTTCTACCTTCTTATTCAGAGATTCTATTTTATTATTTAGCTCCTTTTTCTCCCACTCATGATAGGTTCTATCATACCCCATTTGAATCTCATTATCCTTATAATCATTGATCTGTTTTTCCAGATCTTCTATGGCTTGCATGTATTCATATCTCCTTTCTTCCATCTTAGCTAAAGTTTTGCACATGCTCTCATTATGATCTCTGTACTTTTTAACTATATTTTTGCATGATTGAGAGCAGAGTTTAGAATTTACCTCAGTGGGTAGTTCAGTGGAGGAGACATTTGATGTTTCTGCCATTAGAGCTTGATTTTGAAATTCTTCCTCTGTCTGATCACTCCAGTCAAACACATTGTCTTCTTGAGAGACAAGTGCTGTTGATGATGATATTTGAATGGGCTGTGAAGTCTTTGATGGCTGTTGACCTTGAGATCTACATTCTCTGGCAAAGTGACCAAGCTTATGGCATTTATAGCATTCCACTTTTGATTTATCAAAAGATGGTTTGCCTTCTGTCTTGGCTTGAAAGTTGGTCCTTCCAGTTCTTTTCAGAAATCTTTTGGCCCTCATAGTCAGCATTGCATGTTGCCACTTTAGATCCATCTCTTCAAGATCATCTGGATGAATTTGTTCCAAGTCTTCAACATTTAGTGCAAATAATCCATCATTGGCAACAAAAGCCTCATAGTGAGTTTCAGTAGAATTGCCATCACCACCTGAAAAAGATTCACAGTTATTAGATTTTTCAGAGGACAGAAGAGCAGTATTGTGATTATAAGAAAAGGATTTCTTTTTAGCATCAATCTCAGTCTCAAACACTCTTAAACTGTTATATAGATCATCCAATTCTATCTCATCAAGAGTGTCTTTTGTTCTCCATTGTGCAGCATAGACTGTCCATTCTTCTCCAAGAGATCTGAGAAACTTTCTGTTGACTTCATCTTGATCCAGATTGACCTTTGCACTTTCCAGTTCACTTATCAGTTTGTTGAACCTGTCAAAAATTTGAGTAAGGTTTTCATTCTTGCCACCAGAAAAGTTTTCATACTGCTGTTTCAAGAGGTCCTTTTGGTTTCTCTTGGTACTGGCATTACCAGCAAACCTCTTCTCTAAGGCATTCCAAAGAGAATAAGCAGTATAAAACTTTTTGAACTGATGTTGATAAGCATTAGGAATGGCTATTTGTAACAATGTAAGTGCTTTTACTTCATTCATTCTAGCCTTCCTTTCAAGTTCAGTTTTTGGAGGAGTTTTGACTGGTTTTCCCTCTTCATCAAGTTCTGGATCAACTACTAGAGGAAATTCAACAGCTTCCCATATGGCATAATCAATGAATTGAATATGCTGTTGAATCCTGAGTTTCCACATCTCAAACCTAGTGGGCTTGAGCATAGGCACTTTGAGTCCTTGCCCAGATCCACTGCTGCTGTTTTCAAATTCCATTGCAAAACAATTAAAAATTTAAAAGAAAGTTTTTGACTTTGAAAAACAAAGAGTAACCTGGTTTGAAAAACCTGATTTGAACAATCTGGTTTGACAAACCTGTCTCTGATACCACTTGTCAGGATCTAAATATGAATTACCAAGACTAACTGATTTGAATTTATCAGAGTATAAATCAATAATCTTGCTTTGAATCAAAGTTTAATCAAGAAGTTTGCGGAACAACACTTAATTATTTTAACAAAAACTTTCAGAATCAATAATGAATAAACACACAAGAAGTAATCAAGACTGTTTGTATTGCTGAATTCAATGATTACAATCACCTCTAATCTGTTTGATTAGACGAAGAACACAGACTGTTCTTAGGGTTTTACAACCTTAGAGGCTTATGAAAACTTAATCAACAAAGCAATTACAGACTCAAAAATATGCAGAAAACTCCTATACAATAGAAAGACCTATTCTATGTATTTATATTGCTTCTTGATATGTTTCCTTGACGAATAATGACTTCTCTGATAGTAGATATGCTGGAATCTTCACATAGATATCGTTTCCTGAAAATCAGCACTTTCTGTTTCTGAAACTGTTGAGCAGCTTGAATCCCTTGACAGCATGAGGAGAACAGCTTGAGTTGTTTTGCTCTGGCAGCTTGAACTTTTACACTAGCAGCTCGAGTTTCTTCAACTAGCAGCATGAACTTTGTATTTACATTTAAAAACTACTAACAGTCTGAGAAGTCTAAACTACCAGCTTGAATATACTTAAACTATTTCCCAACAGGAGACCCAAAGATCGGAGTCTAACAACTGATATGCTTGAGCAGCCATTTGAATTATGTTGAAAAGAATAAGAATTGGTTAACCAAACAGAATAGATAAAAATGACAGTTAATAGAAAAGGGATAAAGAGTTAGATAACAGCAGTTGAAACAGATTGGGTGTCTTAAACTAACTTTATCCCACGAGAAAGATGAAAATAAAACAAAAATAAATAACAATAAATCACAATTCTACAATTTAAAATTAAGAAGAAGAAAAGAAACTAAGTATAGAAAAAATGAAAGAAAGAAAAGAAAAATAAATAAATATAGAAAAAAATAAAAGAAAAGAATTATAGAATAAAGATAACAAAAAAAATAAAAAAATAAAATAAGATAAAATACAAGGAAAAGAAAAAAATTTGAGCTAAAATTAAAAATTAAAGAGAAGTGGAAAAAGAAAAATAAACTAAAATTAAAATTAAAATATGAGGTAAAATAAAAAATAAAAATAAAAATAAAAATAAAAAATAAAAAAATAAAACATAGAACATAAAAGAAATTAAAATAAAAAAAACAAAATAAAATTAAGAATAAGTAAAACAAAATAAAATTCCAAAATAATAATAATGATAATAATAATAATAATAAACGGAAATAACAAAAAACAGTTTAAAAAAATGAACAAAAATAAAAAGAAAACAAAAAAAAAATGAAACTACCGAAACCTATGTTCATCTACCAAAACCAATGTTCATCCATGATATCTACCGAAACCATGGAACAGAGACCATTATACTTGAACCATAAAACCATTATACCGAAACCATGGAGATCAACCGAAACCACATAGATACCGAAACCATTGTACACAAAAAACATAATTACCGAAACCATGATTCTGAAATTACCATACCGAAACCATGGTACTAAATTCATCAATACCGAAACCATGTTAGATTTATCAAATACGAAACCTCAAAGATTTAAACTACTGAAACCATGTTAGAATTAAACTACCGAAACCATTTTAGAATTAGACTACCGAAACCATTTTAGAATTAAACTACCGAAACCATGTTAGAATTAAACTAACGAAACCAGGTTAGAATTAAACTACCGAAACCATGATAGATCTAAACTACCAAAACCATGATAGATCTAAACTACCGAAACCATGTTAGAATTAAACTACCGAAACCATGTTAGAATTAAACTAACGAAACCAGGTTAGAAATAAACTACCGAAACCTCAAACGTTTCGGTATATGTTGCTGAAACCTTTCTTATATATACCGAAACCTTGGACCAAAAAGTTACTGAAACCTTATACCGAGATCTTGAAATACTACCGACACCTTTAAAGAGGAAACCCTTTTTGCTACTTTCTGCACTAGTTTTCAAGCCTGAAACTTTTTTCCAAATACAGAGACCTAAAGAAACCTTGATGGTTTCGGTATTTTCAAGATTCCACGATTTGTCAAAGTTTTTCACACAATACAAATTTTAAATCTCAGAAATATCACATATAAGTCTCAAGTAGTTCAATTTCGGTGCAAATAAGTACGTTTAACACAACAATTTTGAAATTTTTTGGTCAAATTTTTAGTACAGTACACAAAGAGTGACGAATAGATGGTTTCAAAAAAAATAATTCATTTACTCCATGAAAAAGATGTTGTTTTTCACAATAAACATATTCTTGATGATTAATAACAACATACAAAGGATATTTAAGCAAAAGATCAGAGATTTGGACCTTTTTGAGAAGAAGGAGATGAAAAGCAGGTTACGTTTTTGAACACAGCTCCAAGTTGAAATCCAATTCCAAGCTCTGATACCAAATGAAAGCTTGTTTTCCCAGATATTACACAACCATGGCATATAGAGTAACACTCAAACAGATTTATCAATGAAAAATACTCTATTGGGTGAAGAAGATGAAATGCTCTGAGAGAATATATATCACTGCAATATTTTCTTTCTTCAACAACAACAAAAAACTCCATCTCATTTGGTTTTTATAACCAAAGAGACTTTGGGAAAATTACATAACAGGTCCTTGAACTTTAAACATTACATAAACAAATACATAACTAGAAATTAAATTATTACAAACTAAAGATATTAACTAGAAGTTGAAATAAATATGTCTAACAGTAATGAGTAACGTTCGCTACCCTACATGTGTTGGCTCACTAGAGGCTGCCAGAAATGTAGAGCAAATTCTGATCATGTCCGGTTATTCAATTGGGTCTACTGTTGCTTCCACTAACCCAACACAGCCGTCACCACCAAAACGCCAACGTGAAGGGGGATACTCGGGCTCTTCTCGTTCATCGCAGTATTCACCACAGCAGTCTTATCGACGATCGTCTGGGTCTTCTGGTCGTGCTCGAGCTTACTCCATCAACACAGAACCACGGTATTGTAATAAGTGTCACTTGGAACACTTCGGCAAGTGCACTAATGGACGCACTTGTTTATTGCTGTGGGGAATTGGGTCATTTTTAGAATGATATCCCAATGAAAGCTAATGCCTGCCATAAGTGTGGTGTATGGGGGCATTACAGTAGGAATTGCAGAAAGAATGATCCAGCTGCTGCTGCTCAAACTTCAACACGATCTTCTGGAGGATCAAGTGGTGGTTCAGTCAACCGCCGGAACCAGCCACAAAGGGTACCGGCTCATGCTTTTCAAATAACTGCGGAGGAGGCCAAGGAAAACGCAGAGGTGGTCACGGGTATGTTTATCGTTAATTCTATGCCAGCACGAGTTCTATTTGATTCGGGTGCCAACCGTTCGTTTGTATCTACTATTTTTGCACAACAACTATCAATGCCACTGTCTAAGCTATCTGTTGTACTAGATATTGAAACTGCTAGTAACACTTTAGTCAAAGTAGATCACGTATACCATAACTACACTTTAGTGATTGAAGATGTAGTTTTCAATTTGGACCTGATTCCGATCGAATTTAGTGAGTTTGATGTGATTGTCGGAATGGACTGGTTGATCGAAAATGAAGCCCATATAGTGTGTAAGAAACGAATGATCAAGATAACCACACCGGATGAGGGTGAGATCTACATATATGGGGATAGGAGAAGTGGGGATCTGTGCTTATTGACCATTGCAAAAGCCCGAAAGCTTGTTGCAATGGGGTGTGAGTCCTATTTGGCATATGCTATTGATGCCAAAGCTGAGAAGAAGATTGTGGCCGATGTGCGTGTTGTATCACAATTTCTGGATGTGTTTCCAGAGGACTTGTCTAGCGTACCGCCTGAGAGACAAGTGGAGTTCCGAATTGATTTGATCGCTGGAGCTGCACCGGTAGCTCGTTCTCCGTATCGCCTTGCTCCTACCGAAATGCAAGAGATGATGAAGCAACTTCAGGAATTGTTAGATAAGGGCTTCATTTGACTGAGCTCCGTGGGGAGCTCTGGTACTGTTTGTTAAGAAGAAAGAGGCACAATGAGGATGTGCTTTGATTACCGGGAGCTGAATAAGCTGACTATTAAGAACAAGTATCCACTGCCGAGAATAGATGATTTGTTTGATCAACTACATGGGGCTAGTGTGTTCTCTAAAATTGACTTACGATCGGGGTACCATCAGTTGAAGGTACGAGAAGATGATGTGCCTAAAACAGCATTAAGAACTCGGTATGGACATTACGAGTTTTTGGTGATGCCTTTTGGGTTAACCAATGCCCCGGCTGTCTTTATGTATCTGATGAACAGAGTTTGCAGACCAATGTTAGACAAGTCAGTGATTATGTTTATTGATGATATTTTGGTGTACTCTAAGTCTGAAGCGGAGCACGCTGATCATCTAAGGGAATTGTTGGAATTATTGAGAACTGAAAGGTTGTATGCCAATTTCTCAAAGTGTGAGTTTTGGTTGCAACAGATTCAGTTTTTGGGACACGTGATTTCGGGAGCTGGGATTTCGGTGGTTCCAGCTAAGGTAGAAGCTATAAGAAACTGCGAACCGCCTCGATCAGCTACAGAAATCAGAAGTTTTCTTGGATTGGCGGGGTATTATCGGAGATTTATAAAGGACTTCTCGAAGATTGCAGTTCCTTTGACTGCATTAACGAAAAAGAATGCACCGTTTTTTTGGGAAACTGTGCAGCAAGAGGCTTTTGAGGTTTTGAAAAAGACGTTAAGCGAAGCACCAATACTTGCCTTACCCGAGGGCAATGAAGATTTCGTGGTATACACGGATGCTTCGAGGTTGGGATTGGGCGCTGTACTGATGCAGCGTGGAAAGGTTATAGCGTACACCTCAAGACAGCTTAAGCAGCACGAGAAAGACTACTCAACTCATGATCTTGAGTTAACTGCTATTACTTTTGCATTGAAGTTATGGAGACATTATCAGTACGGAACTAAGTGTCAACTCTATACGGACCATAAGAGTTTGAAGTACATCTTCAGCCAAAAGGAGCTTAATATGAGACAATGTAGGTCGATGAAACTTATAAAGGATTACGATTGTGAGATCCTTTATCATCCTGGAAAGGCTAATGTGGTAGCCGATGGTTTGAGTCGCAAAGCCTATGCCAAGGTTTGTTGTTATATGATGACGTCTACAATGTTAACTTCCACGATTATTGACGATGTTAAAGCCGCTCAAGAGGAAGCTTTAAAAGAAGAAAACGTTGATGTTGAGGATATTCGAGTACAGAAGAAGATAATGGAAACAAGTGAGTCGAGACTGAAAGGTGTATATGGAAGGATTTGGGTGCCAAAGTTCGGGGGTATGAGGAGAGTGATTATTGAAGAAGCACATCAGTCAAAGTTTTCTGTACATCCCGGGAGCACAAAGATGTACAATGAACTGAAAGCAGACTTCTGGTGGTCGGGATTAAAGAAAGATATTGGTCAAAATGTGGAACGACGTAGGACTTGCCGGCTTGTGAAAGCCGAACATCAGCAACCCTACGGCAGTCTGCAACCACTTCCATTCCGGAATGGAAGTGGGAACACATCATTATGGATTTTGTCACGAAGTTGCCGAAGACTAGGCGTCAACATGATGCAGTTTGGGTGATAGTTGATAGATTGACCAAGTCGGCACACTTCATTCCAATAAGAGAGAGCTATTCACTGGAAAGATTGGCT
The DNA here is from genome assembly GCA_020465985.1 of Centrapalus pauciflorus. Classification (NCBI taxonomy): domain Eukaryota; kingdom Viridiplantae; phylum Streptophyta; class Magnoliopsida; order Asterales; family Asteraceae; genus Centrapalus; species Centrapalus pauciflorus. The sequence continues at coordinate 243,348 of JAANYP010007779.1, read as the reverse complement.
CAGATTTACATGGACGAGATTATTGCTAGACATGGAGTACCTATGTCTATAGTGTCAGATCGGGATAGCCGATTTACTTCCAATTTCTGGTCGGCATTACAAAAAGGATTGGGAATGAGAATCATGATGAGTACAGCTTACCGTCCTCAAATCGATGGCCAAAGTGAAAGGACCATCCTGACACTTGAAGATAGGATGCGGTCGTGTATCTTGGATCTTGGTGGCAATTGGGACGATCATTTTCCATTGATAGAATTTTCCTACAATAATAGTTATCAAGTGACAATAAAGAAAGCGCCGTTTGAGGCCTTATTTGGGAGAGGATGTAGGACTCCTACATGTTGGAGGGAAATAGGAGAAACACCGATTGCTGGGCCGGCATTGTTACAAGAAACGAACGAGAAGATACAGTTAGTGAGACAAAATATGAAAGCGGCCCAGGATCGACAGAAAAGCTATTACGATAGGAGACATAAACCGATCAGTTTTGATGTCAATGATTGGGTTTATTTGAAAGTATCACCTATGAGAGGTGTTAATCGTTTTGTTAAAAGAGGAAAGTTAGCTCCGAGATTTGTTTGACCATTCAGGATAATAGAGAAATTCGGAAATCAATCATACCGTTTGGAGTTGCCTGAAGAAATGTCAGGCATACATCCGATGTTCATGTGGGAAATCTCCGAAAGTCATTCACTACCGGAAATGAGGATTGGGCTGATCACATCGAGCTACAGATTGACGAAAGGCTCCGATATTGGGAGGAGTCGGAGTGTGTCTTAGATACCAAAGTTAAGAAGTTACGGAGCAAAGAAATCGAAATGGTGCTTGTTCGTTGGAAGCGTCACAAAGGATCCAATCATACTTGGGAGACAAAGACCGATATGTTAAAGAAATATCCACAACTGTTTGAAGCCAAATAACTTCGAGGACGAAGTTTGAGCGTGGTGGAGCCCATGCTGTAACATCCTTATATTTAAATTATTGTATTTCAGGTTTATTAGTTTAAATTTGTAATTTAGATGATTGAATTTGGATTAATTATAAATTTGCTTCTTATTTTAAAGAATTAAGAAATTTTAGAATTTCGAGTTTTAATTATTAAGTATGATGATTATAAATTATAATGATGATGAAATAAAGATGGAAATCTTATTTAAAGAAAGTTAGATAAGTTGAGGGGCGAAATGTGCCAAAATTGAAATTGGGGAAACAAAAAGACCAAAGTCTTTCAATTTGAATCAAAGCCATTATCTCTCTACTTTCTCTCTGCCCTCTCTCTAAAAGAAAAACCCACGGTTCTTCATTTTAACAATTCAAGAAACATCAAAGGTTGGAATTAGAAGATAAAAATCTGGATTCAAGGTGTTAGAAAGGAACTACAACTATTACAACAAGCAATTTAAGGTAAATTTTACTGAAACTCTTCGAATTTAAGACTTTTATTCTCGGTTTATGTAAAAACCGAATCTGAGATTTTGGTTTAAAAATGTGGATGCATGTTAATAATTCTTGTGGGTTTGTGTAAATCTAGTGATATAGAAGTAATGTACAAAAGAACAGGATTTGATTTCAGCAACAAATATAAGGTTTAGATTCAACCGTATAAGTGTCTGTGTGTTTTGCATGGTACCGAAACAATAATATGGGTACCGAAACCACCCCAACCGAAACACATATATATACTGAAACCCACAAGCAGTGTATTGAAACTATGTATATACCGAGACCAATGCAAGTATACTGAAACCCACATGGTTTCGGTAATGTACCGAAATACACACACATATACCGAAACTTTGGAGTACCGAAACCCACTACTAAAACCATACATATATATATACATACCGAGACCATGCAAAAGGTGGTACCAAAACCTTTAAGGTTTCGGTACTCCCTTCTATTCCAAAAAGCAGAAACATCAAAATATTCCTATATATATATATATATATATATATATATATATATATATATATATATATATATATATATATATATATATATATATATATATATATATATATATATATATATATATATATATATATATATATATATATATATATATATATATATATATATATATATATATATATATATATATATATATATATATAATATATATATATATATATATAGTCACCTTGGATTGGGTTTGATTGGTGAAAATAAAATAGAAACAGTCGGACCATCTTTAATTCAATTATATATAATGATAAATTCTGGACATCTCGGCAATCCATGAAATTTGAGATTAAAGAATAATTTTCGGATCACAATTCCGAGGGATTTACGCAATAATTTAAGAAACTTAAAGAGACTTATTATTAAATAAGTTATTAAAGGGATTAATGGGGAATAATAAAACCATCTACTAAGAGGATTTAAATGTGAGTTTCGGATGACGGTTCCGACTGTTGTAACACTTTAATATTGTTAAATCATGATGGAAATTGTTACCGAACATGTGTATGATATGTTTTACTTATGGAAATGTAACAGGTCCCTTGTGGTGTTGTTTAACCCATAGTGGGGTACTTTGTGATCCGATTGAAATCCCGAGGAGATATTGTCAAGATAAAAAATCACCTAAGATTAACTGGTTTCAATAAATCAGAGTGTAAACCAATAACCTTGTTTTAAATATAAGTCCTATTAATAAGTTTGCGGAATAACACTTAACTGTTTTAAGAAAAACTTTCATAATAAATAATAGATAAATATAACCAATATCAGAACCTTTATATTGCCAAAATTTCTGATTACAATCACCTCTAATATGTTTTTTGATTAGATGAAGAACACTAATTGTTCTTAGGGTTTTACAACCTTAGAGGCTTGAGAAACTTATCAGAAAGCAATTACAATGAAGCACCACAATTACAGAACTTGCACGTACAAAACTTACAATCAAAAGACCTAGTGTATCTATATATATAGCCTTCTGATTTGTTTCCTTGACGAACTCTGATTTCTCTGGAAGTAGATATGCTTGGAAGATCTTCAAATCTTGAAATATATGTCACTTCCTGAATTTCAGCACTTTTGGTTATCAATCTGTTAAGCAGCTTGAACTTTAACTCTGACAGCTTGAACTATTGAACTGGCAGCTTGAGACACTTATCAACCATTACTAGAGTGTATCTTCTACCTCTTAGACTTGGGACACTGACAGGTCCAAACAAGTCCATATGGATTAAGAAGAGATGAGTATCAATAGAGAAATTATGCTTGGATTTAAAAGATGTTTTTCTCTGCTTGCTTTTCTCACAAGCTGTGCAGAGTTTATCCTTAACAAAAGTTATAGAAGGCAAACCTGTTACAAACTCTTTCTTACAGAGTTTGTTGATATTCTTGAAGTTCAGGTGTGATAGCCTTTTGTGCCATAACCAGTTGAGGTCTGCATTGCTCCTTGAGATGAAGCAGGTTTCAGTTGTTGGATCAGAAGATTTCATGTCCACAACATATACACCTTTCTTCCTATGTGCACACAACACAACTTTGCCTCGGGGATCTAGTATGTACGCTAGGTGCTCATCAAAATTAACTTTGTAGCCAGCATCACATAGTTGACTAATGCTAACAAGGTTATGTTTTAGCCCAGACAACGGCCTGAGCAGCCGTTGTCCTAGTACCAAACCTGACTTGGTTGTTTAACCTGCAGAGTGTCATGGGAAAATATTAGTTTTTAGGGGAACTCATCATAAGGATGAGTTCTCCTTCTTCATCAACATTTGTTGATGGACCACTAAGATCTACACTAATATTTCCAATTTGGATTATATCAGCTTGGATACTTTCCTCAATGACCATGTTACTTCCAACACTACTGGTTTTTGCAATGTTGGAACTAGCAGTGTCAACAGGCCTTATGTCCTCAGTTTCAGGACAGTCTTTGGCCATATGAGTCTTCTTCCCACATTTGTAGCATTTTCTCTTTTTAGACTTTTTGGAAGAAGTACCCCAGAAACACATTCTGGGATATCTTTGTTGGACTCCTCAACAGGTTTAGCAAACTTATCACTTGTTTTTGAAGAACCAACAGTTTGAGTAGAAGATACAATAGCAATGGCTTTGCCTATGTCCTCCTTCCTCTTTTTGAGAGGATAGAGATCAAACACAGGTAATTTGATTGGCTTTTGTCCTTCCACAGGTTTGGGAAACTTATTCCCTGTTTTCTCAGATTGAGCAATGGCTTTGTCTTTGCCTTTGCTGAGATGTGATGATTGTTACCTATCAACATGATCATTACTTCTGGTTTTATCAAAAGATTTTCTTTCATTTATAACCAGCTTTCCACTATGATTGAAAAACTTATTTGAAATCACAGCAGATTTGCTTCCAACATGAGACTTAACCTTGTTGAAAGCAGGTTGCTTCCCTTTTGAAAACTTTTTCTCAAAATGTTCAGCATTAAATGGATTAACAGGTTTCTTGCCATCAGCTTTAGACTGTTTTCCATTCTTTTGTTTGTGTGAACCAGCTATGCCTTTAGCAGGCTGATTTGATGGAGAACACATTCCATCATCAGTCTTTATAGATTTTTCACTTAAACTGTCAGTGTTTTGAGGCCTGACAAACCTGTTTGTTGAGACCAACTTTCCATTTACTCTTTGGATAAAAGTACTTGGAAGCTCACCAAGAGTGAGTAAGTCTTTTTCCAAATTATTTATCTCAACAATTGAAGCTACTGTATCAATATCTCCTCCAAGATAGGCTTGGATTTGAGCAGGTATCTGTTGACTGATACAGTGGTTGACTTTTTGAGCTGACTGCCACCAAGAGTCAACAATCTTTTGAAGCTTAGAATGCTTTGAGTTAGTCTCTCTCTTTTCTTCTAATAAAATGGTGTTGATGTGTTTTACTTCATCAAGCTCAACTTTCAACTTATGAAAGCTGATCTGTTCAATAGATTTTGTTTCAAGATCAGTTTTTAACTTAGAGATCACAGACTTTAAAGCATGATGTTTCTCAACAGCAGCTTTTAAAAAAACAAGAAAATAATCTAACATTTTGACTTTTTCTTCAGAACTGTAATCCTTAAAGTTTTGTACCTTATATACCATGGTTGGATTCCAGTTCTCCAAAGTGCTGAGAGCTTCAACTTCAGCCAGGTCCTGTTTGAAGTTGCTTGTAAAGGGGACATCAGTGTTGGCCATCAGACAGTTGTTGTCCTATTCATCAGATGATGAATCAGACTCCTCCAAGTAAGAAGTCTCAGCCATAAGTCCCTTCTGCTTGTTGGAAGCCACTGAGTCTTCCAACTTCTTCAGCTTAGCCATGGCCATTAGGTACTTAACCCTGTAGCCATTGTCTTTGTTTGTCTTGTATGGTTTGGAGGAAGAGCCAACAGCTTTAGACACACAGTCAGCAGCTATATGACTTGTTTTGTCACATTTAAAGCACTCAGCCTTAGTTTTTTCAAATGCCTTCTTCTTGATGGCACCTGATTTCTCTTGCAGCATCTTACCACCAAACCTCTTCTTTGAATTTTCTGACAAGCATAACAATCATTTGCTCATCATCAAACTTAGTAAGATCTTCACAGTCTTCTTCCTCAGACATTTCATCCATTTCATCATCAGCCTGTTGATCAGCTTTTGTGAACACATCACACACCTGACCAGCAGGTTGTCTCACGCTGGCCACTAAGGCAGCACATCTTTTGGACATCTCTAAGGCATTTCTTTTCTGTTGCCTTGATTATTCGTCATTTAGTAAGGATCCATACAAATTTACAAGATCCATACCTCTGATGGTGCCTGAGTTTCTGAGGATAGTAGAGAAGTAATTCCATTCCTCATGCAAAATGTTCAAAAATTTGTTCACCAGAGTCAAACTGTCTTTGGTGATCCCAACAGCTTTGAGATCATTGATCAGGGCAGTGAACCTGGTATAGGTTTCAGTGAGGGTCTCCTTTGGCTTTGCAAAGAACAGTTCATACCGTCTAACAAGATTGTTGATCCTGTTTTTCAGTGTGATAGTGGGACCATCATAGACGGTACACAAAGTATCTCAGATCTCCTTTGCAGTCTTCATTTTCTCAACCTGTTTGAACACATCATCAAGTAGAGAGATGACAATGTTGTTCCTGGCCTTTGCATCAAGGGTAACCAGACGTTTGTCTTCATCAGACCATTGAGCTTTTGTCTTTGCACTGGTCCTGACTTCACGAACAACTCCTTCAGCAGCAGGAGTTTTAGTAGTAACAGAGATTGAGACATAGGGACCTTCCATTACTATCTCTGGTAGTTTTACATCCAGATTCTCTAAATAGAGCATCATTCTGCACTTCCAGCCAAAGAAGTTCTAATGATTGAACTTGGGAGGTTTTGCCATTGAACCGTTGTCATAGTAAGAGGAAGAGCTGACAGCACTGTTGTCCATGGTGGGAAATAGGGAGTAATGAGAGATCTAGAGTTAACACACACTCTAAACTGCTCTGATACAAGTTGTAGGTTCCAAACGGTTTCCTAGTATGTTGCTCTAAGCTGTAGAGGGGGGGGGGGGTGAATACAGCTACTTAAAAATTTCAACACACTTTCTCAATGTTTGTATGTATATTATCAACAAGTGTTAATTACAAACAAGCTTGAACTGCGAAAAGTTTCAAGCTGAGATGACAGATACAACAGATGGAATACTAATTTAAGACACACTCAGACCAGTTACAATGAACACACTCACAAAGATGGACTCACTGTTTTTACAAGACAGACAGACAGCTTGAACAAGAACAGCTTGGATACACTTAACTGTTTTATTCTAAGCAGACTTTGCATGCATGAAAACACACTTCTTTGCACGTTCTGAATATCTCACTCTTGGTTATCTCACATTCCTTAGACGCTTCCTTTTATACTCTCACAAAGAATCCTGGTGAACCTTCCTCATTGGATGCGGAGATAGTGGAGTGTCTTTCCAAAAAGACAAAACTGCTTTTCTGCACGTTCTGACAAAATAGCATTTGTCCCTACATTGCAGAATCTTTGTCTTTTTCATATTGTCTATGTTGCAGGCTGCTTTACCTTAAAGAGGAATGTCAACTTTAATCCTTTCCTCTTATTGTAAAGCCATTTTGATATAAGAAATGGTATGGTCACCCATTTCAAATATATGTATTGTCTTCATGTATTAGAACAGCTTGGGCAGTGTAAGCATCTTATGATTTTCCACTTTGTCTTCGACTTGTAAACTGATCTTCTAGTCCAAGACATTACATGATGACATGGAAACATATTCTATAAAGTGTATAACCTGTTCACAAAGAACAGGTTCTGTTCACAAAGAACATAACACTTAGTTTTGGTCCAAGCTGCTCAACAAACATGAGCAGCGTAGACAGTTTATGTCCAGCCTGTTCAACAGAATAGAACAGCTTGGACAATCTGCCTTAGTTGCAACAAATGCAACAGGGTAAGAAGCTTTGACTTATATCGTAAATCACTTTTCAGGTTTCAATAAGGCATTAAGAGGCCTTAAATTATACCTTCAAGTGCATCAAACAGGTTTGATTAATAACCTAAGATGTATAACTGGTTTGATTGAGGCCTTTTTGTGCCCAACAATGACCTCCAAACATACAGGCATAGATCGAGGAGGCATCCATTGTTTGAGACTCTTTCATGGAATTGCTTTCAATAAGCATTATGACTATGCACAATGCTTCTGGGAAGATCTGAAGGAAGTTGTGTTGGCTAAAACCACAAACTTTGCAAGAAAATTTGTCCCTCTACAAAGATTCTTCCAAATTCTGATCAGAGGTATTTTAATGGCAAACGGTAAAATTTTGAAGAGATCCAATGCTCAAAATTGCCCAGACTATGTGATGCTGAGTCTTCACAGTGTGTAAGATTATCTAATGTAATGCCAATACCTGAATCTTTGTTGAAATATGCTGATCTAGAGGCCGAGAGTGTTAGACATTATAGAATAGATCATGCTCCAACAGATTCCCAAGAACCGGGTTTTCTTGCCCAAGGAGTCTTAGGTGAGCAGGAACATTAGCAAGGGGTTGATGTTCAGGGAATCCAAACTGAGCCCGAGGGAGCTGTGGAGGAAGTGAGGGGAGGTGAGGGTAGTTCTGATTCGGAACATACTTCATCAAATATAGCTGAAGGAGGCAATGAGGGAGAAGATGATGTTGATGATGAGGATAATGATGATAATTTGGGAGCTGCTGGTAGGTACTATTGAAATATCTCAACCTGAGAGTTTACTTGAGATAGATATTGTTGAGATTGCCAGAACCCAAACCTAGACAGCCGAGACGAAACCACAACTGCTGTTAGCTTTAATGTGGGAGTTAGCATTGAAATAGCCAGTACCCCACTAGCGTCTGCACACCCAACTAGCTACTCACCTTCTTTTCAACAAGAAGGTGTTTCAATTTCGCACCTGGAATTTGCACACAATCTATCCTGGAATCCTTTGGATACCATGGATATTGAACAAAGTACACAGCCGCCGGCGTGTACATTTTCTCATGCACAAGTCATAGATACTATACACAGTAGGACTCTTGAGTCGACTCCATCTATTGGAGTAAGTGCAAAAGGACTTCGTGTCCCAGCAGGAACAACTATAGTGTCGGAAGCATTCGTTGTTCCGTCACTTGAAATAGTTGGAAGTCCGGTCTGAGCCACAACATTACCATCTCTGAGCACCTGCCACACGGAGGTTCTTTTTACAACTTCAACCATTGTGTCAACTGGATGTCTAAGTGACCCAGTGGTTAGTCCATTACCTTTGGTTACTGAAGCAAAACTGAATGATGCTATTAGTGGAGTCACAGCTCAGATGACAAATCAGTATTCAGAGATAATGGCTCAAATGTCAAATATTTAGAAATTGTTGAAAGGAAAGGCAGTTGCGGAGGGTGTTAAAGAAAAAGTTCCACAAGAATCCATTGATGAACTGAGAGATTTTTGTTTCGAACAATTTGATGAGATGCGGGAGAGGATGATTGGATTGGAAAATACTATTGTTAGCGCTTTAGGTTCGTTATTTGAGAGATTGTCTTCAGTAGAGAAGACTTGTAAAGCTCAAGCTTCAGCTCCTAAGAGAAAGCATGATGAGCATGACGAAGACTCCGATGATGCTCCTCATGAGGGGGAGAAGAGGAGGAAGCTTGGAGAGACTGAAGCTGTGTTACCAATGGTTGTATATATTTAAAAAAGAGACAGGAGGGGAAGATGTTGGAGAAGCTGGGAGTTCAAAAGACAAACTTGTTGATGCTCAGAGCGAGCTGGGATTGATTCTATATGAAGATGTTCCAGTTCCTTTAAGTATTCAATCAGGTATATAAAATTTTGAAAAATATGATGATTCTGACAATGAAGGAGAAGATCAAGTGTTACAGGTTGAGGGGACAGAAAAAGAAAATGAAACATCTGATGATGATGATATTTTTGATTTAACTGATATATCTCTAAGAGCAGAAAGGATACAGAATGAAGAAGAATTAGTTGAGGAAATTTTGAGGGATGATGTACCAACGCCAACGGTTGAAAATCCTGATGTGACAGTTTCAATCAAAGAGGAGTTTGATCCGTTTCAAGTTGAGAATGTGATGCCTCAAGTTGTCAAAGAATTTAATGAGGTAAAAATTAGGGAAAAATTTTCAAGAATTACATTTTAGTTGATGAATCTCAACGTCAACATCATTTAAGGGTTGCAGTGAAGGGGTAGTACAAAAAGAGATCAATGACATGGTTACTCTGCTGAACGAGGATGAAGTTAGAAAGAAAAGGATTAAAGTGTTGGATTTATCAGAAAGACAAAATGCTGATTACATAAGAAGAAGAAATAAGCTACCATACTTGGAAGAGCATTTGGAAAAGAAGATCTTTTGTAAGAAGCAAGCACCTTGTAGTTTCTTGAAACTATTCAGAGTTTTTGAACCAAACATGCCGAATTTGGTGAACTATGCTCTCTTTCTACAGAATAAGACTCAACAAATTGAAAAAGTAAGGAGTGAGTTCAGAATAGTTGAAGTTGTGAAGATAGAAAAAGACCGGTTTGTGAAAGTGTTTTATCCTACGTTTACTGTGACTAGGACTGATGGAAATACTTATGTTTTCACCGAAGTTGATATGTTAAATATAAATATGTTGGACATATAAGATCTTTTTGATGAGCTGTGCCAGACCAGAAGAGATGAAAACTGTCGTTTTGCACTTTAGACTTTATTTCACTTCATGCATACAAAGCTTGTGCTTATGTCAGTTCAAGATCTTCAGATTGGAGTTGAGCGAGGAATGAGGAAAATAAATATCACAGCACCAAATCTTTTTATCAGACATTTGGATGAACTGAAAGAGTATCAAGTGATCATGATCAACCATCCAGCGGTTGTTTACAAAGATAAAGATCAAAGAAAGACTGTCATGCGAAGTGTTGAGCTGAACAAGTATTGTGATGGTACGTTGCAGAAGGTATTGACTGGATTTAATAGGAAACTTGTTGCTCATAAGAAGAGAAAAACAAAGAAGGGTGGTCTAAGTGTGAACGAAAGAAAAATGATGGTAGAGTTTATCTCGCAGATTGAGTGGAGGCTAATGAACAGTATTCGAAGATTCGAGATGAAGCTTGGACTAAAAGACTGAAGACTGATTATCTTTCATCAAAGGGGGAGATTGTTGGAATTTATTTGTGTTGATGAAAATATAAGTCCAGGGTTGATATTGTAATTAGGCAATAGTTTTTAACTTGTTTATAAATAGAATAGTCGGTTCTGTAGATGTACATTTTTGTACTGATTTGGACGAAAATATTCTTTTGTACGGAATTCAGACCTAGGGTTTTGTGCATTCATTGTCTCGCATTGTAAATCTTCTCTGTTGAATGTAAGCATTCGGCTAGTGTTACAATCTGATCTTGTTCTTTCTTGTTTATGCTTAATTGTGAGTGACTGAATGAGAATATCACTTTCTTTTTCTTTTTTGGGCTAGGTTTCTTTTTTTTTTTTTGGCCTAACAAATCAATGAAGCAAATACAATAAATTATAAATTTATAATTATACATTTATTACCAAACACACCATCTTTTTTATAATTATAATTACAAATATATAATTATAAATTAAGTTAACACATATATTTTACTCAAATCAAATATATTTTTATATTATATTTGATTATAAATACATAAAAAGTGTAAAACCACTAATTATAATTACAAATATATATTTATAAATCGTTTTTTTTATTTTACCCGGTTTTTTTTGAAACCGTTTTTTATCCGGTAAAACCGGTTGACCAAATAAATGTGTTCCGGTCAAATAACCGGTTCAGTTAAAAACCGGTCCTGATTTAAAAAAAATCTGGTTTTACCTAAACTGGTTTCGGATCGAAATCAGATATTCGGATTTTTTGTGCACATCCATATATAACCATACAAACTTACAAAGGGAAGAGAAATTGAATGATAGAATATGTATAATTAGTGTTGTATTCGGAAAATTGTCAAGAAAAGTAACGTAAAATCTAAATATTATCAAAGAAAGTCATGTAAAATTTTTTAGGCCTTAAAAGGGTTATAAAATTCAATTTTTGATGTAAAATGTAAATTAACGAGTTATTGCACACCCATGCGTTGCTGCGGGGTCTAAAATATTAGTGAGACACCTAAGTCAAAGGGCACACATAAAAAGTTGATTGACAAAATGTCTTGCTTTAGATGTCACAAAAGGGGGCATGTTGCTTCTAGTTGTCCACATAGGAAAGTAGACTCTACACCTAAAATTGGAAAGCCGGAACAAGATAAGCCTTCTCCAAGTGTTGCAAGCACTAGTAGTTCTCAAAATACCGAGAAAACTGTGCCAGCGGCACCTAAATCTGCTGTGAAACAAACACCTGTGTCAGGTCGACCCAAAGAAGTGATTAGGACTAATTCACCAAATAGAGTCATTAATCAATCTAGGTCAGGACCGCAACAGAATTATAGGAGTACTACACGTAGCAGAGCTTACACTCCGGTTAGGTCACACACTCCTGTAAGACATCAAACACCAGGTAGAGCTCAGGGATATCAATCTGAATTGCCTTGTAATAGAAATTATTCAAGAGCTCCATAGCAAATGCCTACCCAAAGGCGGAGAGTGAACTTAAATCACTCTGCACCACAACAGGCTCTAAATCAAAAACCCAAGTCACCTGAACGGAGAGATGGGTATTTGAAAGAGTTCAAGTATGTGGACAAGAATGGTATTACCATGTCAGTTATGGCTTGGGTTCCCCGTGATAACTAACCTACTTTCTTTCATGTGCAGGAGATAACTACAGGTCCAAACAACAAATGGTCATCGACAGTGGTTGCTCCAGGCACATGACAGGGGAGAGAAGTCTACTTGCAGACTTCAAGGGAGGGAATCGGGGCTTTGTATCATTCGCTGGAAATAAAGGAGGAAATATCACCGGTACTGGAGTGGTCACTAATGGGACTATCAAACTGGATCAAGTTTATCACGTTGATAAACTGGTTCACAATCTCATTAGTGTATCTCAAATCTGTGATAAGACGAACTCAGTACTTTTCATTGATTCTGAGGCGTCAGTGCTAAAACCGGGGTTCAAAGTACCTGAAGAGTGGATACTGATGAGGGCTCCAAGGAAGAATGACCTGTACATGCTCGACATGAACAAGCTGGAATCTTCGATGGGACCAATTTGTCTACTATCATAAGCTTCAGAGACTGAATCGGTTTTATGCCACAGACGTATGGCACACTTGCACCTAAGAAAAATGAACTACATTACGAAAAATGGATTGGTGCAAGGTCTTCCCATGAAGAGTTTTCAGTTCGAGGACAAGTGTCTACCGTGCAAGAAAGGAAAAACAACACAAGAAGGCACACAAGTCCAAGACTCAGAACTCAATCGCTGCCACGTTCGATTTGTTTCATATGGACCTCCTCGGACCAATCAACAAAAGGAGTATAGGTGGTAGTTGGTACTGTTTGGTTAGTACTGACGATTACTCACGTTTTTCTTGGGTTTTATTTTTAGGTACAAAGGACGAAACGGCTGCCAAGCTCATCGGTTTCTTAGACCAAGTGGAAAATTCTTACAGACGAGGGTTAAGCGTATCAGAAGCGATAACGGAACTGAATTTAAAAACACGGTTATTGGTGTATATTGCCTATCAAAGGGCATAGTGCATCAATTTAGTGCACCTTATGAGCCACAACAAAATGGGGTGGCTGAATGGAAAAACAGGACTTTGATTGAGGCAGCAAGGACCATGCTTCCGGATTCAAAGCTTCCTACCATGTTTTGGGGGGAGCCAGTGAATACCGCGTGCCATGTTTTAAACCGGGTCCTTACTGTCAAATCATTGAACAAAACCTGTTATGAAGTTTTGAATAAAAGGCCACCAAATTAAACTGGCTTCGAACCTTTTGGGGTACCATGTACGTTAATGAAAACAAAACATCAACCAAATTTTGGTGAAAAAGCTGACGAAGGTTATTTCCTAGGTTATGTGCATAATTCACCAAATAAAAGGGTTTTTAATAATTCAAATGGTACAATAGAGATTGTGTATAACATTGAAGTCACAAGTTATACACATGAACCACAAACTGGTCCGGAATGGATATTTGATTATGACAAATTGTTTGAGTCATTTAATATTCCTTTGGATGGAAATGCAGGTACAATCGAACAGGACATGTCGTCATTAAATCTGAATGACGAGGGTCAAAGTTTTCCGAGGACCACCTTTCCATCAACATCCGAGCCTACAACAACTGAAGATAGATCTCCAGAAGAAAGTGATTCTGAAATACCTACAAACGAAAATCAGACAACAAATTCTAACTCTGAAGACAGTGTCCATGAGGAAGAAATGTGGAGTCTGATGTCGTTCCCCCGTTAGGAGAGATAGGATCAAATTTGGGTAATCTTAGGGTTGAAGAGATAGAAACATCTTGGATTAATAAGAATCATCCTATTGAGAGTATCATAGAAAATCCTAATGCTGGTGTGAGGACTAGGAGTAGTTTGAATAACAACACTGTGTTGTTGTCGATGATCAATGACTCCGAGGCCTTTCATACTTGCCTCTACTCATGTTTCATCTCGCAAATAGAGCCGAGAAATGTGCAAATGGCACTAAAAGACAACTCTTGGGTTGAAGCGATGCAGGAAGAACTGTCACAGTTTAGGAAACTAGAAGTGTGGGAGTTAGTTCCGTTACCTCGAAGAGAAGTTGCAATAGGAACCAAATAGGTTTTTAAATGCAAGAGAGATGATCGGGGTATAGTCACTCGCAACAAAGCAAGGCTTGTGGTAAAGGGTTTCAACCAAGAGGAAAGAATCGATTACAATGAAGTGTTCGCACCAGTGGCAAGGCTTGAATCAATTCGTATGTTTCTGGCCTTTGCTTTCTTCAAAGGTTTGAAAGTGTATCAGCTAGATGTTAAGAGTGAGTTCCTTTATGGGAAAAGGAACTGGTATATCTGGAACAGCCGCCTGGATTTACAGATCCGAAATATTCAGACAGAGTGTATCGATTAGATAAGGCTTTGTATGGATTACATCAAGCACCGAGGGCATGGTACGAGACTCTATCTAATCATCTTTTAGACAACGGGTTTGAAAGAGGGAGAAAAGATAGTACGCTCTTCGTGAAACGAAAAGGTGAGCATTTCATCTTGGTTCAAGTATACGTCGATGATATCATTTTTGGATTATCAGACGAGCAGATGTGCACAAATTTTGAAAAGGTAATGAAGTCTAAGTTTGAGATGAGTGCGATGGGTGAGTTAAACTTCTTTCTGGGTTTGCATGTCGAACAGAGGAAGGAGGGCATGTTTATTCATCAGACGAAGTATGTCTATGACATCTTAGAGCGCTTCGGGATGGAAGGAACCAAGCTGACAGCTCACTTTAGCACGCCGATTCAAGTGAATCATAATCTCGGACCGGGTAAAGAAATTGATACCGATGTGAATCCGACGTTATATCGGGCCATGATTGGGTCACTCATGTATTTAACTGCTTCTAGACCTGACATAATGTTTGTTGTGTGTATTTGTGCTAGGTTTCAAGCTAATCCAAAGGAGATGCACATGAAAGCTGTGAAGCGGATTCTAAGATACCTCAAGTCGAAACCGAAGCTGGGACTTTGGTATCACGCGGAGGGTGATCTGAAATTGGAGGCGTTCACGGATTCAGACTACGGAGGATGCAGCTTGACTCGCAAGTCAACAACTGGAGGTTGTCAGTTCCTTGGAGGGAGGCTCGTTTCCTGGCAATGCAAGAAACAGACTTTGGTAGTCGTGTTAACATGCGATGCCGAATATGTTGCTGCTGGTAGTTGCTGTTCACAGGTTTTGTGGATAGCATTGGTTTACAACAAAAGGTTCAGTTACTCAGAGATGTTCTTTGCGGAGTTTGTTCACCAAATAATGGCTCCAGCAAGAGAAAGGTTTTTGATGTATCATAGGTTTGTTATGATGCTGATCAGATATTTTTTGCCCAACCTGCCGCAGTTGCCAGAAATTCAGAGTGTCGCCGTGATCGACAAGCGGATTTTTGCAGATTGTCAAGCGCACAATGCCCGTAGGGGTGAATTGGTTAGACCACTAGATGCACTACTTTTTGGTGCTGTGGTAAATCCTGATTTTGAAGCCCCAGAAGGTGCGAACTGGGCTGGGGAAGTTCAAGTACAGCCACAGCAGCAACATCAACAGCAAAGGCCTCAACAAAAACAACCAAGAAGGAGGCAGAGAGCTCAAGCCAGACAGACTCAGGCTTCAAGGCCTTCAACAAGCAGAGTGCAGGAGTCAGTGGAAGCAGGTCCTTCAACGGATGTTGTGGGTCCTTCAGTTGTAGCCCCCGTAATTGATCCACGGGTGGAGACTTTGGAAGAGATTTGGGCTCAAGGCTCTCATGCTCAAGAAGAGATTACTACTGAGCTTGTTGGTGATATTCTGGAGCCTCCAACTACTATTGATGATCTTATGCGAGAAATAGATGATTATCAGCCAGAGGTAGAGGGTCAGGCAGTGACCACCTCTGAGTCGTCATCAGAGGAAGTGGAGGAGATCGAGGTTGAAGCACCAACAGAAGAGACGGAAGATCCGACTATCATAATAGGCAGATATGGATCCAGAATAGTGGTTATTGATCAAGAGGCAGAAAAGAGAAGAGCATCGAGAGATTCTGATGAAGATGACTCTGACTTTGAGATTGAGGATACTGCTCCTTTGGTGCCTAGGCAAAGGGCCAAAAGGCATAGGTTTATGCAGGGAGCTTCGTCTGCTTCTGCTTCTGAGCCTGAAATTCCATCCGCTCAACCATCCGCTCAGCCATCAGTTCAACCATCAATTCCACCACCAATCACCCCGTCACCTATCACATCCATTCCATCCACTTCATCCACCTTCACAGACAACCAAAGGTTTTCAGAGCTCCGAAGCAAGGTGGAATTCCAGCAAGTCCAAATATTTCAACTTACTAAAGCTGTTGGCGAGCTTCAAGTGCATAACACAAACATTGATAAAGAAAATCTTGAATTGAAGACATTCGTCGTCGATCAGGCTGCAGAGATCCGCACTATGAGGTCCCTCATTGAGCAATTAATGAAAAATCTAAAGGCTTAGGGGGAGACTAGTTGCAGAGATACTGAAGTGTTGAGAAGGGAAGATGAAGAAGGCAATGATCCCAATGCACAAATGGACAGTGAGCCAGTAGATTTTTCTTCTGCTCAGCACGCTGAAGTTCAGGGGGAGCCGAGTCAGTCTGGAGCTGAAGGAGGTGAAGCTTGTCCCTCAAAGACTTATGAGAACGAGATGATAGACGCTCTAATGGATATTGAGGAAGAAGTGATAGAGTTCAATTTGGAGGATGAGATTGAAGAGTTGGAGGAAGGAGAATTCGTGCCTGAGGACATAGTTGATTGAAGATCGGATGATGAAGTGATAGCAGATGAAGAAGACAATGTCGATGAAGTGATTGTAAATTCACAGCCTATCACGGAGCTATATGTCCAAGACAATCACAATGTGATTGATATTGATGAGATCAAACTAGCCTCGGTAGAAGATTCAGAACTTGAAGAAGCTGAGAAAGAGCCATCTAGGGCTGAATTGTTGAATCTTTGGTTTCGGAAGGAAGAAAAGAAGACAGAGCCAAAGATGAAGAAAAGAATGAGAGTTCCGGGCTCCGAAAATCTATCTGGTGGAATTATAAGCTGGTTCTTTGATAGAGAATTGCAGCTATTCATATTGAAAAGGAGAGATGGACTTCAATACCTAAGGCGGACGCTTAAGTATTTAATACATTGCCGAAGGTTGAAGTAAAGGAGTTGGATTGGAAAGAGTTAATTAATATTGGTGACGACCCGTATGCTGAAGTGATTGCGAAGATTATCAGAAAAGAGAGTCGGTCAGGTAAATTTGAAAGGCTCAAGCCGAGGACCGGAAAGAGAGTCGAGGACGAGTCGAGAATAGATCCTCATACGGGAAAACCGTGGGCTAGGATGGTGTACAAGCCAGTCCGATGCTTGAAGAAAGTTCTGTTGAAGTCTATGCCACAGGATGTTCTTGGAAACATGAAGTGGTGGTACATAGACAACAAAACAGCAGAAGCCGTAATGGAGGATCAAGAAGAGAAGACGATTTTGAGAGTATATGATCCGCTACACCTGATCAACCTATCCAAGGACGACCTGAAGAAGCTACATGATCAGCCTATCTTCTTTCACGAAGGATAGAGATCTGAAGCCAGGAAGTTCCAGAAGATAGTGAGAGTATGTATAGATATAGGCCTATATGCAGGAAGTAGTCTATATGGTCAAAGTACTTAATCAAAATGTAAATAGTTAGAAGCTATCGTCAAGCGGGAGTCTGTTAGTACATCTTGTGTGACGATTACAATCCAAGTTTTGATAGCATTTTGTGTAAGTCAAGTAACTTGGTATTGAATATTTGCTAGTGTTTGATATATGTGATTATGTGTGTTTGATATTGGTTGTTTGTATGTTTGAACTTAGTGTAATGTATTACAAGAAGTTCAAACATAAAGTTCAAAGATAAATTCAAACATAAGTTAGAACATAAGTTCAAATATAAGTTTGATATGTGAGGTTTGAATTTGAGGTAAATTCGAATTTGTCAATGATGACAAATTCGAATGGGCCTTGGGCCTGATTCGAATTTTTCCTAGACAAACTCGAATCTGTCAGTATAATTAAGGGTTAATTCGATTATTATGAGACTTTTGCAGACGTTTATCAGAGCGATTAGCAAAGGCGATCTCGAACATGCAAGTTTCCAGAGGGTAGTTTCGGAGAGAATCATCGTGTAGGGGAGTTCAGAGTCGTTCGCCTAACACCGTGGTACTCTCCGTGTTTCCGTGTGTGTGATCTTACCCTCAAGCCTCTAACGAGGATTCCGCACTCGTTGGACGGTGTCGCGTCGAGATATATCCCTAGAGTCAAGACCTTACAGACAGTATGGTTGAGCTTCAGGTAATTCTCTATCCACCGACATAACCCTGTTATGTTTATTATAGAAAGCCCGATCACCCATATCTGCACATAGAAACAACAACCATTATTAGTAATGAAAAATAAAATAAAACTTGTTTATTCCGAATTTGCATAATTTCGAACTTACATAAGTTCGAAATCCAGCACATTCGAATTTATACAAGTTTGAATTTATTTTAAAAACATTCGAATTTAAACAAATTCGAGAATTATGTTCGAACTTGACTGACTTCAAACTTGTAGATATTTGAACAAGTTCGAACATGATGAACATGTTCGAAGTCGGTCATCTTCAAAGTAAAATCCAATATTTTAACCCCATTTGACTTAAAAATTAGTATAATCTAGTCCTATTGGGTTCTGATCGAAGTTTTATGTGTTTTATTTGAACTTCCACCGGTTAAAACTTGTGATTTTGAATCACATAGTTAAAACCTAAAAACTATCAAATAAACTCGATTTTTTTGCCATATTAAAGTCCTAAACTACCCAAACTTTGTATAATAATGATTATTATACCTAAGTATGCGAGTAGGTTCGAGAAAAGTGAGCACAACTTCGAGAAATTGGAGCAAAGTCGAAAGCGACAAGTTCGAGTGAACAAGTTTGAAATCGCCAAACAAGTTCGAATGAATAAATTCGAAGGTAGGTGCCTTAAATGACGTATTGTTGACCTATTTATACCAACTACCTCGAACTTGCTATATGTTCGAATTTCCTGACAAATTTGAAGGTTAGTTCGAATTTGTCTGTCATTCGAGTTTAAGGAAAATTTTGAAAATACTTGAATAAAATTCAACTTTTCAACTTTTTGGTGTAACAGAATTTTTCAAACCTTGCAAAATTATTCACACCAAGCTACAGATTTTCACGCAAAGTTTGTTTCTTCAACCAATCATGCATCCTAGTAACTTTGACCTTTTTCCTACTTAGAAGAAATAAAATAAAATAAAATAAAATTTGAATAAAATTTAAACTTAAGCTACTCAAAACTACTTTTAAAAATTTACAACCTAAACTAACAGAATATTTTTGTGAAAAAGTCATAGAAGGTTCAATCAGATAGCGATGTCAAACGCACTTTCAATATTTCACTTTCACACTTAGGAATTTTTGATTCCTTTGATTGTTTGTCGTGAAATACAAACCAAGTCGATTGTCGGTATGATTTACCCTTTAAACATTTCACACTTTGGAATATCCCTTGGCCTTTTTATTTATCAAGAAACTATCTTACGTGTCGCATATTTAGACATACTTCTATGATCAAGGCAGACACACAATGATTATAACTTTTCGGTATTGCAAATTTTCTTTAAAAGGCAAACGTCGGACACAGTTCTGTATTTACATACAACAGAGTGTCTTAGTTTGTCTTAAAGTTTATTTAAAGCTAGCAAGACAGCGGTGACAGGTCTGTACTTACGTACAACAAAGCGACATATCTTGCTAACTCGAATCAAAACAGAGGTGACAGGTCTGTACTTACGTACAACAAGGCGACTTGTTTTGACTCTCTCTTTTTATCAAAAATTTTCTTTTCTTTTTTTTTCTTTAAGATGTATTTGATGTTGCTATACATCCCCTAGAAAATTTGCATACCTCATTTAGAATCATTTCCCGTATGTCTCTAATATAGAAATTAAGACAATTTGGTCATACCTCTAAGTTAGTTACACATAAGACTTTTTCTTGAATATTTTATTAGCTTTTGAGATTCCCTTTGTGTATTATTCCTACCAACACATCCAACAAGAAAATGTGTATCACTTAGAGTTTAAGGTGCATTACGTGTGAAAGCTTAACACTTAGAGTTTGTTTAGACTGTGCTAATTTTCGTCACTTTGAACCTATGTATCTAAGACTTAACTCATTTTTCTAATATTATCTTTTTTTGAATTTTTTATGGTTTTCTCTCTTTTTTTTTTTTTTTTTGTTTTTCATAATTAAGAAGAACTAATAGACTAACCTTATAACTTACTATAATAGGAAATAAATTCTACTTAACTACTAACTTACTATAAAAAGAAATAAATTCTACTTAACTACTAACTTACTATTAAGAAAATATACTAAGGTCAAGTTACTCTGGATTACACATACCATTCAGTTGAACTAACAACTCAAAGCGTGACTTATCAAAAGCTTTAGTGAATAAATCAGCATTGTTATCTTCCGTTGCCACTTTTACTAGTTTTATTAAGTTCTTTTCAGCACAATCACGTATAAAATGATGTCTTATGTCTATGTGCTTTGTTTTACTGTGTTTAACTGATTATTAGTTATAGCGATAGTAGATTGATTATCTATCCTAATGGGAGTATGAGTGTAAGTCAAACCGTAATCCCGCCTCGCACGTTGACACGGCTACCGAAGACTGTTTCTTGCATTGCCAGGATACGAGCCTCCCTCAAGGAACTGACAACCTCCAGTTGTTGACTTCCGGTTTAAGCTGCAACCTCCATAGTCTGAATCCATGATTGCTTCCAATTCCAGATCACCATCAGCGTGATACCAAAGTCCCAGCTATGGTTTCGACTTGAGGTATCTCAGAATCCGCTTCACAGCTTTCATATGCATCTCTTTCGGAATAACTTGAAACCTAGCACAATTACACACAGCAAACATTATGTCAAGTCTAGAAGCAGTTAAATACATAAGTGACCCGATCATGGCTCGATATGGAGTCGGATCCACATAAGTATCACTTTCTGTACCCTGTCCGAGATTGTGATTCACTTGAATCGGTGTACTAAAGTGAGCAGTCAGCTTTGTTCCCTCCATCTCGAAGCGCTCCAGAATATCATAGACATACTTCGTCTGATGGATAAACATGCCCTCCTTTCTCTGTTCAACTTGCAAACCCAGAAAAAGAATTTTAACTCACCCATGGCACTATTCTCAAACTTTGACTTCATCACCTTCTCGAAATCTTTGCACATCTGCTCGTCTGATGACTCGAAAATGATGTCATCCATGTACACTTGTACCAAGATAAAACGATCTCCCTTCCTCTTTACGAATAATGTACTATCAATTCTCCCTCTTTCAAACCCGTTGTCTAAAATATGAGTTGATAGCGTCTCATACCATGTCCTTGGTGCTTGATGTAATCCATACAGGGCCTTATCAAGACGATACACTCTGTCTGGATACTTTGGATCTGTAAACCCGGGCGGTTGTTCGACGTACACCAGTTCCTTCACCTTGCCGTATAGGAATGCACTCTTTACATCCAACTGATAGACTTTAAATCCTTTGAAGGACGCACAGGCTAGAAACAGACGAATTGCTTCAAGTCTTGCTACTGGTGCAAACACCTCATTGTTATCGATTCCCTCTTCTTGGTTGAAACCATTTACGACAAGTCTTGCCTTGTTGCGAGTGACGATACCCCGATCATCTCTCTTGCACTTAAAAACCCACTTGGTTCCTATTGCAATTTCTCCTCGAGGTAGCGGCACTAACTCCCACACTTCTAGCTTTCTGAATTGTGACAGTTCTTCTTGCATTGCTTCAACCCAAGAATTGTCTTTCAATGCCATTTGCACATTCTTCGGCTCTACTTGTGAGATAAAACACGAATAAAGGCAAGTGTGAAAAGCCTCGGAGTTGTTAATCATCGACAACAACACCGTGTTGTTATTCAAACTACTCCTAGTTCTCACACCAGAATGTGGGTTTCCTATGATACTCTCAACCAGATGATCCTTGTTTATCCATGATGTTTCAATCTCATCGACCCTAAGATTATCTCCTAAGTTTGATCCTATTTCACCTAACGGGGGAACGACTTCAGATGCTACATTCTCTTCCTCAAGATCACTGTCCTTAGAGTTAGAAGCAGTAGTCTGATTCTCGTTTGTAGGTAACTCAGAATCATTCTCTGCTGGAGACCCATCTTCTGTCGTTGTAGGCTCAGAAGTTGATGGAATGCTTGTCTTGGGAAAACCTTGACGGTCGTCTTTCAGATTTAATGAAGATAAGTCATGCTCAATCGTACCTGCATTTCCATCCAAAGGAATGTTAAATGATTTAAACAATGAATCATAATCAAATATCCATTCCGAACCAGTTTGGGGTTCATGTGTATAACTTGTTACATCAATGTTATACACAATTTCTAGCGTACCGTTTGTTTATTAAAAACCCTTTTGTTTGGTGAGTTAGGCACATAACCTAGGAAATAACCTTCGTCAGCCTTTTCACCAAACTTAGGTTGATGTTTTGTTTTCATTAATGTACACGGTACCCCAAACGGTTCGAAGCCAGTTAAATTTGGTGGTCTTTTATTAAGAAGTTCATAACAGGTTTTGTTCAATGGTTTGACAATAAGGACCCGATTTAAAACATGACAAGCGGTATTCACTGCCTCCCCCCAAAACATGGTAGGAAGCTTTGAATCCGAGAGCATGGTCCTTACTGCCTCAATCAAAGTCCTATGTTTCCATTCTGCCACCCCATTTTGTTGTGGCTCATATGGTGCACTAAATTGATGCACTATGCCTTTAGATAGGCAATAGACACCAATTACTGTGTTTTTAAACTTTGTTCCATTATCACTCCTGATACGTTTTACCCTCGTCCCATAGGAGTTTTCGACTTGGTCTAAGAAACCAATCAACTTTGCAGCTGTTTCGTCCTTCGTACCTTAAAAGAAAACCCATGAAAAACGTGAGTAATCATCAGTGATAACTAAACAGTACCAACTACCACCTATACTCCTTTTGTTGATAGGTCCGAATAGGTCTATATGTAACAAATCGAAAGTGGAAGCTACCGAGTTCTGAGTCTTTGACTTGTGTGACTTCTTGTGTTGTTTGCCTTTCTTGCACGGTACACACTTGTCTTCAAACTGAAAACTCTTCATCTGGACACCTTGCACCAGTCCATGTTTAGTGATGTAGTTCATTTTCCTCAGGTGCAAGTGTGCCATGCGTCTGTGCCATATGACTGATTTGGTCTCTGAAGCTTTAGACAAAAGACAGATCGTTCCCATCGATGAATCGGAGATGTTCATGTCCAGCATGTACAAATCGTTCTTCCTTGGGGCTCTCATCATAATCCATTCTTCAGGAATTTTGAATCCCGGCTTCAGCACTAACGCTTCAGTATCAATAAAAAGAACATAATTTTTCTTATCACAGATCAGAGAGACACTAATGAGATTGTGAGCAAGTCTATCAACGTGATATACTTGATCAAGTGTGATAGTCCCATTAGTAATCACTCATGTTCCAGTGAGATTTCCTCCTTTGTTCCTAGCAAATGATACCAAACCCTTGTTCCCTCCCTTGAAGTTTGTGAGTTAGTTATCACGGGGAACCCAAGCCATGAATGACTTGGTAATACCGTTCTCATCCACATACTTGAACTCCTTCAAAAACCCATCTCTCCTTTCAGGTGACTTGGGTTTTTGATTGAGAACCTGTTGTGGTGCAGAGTGATTTAAATTCACTCTTGGCCTTTGGGTAGGCATTTGCTGTTGAGCCTTGGGCTCTACCTGGTGTTTGATGTCTTTGAGGAGTGTGAGACCTAACCGGAGTGTAAGCTCTTCTAGGTGTTGTACTCATACAGACTTGTTGAAGTCGTGACCTAGATTGAGTAGGGACTCTATTCGGTGAATTAGTCCTAACTACGTCATTTGGTCTAACCGACACGGGTACTTGTCTACCAGAAGTCTTTGCTGTGGCATTCACAATCTTCTCAGTGTTTTGAGAACTACTTGTGCTAGCTAAACTTGATGAGGGTTTATGTTGTTCAGGTTTTCCAATAGTAGGTGTAGATTCTACCTTCTTATATGGACAACTAGACGCAACATGTCCCCTTTCATGACATCTAAAGCAGGACATTTTATCAATTTGACTTCTTATGAGTGCCCTTTGATTTTGGTGTCTCACTAGAGTCATTTTCTTTCTTCTCAACTATCGTGACTGTGTCTTCTTTCTGATTATTAAAGTCAGGTCTAACTTCTCCTAGAATTTTATCACTAGAAGACTACACAAACTTAACTTTATTAATCGTGGCATTATTATTAGTCACCTTAGTTGCTTTATCCTTATCAGATTCAGATACAGTTTCAGCTGCTACCTCTGACTCAACTAGTTTATCAGTTTTATCCTGAGGCTGAGGCACATAGTTATCGTTAAAAGGTGAAGACTCTCTTTATAATCTAAACCTACTGGTTTCTTAGACTGACGTTGTGCATCTAAGATTTTCCCTAGATTCAGTGAAGAGTTCCTAAACTTTTCTAACTTGCTATTTAACTCTGCAACCTTAGCCTTTGCTTCAGCTAGCTCTACCTCCTTGATAGTAAGTTCTTTGGTTAAAGCCTCAACATGCTCAAACATAAGCTCTATCCTGACACACTGCTCACTAAGTTTGTCTTTTAGAACTATTACATCTTGAGCATCTGCTTTCAGCTTATTCCTAAGATCTTCTTTTATATCTAAGAGGCTAGCATTATCTGATTTTAAGGATTCAATTTGAGCAATTAAATTACTATGTGTTTCTAGCACTAAATTCAATCTATCAATAGAAGTAGCACTAAAAACATATAAATCACGGAATGTAGAAAAGTTCAGAATTACCTTTGTATGATCAGATTCCACGTTAGCCATCTGCACGGAAAACTCTAGAACGGTCTGATTGTCTGACTTTTCCACCAACACAGGACTTGTATCATTCTGTTCTCTGTCCTCTGTTACTTCCTCTGCTCCGACGTCCCCATCTCCAGTCTCTGTCACTTCAGCCAAGAAGGCTCTAGCATTAGACTCTGGATGTGTACTTCAATCATACGTCCCATCAAGCTGTCTGTCTGATGATACGTTGGTTAACAGACCAGCGATGTTCGCTTGATTACCCGAACTACCAGGCTAATATCTCCCCTGATATTGATTATGATAGTTTTCAACTTTGGATCGTTGACACTCTCAAGCAAAATGTCCTAACCCCTGACAGTTATAGCACTTAACCTTGGATATGTCGAACCCAATCTTATTGTTGCTAACGTTCAGATTTCTGCCTGTTTGTTTTATGAATCTCTTGACCCTCTGAGTCACCATGGCCAGTTGCCATTGAAGATCCATTTCTTCCGGATCATCAGGATCCACCTGATCATAGTCCTCTTCCCATAACGCAGGATCGTTGATTTTTCCTTGTACACAATTTCCATATGTTGCAACAAACGAAGCCAAAAGATTCAGATGAGTTTCGGCTGATTGCGCACTCATAGGCATCTTTGTGTACTGTTGAGAAGTAGATGCTGATTGAGTCGGTTTCTCTTCCGGTTTAGTATACCCTAAGAAAGCCCGACTGTCTGTGTCTTCTACGTTCACTGGAATAGACTCTTCGCCTGTGAAGAATGCTGTAGCTGTTTTCAGTTCACTCGCGACCGAAGGTTTTGACTTTCCAAAATACATGTCTGGATCTTGGACCTGATCGTATTCCCTTTCCTTCTTGAGTAACTGAAAGTCGTAAGCCCTCAGCGTACCAATGACTCCTTCGACGTAAGAGTTTCGTATTTTTATTCATCATGCTTTATGAGCGCTACGTACATCTCCCATTTTGCTGGTAAAGCATCAAGAAGTTTCTCAATCTTCTCAAGTTCACGATACTCGACATCGTGATTATCCAACTCTGTCAATAAGTGGTAGAACCTTGTGAGTGTCTCATCCAGCTTTTCGTTTTTCAATGCCTTGAAAATTTCGAACTGCTGCTTTAGCATCTCGGTCCTTCCTTTCCGAACCCTCGGATTTCCCTCACACCGTTTCTCGAGTGCATCCCATAGCTCTTATTCTGTACATTGATTCCTGAATGTGTGTAGAATCTCCTGAGGTAGTGCCATGCGAATGATAGAAAATGCTCTGTTCTCAGCCTCATATAGTTTCTTGTCATCATCCTTCATCTTCTGATGTGTCAGGACTCTCTGACGACCCTCAAACTCCTGAGTAGGTGGAATGTATCCCTCGTCGATACAGATCTACATTCGCATGTCATTGAAATGAGCGAAATCGGCAAACCTATCCTTCCACCAATAGTAATCTTGGAACCTCATCAGCTTTGGTGGAGAATTTGCCTTACCAACCTCGTGGTCCATTTCGATAAACTTTTGCAAACTAGTCATTCTTTCTAAACTTTTTGAATTAGAACTTAATTAATTTAATTTGAAATTAATTTAAATTAACCCTTTCGAACTTAAATAAGTTCGAATTTGATTAATATTAAATTCGTTTGAAATTAAATTCGAATTTCAATAAGTCCGAATCCAACAAATTCGAAATCCTGACAAGTTCGAGATTCCTTCGAAGTTCGAAGATCTGACAAATTCGAATGCTAGCAAATTCGAATCTCAGCCAAATTCGAATGAAACCCTAAAATAAATTCGTGAGGAGCGTATTTTCTGACAAGTTCGAACTTTTAGTCAAATTCGAAAAACCCTAATACCCCCTATGTTGGAGCGCCGCAAGTTCGAAAAACGACAAAAAATTCGATTTTTTCAAGTTTTCAGTTTAAACCAATATTTTTATGTCTAAAAATATTGATTTCGACCAAAAAGATGAACTAATGCAAACTTTTCTCCGTTATCTTGCTTGTATAGCTCGAAAAACTAACCAAAAAGTGATTTTTCCCGTCCAAAACGCCAAGAAACCATGGATGTTGTTTATGAACACGAAGAACACCAAAAACCCCCTAATGGCTCTGATACCACTTGTAAGGTCGCCTACCTACGGATCCTATCTTGACGCGATACCTTCCAACGAGTGCGGAATCCGTGTTAGCGGCTTGACGGATAGACCACACACACGGAACACGGAGACACACACGATGATAGACGAACAATAGAACGCCCCGACACATGATTCTCTCCAAGAACAAACACACAATCTCCTTGCAAGTTCGAGATCGCCTCTACACTAATCTCTTATCGAATTCTGCAAAAGTTATTAATCAAAACGAATTAACACCTAATTATATCACCTGATTCGAACTTGCCCAGGACAAGTTCGACTAAGCCCAAGGCCTTTCGAACTTGTCCTCCATAAGTTCGAACCAGTTCCTTTGAACTTACCTTTGAAATTATGTTTGAACTTATCTTTGAACTTATGTTTGAACTTATTGTAACACATCAATTACACCAAGTTCAAACATACATACAATCAATATCAAACATATATTATCAAACATATAACAAACATATATCAAACACGTATTAATATGCAATTAAGAACAAATTGACTATTACAAAATATTGTCTATACTTAGACTGTTATCGTCACACAGAATGCACTAACAGAGTTGACTATAAAGAATCAGAGAAGATTGACAAACTTCTAGATGTTTTGCCATCAAAGTGGGGGATGTACACCACTTTGTTAAATCATGATCGAGAGAAGTTAGATACTCTTTCTCTTAAGGAAGTTACTGGGATGCTGAGAGCACATAATTTCAAGATACAGAAGAAAGAGACGGAATATGATTAGGTGCAAGATCATGAGATGTATTTTGGTAAAGCTAAGCCATCTACTTCAAGTGCAACTAAGTCTGGAGATATAACCTTCTATACAGGGGAACAAGAGGGTATACAAGGAGAACTACAAGAGTCTACTGGTAGGGCTTTTCTAGGTTTCTCAAAACCAGATGATCAGCCACAGAGCTATACTTTAGGATCATCAACTCAAGGGTACACAAAGATGCCGATGAGTGCTAAGACTGCTGAGGAGCAAATCAAGCTTCTAGCATCGTTTGTAGCAACTTATGGAAACTGTATTCAGGGAAAGATCAACGATCCGTCTCTTTTGGAAGACGACTATGATCAGGTTGATCCTGATGATTTGGAGCAGATGGACCTACAATGGCAATTGGTCATGGTCACATAAAGAGTCAAAAGGTTCATGAAAAGAACAGGCAGAAATCTAAGTGTGAATAATGTAGGATTTGACAAATCAAAGGTCAAATGTTACAACTGTCAGGGGTTGAGACATTTTGGCAGAGAGTGTCAAAGACCTAAGATGGATAACTATTAAAACTCAGGACGTCAGAATTCTACCGGTTCAGGGAATCAGGCTTCAGTGGCTGGTTTACTAATAAACGTGTCTTCTAACAAACAGTTAGATGGTACGTATGATTGGAATACACATCCTGAGGCAACCGCTAGAGCCCTCATGGCTGAAATGACAGAAACTGATAAAGAGAAAGATAGTGGAGCAGAAGAATTAAAGAGAGAGGATACCCAACAGTCTGATTCAGATCATTTGGTTTTGGAGAACACTAAGAAGCTGACTACTTTGGAGTTTGCAGCTCAGATGGTCAACATCGAATCTGACAGGAAAAAGGTAACTCTAAACTTTTCTACTTTACATGATTTATGTGTTTTATGTACTACTCTGAATAATAAACTAAATTTAGTACTAGAGACACATTCATCAATGACTGCTCAAATTCAATCGTTAAAATCTCATAATGCTAGTTTATTAGATATCAAGGAAGATCTTAAGGCTAAACTTAAAGCTTATGCTCAAGATATGATAGTAATTGAAAGACAAGTTAAGTGAACAATGTGTCAGGAATGAACTAATTTATGAGCATGTAGAATCAATAACCAAAGAGATCTCACTGAAAGATGTAGAACTAGCAGACGCTAGAGTTAGGGTGGCTGAGGCAAACAACAAGATTGAAAAGTTTAGGAATTCGTCCTTGAGTTTAGGCAAGATCTTAGATTCACAGAGACAGTCTAAGAAGCCGACTGGCCTAGGATATCAAGATGTGCCTCCACCCTTCAATAGCAACTATGTGCCTATTCCTCAGGATGAGACCATGGAATCCGTTAAATCAGAGGAAGTAAAGGTAAATGAGTCAGCTAAAGTGTCAACCCCTATTCCTTAGGTTAAGAAAACTGTACAGTTTGTGGAAGCTAGTAGTATGCTAAAACTTAATGAAGCTGAAACTGTAAGGGATAAGAAACAAGAGGAGATGAACAAGGCAGTTGATAAGAACAATTAGGATATTAGTGAGACACCTAAGACAAAGAGTGCGCATAAGAAATCAATTGAGAACATGTCTTGCTTTAAGTGTGATGATAAAGGTCATGTTGCTTCAGGATGTCCCTATAGGAAAACAGAGTCTACACCGAACAAAGGGAAATAAGAACAACCTACCTTGAAATTAAGGCCTGGTGATGCAAGCATGAGTAGTTCTTAATGTTCAGAGAAGAACTCTAGTGTGATGTCACGATTAGGTAGTAGACAAACACCGGTGTATACCAAACAAAACGAAGGATATAGGAATAATTAACCAAATAGATTCCCAAGTCATTCAAAGTCTGGCCCCCAAACCATCCTTAGGAATCGTACACCAAATATGAGTCACACTCCAGTTAGATCTCGCACTCCTAATAGACATCAGACACCAAGTAGAGCCCAGAATTATCACAATGAGATGTACTGTAACCGAAACTATTCTAGGGATGAACAGCAAAGATCAATCCAAAGGCAAAGAGTAGATGTGCAGGAGTCAGCTACCTGTCCAAGAAACAAGTGGTATGTGAATAGTGGTTGCTCTGGACACATGACAGGGGAGAGAAGTCAACTGACAGACTTCAAAAGCAGGAATAAAGGATTTGTATCTTTTGCTGGGAATAAAGGAGGCGATATCACTGGAATAAGGACGGTCACTAATTGGAAAATCACTCTCGAGCAAATCTACTATGTAGAGAATCTTGATCATAATCTCATTAGTGTCTCTCAGATCTGTGATAGGCAACATTTAGTACATTTTACTAAGAAGGAAGCGCTAGTGCTAAAACATGGATTTAGGATTCCTGAAGAGTGGATAATGATGAGGGCTCCAATGAAGAGTAATTTGTATAAGATGGACATCTCCATAGCTAAATCTTCGATGGGATCTACATGTTTAATATCCAAAGCTTCAGAATCAGAATCCTTGTTGTGGCACAGGCGAATGGCTCACCTGCACTTAAGGAAGATGAACTTCATCACTAAGAATGGCCTTGTGCAAGGTGTACCAATGAAGAGCTTCCAATTTGAAGACAAGTGTGTGCCTTGCAAGAAAGGGAAAAAACACAAGAAGGCACACAAGTCTAAGACTCAGAACTCAATCTCCTCCACTTTTGATCTACTGCATATGGATCTTTATGGTCCAATCAACAAAATAAGTATAGGTGGAAGTTGGTATTGTTTGGTTAACACTGATGATTACTCACGATTTTCTTGGGTTTTCTTTTTAGGTACAAAGGACGAAACAGTAGGCACGTTGATTGGGTTCTTAGACCAAATAGAGAACGCCTATGGGAAAAGGGTGAAGTGTATTAGAAGTGATAACAGAACTGAGTTCAAGAATGCAGTAATGGATATATATTGCCTAACTAAAGGCATGGTGCATCAGTCAGTGCACCATATGAGCCACAACAAAATGGAGTGGCAAAACGTAAGAACAGGACATTGATTGAGGCAGCAAGGACTATGCTTTCAGATTCAAAGCTTCCTACAATGTTTTGGGGGTAGGCAGTGAATACCGCTTGTCATGTTTTAATCAGAGTTCTTACTTTCAAATCTCTGAACAAAACCTATTATGAGATTTTAAATAAGTGTCCCCCAAATTTAACTAGTTTTGAACCTTTTGGGGTGACGTGAACTTTTTTGAAAACTAAGCATCAACCTAAGTTTGGTGAAAAGGCAGACGAAGGATACTTCCTAGGTTATGTCCTAAAGTCACCAAACAAGAGGGTTTATAACAAAACCACTGGTACGACAGAAATTGTGCTTAACATCGATGTTACCAGTATGCATGAGCCCCAAATAGGTCCATAATGGTTATTTGATTATGACTCTGTATTTAAATCATTTAATGTTCCTTTCAGTTGTGATGTAAGAACTTTGGAGAATGACTTCTCAACCCTAAATCTTGATGATGAGGGTAGGGTCTTTTCTAATTCGAGCATGCCTATGTTATTTGAAGAAGAACCATCAACAGAAGAAGAGTCCCCATCAACTGAAGAACCTTCATCGCCTATTGATGTGAATCAGATAAACAGTCCAGCCTAAGAAGAAAATGATTAAGAGGAGGAATTTCAGTCTGAAGTCACACCAACATTTGGAGAAATAGGATCTAATCTGGGCGACAATCTTCAGGTTGATGCAGAAACGTCGAAAGTACATAAGGATCACCCACTTGAGAACATTATTGGGAATCCACCTGCAGAAAGTGCGAACTTGGAGTATGGTGAATATTGACACATGGCTGTAATCGATGATCAAAGACTCTGAATCACTCCACACTTGTTTGTACTCATGTTTCATTTCTCAAGTTGAGCCGAAGAATATTCAAATGGCTCTAAAGGATAATTCTTGGGTTGAATCAATGCAAGAGGAACTCTCACAGTTCAAGAAACTGTCAGTCTGGAAGTTAGTGCCTTTGCCTCGTGGAGAAGTTGCAATAGGGACCAAATGGGTCTTTAAGTGCAAAAGAGATGATCGAGGCATTTTTACTCGAAACAAGGCAAGACTCGTAGTCAAGGGTTTCAACCAAGAAGAAGGAATAGCCTATAATGAAGTGTTTGCACTAGTGGCAAGGCTTGAAGCTATCCGATTGTTTCTCGCATTTGCATCCTTCAAAGGCTTTAAAGTTTATCAACTAGACGTCAAGAGTGCCTTCTTGTACGGGAATGTGAAGAAACTGGTGTATCTCAAGCAACCGCCGGGGTTTATAGATCCTAAGTATCCGGACAGAGTATATAAATTAGATAAGGCTCGATCTGTATGTCGTTACATCAGGCACCTAGGGCTTGGTACGAGAAACTATCTACTCATCTCTTGGAAAATGGGTTCGAGAGAGGGCGTGTAGATAGTACACTATTCATTAAGTGGAAAGAGGACAATTTTCTGCTGGTACAAGTCTATGTGGACGACATAATTTTTCGGACGTCTAATGAACAGTTGTGCAAGGACTTTGAGGAGGTCATGAAGTCAAAGTTCGAGATGAGTGTCATGGGGGAGCTGAAATTCTTTCAAGGGTTACAATCTGACCAACGAAAGGAGGGTATGTTCATTCATCAGATGAAGTATGTCTATGAGATTCTAGAGCGCTTTGCAATGGAAGGAACAAAGCTCACAGCACATTTGAGCACTCCAATTCAAGTTACTCGCAATTTCGGACCGGGTACCGATAGTGATATTGATGTGGATCCGACGTTATATCGGGCCATGATCGGGTCACTTGTGTATCTAACTGCTTCCAGACCTAACATTATGTTTGCTGTTTGTTTACGTGCCTGGTTTCAAGCCAACCCTAAAGAGATGCATATGAAAGCTGTGAAGCGGATTCTGAGAAACCTGAAGTCAAAACCGAAGCTGGGTCTTTGGTATCATGCTGATGGAGATCTAGAATTGGAAGCTTACACAGACTCTGACTATTGAGGGTGCAGCTTGAACCGAAAGTCAACAACCGGAAGTTGTCATTTCTTAGGAGGGAGACTGGTGTCCTGGCAATGCAAGAAATAGACTTCGGTAGCCGTATCCACATGGGAAGCCGAAGCTGCGGGTAGCTGTTTTTCACAGGTTCTATGGATCCAACACGGGATTACAGTTTGACTTATACTCATACTCCTATTAGGATAGACAACCAATCCACAATAGCAATAATCAATAATCCGGTAAAGCATAGTAAGACTAAGGACATTGATATACGTCATCATTTTATTCGTGAGTGTGCAGAGAAAAACCTGATAAAATTGGTAAAAGTTCCAACGGAAGACAATTATGCGAATTTGTTCACAAAAGCATTTGATAGATCAGCTTTGAGTTGTTAGTCCAACTAAACGGGATGCAAAATCCAGAGTAACCTGACCTCTTTAGATAGTTTTTCTTAATTTTTAGCTTTTAATTTGTCTTTCTAGTTAATTTATTTAATAATAAAAGATATATAAAAAGTAATAGATACATAAAAATTAAAAAAGAAAATGAAAAATGAAAATTGAAAACAAGGAGAGAGGTCTTAGAGTTCAAGGTTCAACATGACGAGACTTAGCGAAAGCTAACAAACTCTAAGAGTTAAACTTTCACACATAATGCACTATAAACTTCAGTAATATACATATTCATGTTCTGATGTGTTGGTAGGCATAAAACATGAAGAATTTTCCAAAAAGCCAATAAAACAATCCAGATATTGTCTTACTGCTAAGTTAGACGTATGATCGATAGATCTTAATTTCTGTGTTAAAGGCTCACATAAAATTTAATTATGAATGAGGTATGTAAATCAGTCTGGGGGATGTATTGCTTCATCAAAATACATCTTAAATAAAGAGCAAGCATGAGTCGTAAAGAAAGTCAACACATGTCACTTTGTTGTACGCAAGAACAGACCTGTCACCGTTGTTTTGACTTAATATAGCAAGATATGTCGCTTTGTTGTACGTAAGTACAGACCTGTCACCGCTATCTTGTCTAAATACAAGAAGTATGCTCTACCCTAAGACAAACTAAGACACTCTGTTGTACCTGAGTACAGACTTGTGTCCGATATTTGCCTTCTAAAGATGATTTGCAATTGCCAAATAGTCATAATGATTTTATGTCTGTCTTGATCACAGAAGCATGTCTAAGTGAGGGACACGTAAGGTAATTTCTTGATAAATAAAAAAGCCATAGGAAAGTTTAAGTGTTCCGTGTTTAAGTGGACAACAATACCAATAATCGGCATGGTGTGTATGTTACAACAAATATTAGAGGGATGTTAAAATTCCACAGTGTGAAAGTGCAACTCCAGAAGTGCGTTAGCAATACAATCTGATTGAATCTTTTGTGACTCTCTCGCAAAAATATTTACTTTGTGTTATTTTGTCTTTAATTTACATTTCTTGCACTTTATTTTATTTTACTTTACTAGGTAAAATTTAAATAAGTAGGATCAATGTCAGATACTCGGCTTTATTCCGTTTGGAAAAACAACAGATGCGTGATAATCTGTTGCTCAAAGTGAGGTGTT
This sequence comes from Centrapalus pauciflorus, assembly GCA_020465985.1. Lineage (NCBI taxonomy): Eukaryota > Viridiplantae > Streptophyta > Magnoliopsida > Asterales > Asteraceae > Centrapalus > Centrapalus pauciflorus. The sequence continues at coordinate 208,848 of JAANYP010007779.1, read as the reverse complement.
CCGCGATAAGTTGAAAAAGTTGAAATTTTTTCAAAAATTTTCAAGTTTAAAGTTAAGTTCATGACATATAAGTCCGTACGAACTAATTGCAAATAAGTTCGTACGAACTTATAAGAAACTAAGTTCGTATACCGCATGTGTGGGGCCTATTAATAGTGCCAATGCATTAAATTTGTTCAACAACCACACACGAACTTCTTCCTCACGAACTTACTTGGCGATTAGGAACTTATTCTGCGACTACGAACTTATCGGACCTTTACGGTTTCGCTCCTGTTACACGAAGATACCCATTGTTCCCTCTCGAACATAACACTATTGCTTTTGGTTTACCTTCTAAAGATCAAAGTAAGTAGGTTAGGAGAGGTTAATTGGCTATTTAATGGTTAAAATTGGTTTTGATGTCCGGATAACAAAGGGTTAATAACTCTAGGTTTTAGGCTATAAAACATCCAATTGAACCTTCATAAACTCGATTCTAAACTATTAGGACTAGTTTCATGTGTTGAGTAAGTCTAAAAAGTGTTAGATTTGGAGTTTCAGTTTACAATTGCCGACCACGAACTTGTTGCTTAAGAACAAGTTCGTACGAACTTACTTGCCTTAAGTTCGTGCCAACTTATTTCAAAATTTCAGAATCAGGTTCGTACGAACTTACCTATACTAAGTTGGTACGAACTTATTTTAAATTTCAAAATTAAGTTCGTATGCTTCTAAGTTCGTACGAACTTACCTAAGTTCGTCCGAACTTATTTGTTTTAAAAAAAATCAATTTTTCAAAATTTGACTTTTAATTGCATGTGCAGTGTAAGGTCTACCACTACGAGATCTATCTAGACGCGGAGCCGTCAACGAGTGCGGAATCCTCGTTAACGGTTAGACGGAAAACTCTCAACTACGAAACACGGAGACTATCAGAGGCTGAACGAACGACACACGAACGATCCTACGAACTGATTCTCTCCGAAAGAACACGCACCAAGCTGATAAACTCGAGATCGCTTTAAGCTTAATTCCTCACGAATTCTGCCAAAAGTCTGATAATATCTCAAATCTATCCCTAATTATAGACCCTGATTCGAGTCTGATGTGGGCCAAACTCGAATCTGGCCCAAGGCCCATTCGAGTCTGTCCACAAAGACACTCTTGAATCTGGGCACTTCGAATCTAGGCTACATTCGAATCTATCACAGATTCGAATGCCAAGCCTTGTATGATTCGAATCTAGCCTTTTACATAAACAACTAAGTGTTGAAACTTATGTTATTACTTATGATTGATTTTATCTTTGTACTTTATGTTTGAACTTCTTGTAATACGTTACATCAAGTTCAAACATACAAACACTAATAAATATCAACCATATATATAAACATATATAACACACACTTGTTAAAATCACAATGTAGGATCACTTAGACTGCTATCGTCACACAGGATGTACCAACAGACTCCCCCTTGACGATAGCTTCTAATAATTCACACATTTGACTTAAGAACTTTGTTGATTTATTGATTCAAAATACTACCAGCATACAAACCTTTCTCAACACATACCTTGACTACATTTTCATACTTACTAGCTTCACTGTCCATATGAGCATCACTAGAGATCTTACAGGCATGCAAAATATGAAGATCATCTTTGGAGAGGTTTACCAGGTGAAGAGGGTCGTAGACTCTAAGAATAACATTTTCTTCAAAATCTTCCATGACTGCTTCCCCAGTCTCAGTGTCAGCGTACCACCAATGTAGATTCTTCAAAACATTCTGTGGCATCGGCTTGAGAGGCACCTTCCTAAGACATCTAGCTGGTTTATAGTGAATCCTCATCCAAGGTCGTCCAGTTAGAGGATCGATACGTGACGGATCCTCTACTCTTCCCCCGACCCTTGGACTCAATCGCTCGAACTTCCTTGATCTCCCCTCCTTCCTTATGATTCTTTCAATTACGTTCGCGTAGGGATCATTGCCAATGTTTATCAGATCTTTCCATGCTAGCGCAGTGATTTCGATCTTTGGCAGGGAGTTGAACTTTTAAAGTTCGCCTCAGGTACTGAAGCCCGTCTTTCCTCTTAATTACAAATAGCTGCAGTTCTCTATCAAAGATCCAGCTTAATATGCGCTCATACAGCTTCCCAGTACCCGGCACTTTCATTGTCTTTTTGATCTCTAACTCCTTCTTTTCAGCTCTGAACCATAATTTTCGTTTTTCTTCATTTGATAGCTCTCTAGGTTCTTCTGTTGATGGCTGAGCATTCAACGCAGCATTCACTACATCTATGTTGACAATATTATTCCCATCAATCATGTATGTATCCGTGATAGGATTCTGCTGAACGACTATCTCGTCGGCTTCATCATCCTCATCAGCCACTACTTCGTCATCCGACTGCCAGTCTACTATCTCCTCTGGCACAAACTCACCTTCTTCCAGCTCTTCATCATCATAATCAAAACCTACATCCATAGGATCATCATCGAGATCCATAAGAGCGTCGATCATCTCACTGATTTCAAAATCTGTAGGCTGCTTCGATGAACTAGCTTCTCCCATTTCTCCTTCAACTTGACTGGGCTCCCCCTGAACTTATGTAGCCTGAGTAGCAGGAAAATCTACTGGCTCATTCTCATTATGTGCATCGGGATCATTGCCTTCGTCATCTTCATCTCTACGCTGCTCCTCATGATCCCTACAACTTGTCTCCCCCTGAGCTTTTAGATTTTTCATTAGCTGCTCAAGGAGGGACCGCATCGATTGGATCTCTGACGATTGATCTGCAATAAAGGACTTTAATTCTGTATTCTCTTCCCTCACATTCTCCACAATCTTCCTTAACTCGGCATTATCCTTATCAAGATTTGCATTATGCGCCTGGAGTTCGCCGATCGCCTTTGTTAGGCTTAAGATTTGGACATGCTGGAAGTCAACGCGTCCCTTAAGCTGCATAAACCGTTGGTTGTCAGCGTAGGTGGTCGAAGCAGATGGAATGGATTGTATAGGTGTTGGGCGAATTGGGGATGGAATATATGGCTCATGTTGAGGTGGTGGTGGTGGTGGAGCGGTGGCTTGAGGTTCTTCAGGTTGAGTTTGAGGTTGTTGTGCATCGGATGCTGAGGATGACCCTTGCATATACCTGTGATGCTTGGCCCTTTGCCGAGTCACTAAGGGAGCAACTTCTTCCTCTTCAAAATCTGAATCATCAGATTCCCTTGCTACTCTCCTCCTCGATCCTTCTTCATTAACTACCAACCTAGATCCATAGGTTCTGATTTGAATATTTGGTTCTGTAGCCACTGATTCAGGAGCTTCAACCTCTAGCTCCTCCATTTCTTCCGACTCGGTTTCCGATGATGACAAAACTTTATCAGCTTGCTCTAGCATATATTCATCAACATCTCTTAATACGTCTTCCTCTCCCTCAGGTGGACTAAGTAATTCACCTACTAATGCTGCAGCCACATCTTCGTTCGCATGAGGCCCAGCCTCCCAGATCTCATTAAGCGTTTGGCATAGCTGTTCAGCTTCGCTCGGAGCATTAGAGGGCCCGGCTTCTTGAACTTCTGGTTGCTGACTTGTCGAAGGCCTTGACGCCTGAGTTTGACTCGCTGAAGGTCTTTGTCTACGTCTTGGAGCACGCGGTTGTCGCGGTTGTTGTTGTCGTTGTTGTTGTTGTCTCGGCTGAAATTAAACTACCCCTGCCCAGTTGGCAACATCCGGGGCTTGAAACTCCCTGTCCAAGATTGCTCCGAATAACGGACGCTCAACAGGAACACCCAATCTTCCTCGGTGTGGGGAACAATCAGCGAAAATCCTTTTGTTCATGACGGCAACGCCTTGAATGTCATTTGACGGCGGCAGATTTGGCAAGAAATGCCTGATCAACATCATAATGAAACGCGGATATAATAAGAACTGTTGATTTTCTGGTGCGGTTATTTGGTGAACAAATTCTGAAAAGAACATCTCCGAAAAACTGTAAGGCCGATTATATACCATCGCGACAATCCCTGACTGAATCTTCGCAACTATATAGTCGAATCCTGCTTTCTTTGGAGCAAAGCACACCATAAACACATGAGCTAAAAACCTCCATTGCCCTATTAAGACGCTCTTCATGTATGACACCTTTGTCACATCAAGACTGTATCCCATTCTCTGAAAGGCAGCTTGCCTTATACTCAGAGGAAACTCTATCGGACCAGCTTCTTCTTCCTGTGTGCCCAGCTGCAACACTTGTCGCAGCATATCTGCCGAGAATACCAACGGCTGTCCAGCAATACGAGTGCGTAGAACTGTCGGTGTAACCGAGCAGTCTACCTGCAGATGCTCATAGAATTGCTGAATATATGGTAACACTAGCTGCACATTATGAGATAGTGCAAACCCGATCCTAGACTCTACTAGGAAATCAAGTACTTGTCTAAATCCCTGCGCCTCAGGGAGATTATGATCTGGATGAAGCACCATATTGTGCTTAGGCACAAATGCTCGCACAGCCATTTCTGCACAATAAACAAAACTATTAGATTTATTAAAAATCAATAAACTTGTTTAAATTCAAATCTGTTTTATTTTGAACTTGTTTAAGTACAAAATCCAACACAATTAAATTTCAACAAGTTTAATAAAATTTAAATTAAATAGTGCAAATAAAAATAACAGATTCGAATGTAACAGATTCGAATAGGTAACTCTTTCGAATGTGATGACAGATTCGAATCAATCGCCCTTTCGAATCTAATGATAGATTCGAGAAACGGCAAGAACAGATTCGAACCGCCGACATTATTTCAAGACCAAATCTCTTGATTTTAACCCTTTTGGACTTAGAAAATTACATTCATTAGTCCTACTAGTTACTAATCACAGATATATGCCTTTAATTTGAGTGTTTATCGGTCCAAACTTGGTAATTTTGTAAAAACCCTATTTTGACCCTTAAACCTTCAAAAATCGATGTTTTAGCCTAAAATTGTGTATAAAACTACATGAATCTTGTACAATCAAGTTGATTATACCTAGGTACAGTAGTAGAATCGAACACACTAGCTTTAAACTCGACAAAATGTCGTTTAGGAGAAATACGATAGACTCGAGGATAGATTCGAAATCGCCGGTATTAGATTCGAGGAAGTAGATTCGACAACAGTAAGAAATAAATGACTTCACTGTTGACCTATATATACTACCAACCTTCGAGTCTAAGGCCCTAGTCGAATCTACTGACAGATTCGAAGTCTTACCACTTCGAGTCTGTCCTAAACTCGAAAACACCAAACACTTAGAAAAATTTCAAAAATCTTTGAAATAACTTCAACTTTTTCAACCTTTTTCTACGGTATTGTGTAACCAGATAAACTATGCCAACTCTTTTACCCTAAGCCCAAGATATTTCACGCAATGTTTATTTAATACAACTTTGAATGCACCCTCAGTAATTTTTGACCTTTTACCTAAGTAAAAATTAAACTAAACTAAAATAAAATAAAATAAACTAAGGTAAAATAAAATAAAATAAAATAAAATTTTGACCAAAAATTTAATCTAGACTTAAGTTATACTAAAAAATTTACAAACTAAGCTAAGTACTAAACAAAATCTTTTTGATGAGTATAGTCTAAGAAAGGTTCAATCAGATAGCAATGTCAGATACTTACTTTCAGTATTTAAACTTTCACACTTAGGAATTTTTGATTCCTTTGATTATTTGTCGTGACATACCTCTTTAGCCGATTGTTGGTATTTTACCCCATTAAACACTCTACATTTCGGAATTTCCCGTGGCATTTTTATTTATCAGGAAATTATCTTACGTGACTCAGACATAGACATACTTTTATGATCAAGGCACACAGACAAAGATTCTAACTTGTTGGTATTTGCAAACTTTCTTTAAAAGACAAACATCGAACACAGGTCTGTATTTTCATACAACAAAGTGTCTTAGATTGACTTAAGGTTTATTCTTAAAGTTAGCAAGACAGCGGTGACAGGTCTGTACTGACGTACAACAAAGCGACATGTCTGCTAACCCGAATCTAAACAGAGACAACAGGTCTGTACTTACGTACAACAGAGTTGCATGTTTTCGACTCTCAGTTTTATATGATATTTCTATTCTTTCCATTTTCAGATGTATTTGATGTTGCCATACATCCCCAGAAAGTTTGCATACCTCATTTAGACTCAAAGTTTGTATGTCTTGTACATAAAAATTAAGACCGATTGGTCGTACATCTAAGTTAGTGACACACTTGACTCTTTCTAGAATATTTTATTAGCCTTGAGATTCCCTATATGTATTATGCCTACCAACACATCAAACTAAATAAAGTATAACACTTAGTATTTAGTTGCATTATGTGTGAAAGCCTAAACACTTAGAGTTTGTAACGACTGTGCTAATTTTCGTCACTTTGAACCTATGTTTCTAAGACTTAACTCTTTTTTCTGATATTCTCTTTTTTTGTATTTTTGTAATTTTCTTTCTTTTTTCTTTTGTTTTTCATAAGAAAAAGCAGTAAAATAAGCTAACCTACTAACTTACTAAAAATAGAAACTTACTAAAAATAGAAACTTACTAAAAATAGAAACTTTCCTAAATTAGCAGACTACTGTAAAGAAAGAAATACTACGACTCTAAAAGAAAATAAACTACTACTACTAAGGTCAATTTACTCTGGGTTGCGCATTCCCATTCAGTTGAATTAAATACTCAACCGTGACTTATCAAACGCTTTGTAAATAAATCTGCATTATTATCTTCTGTTGCCACTTTTACCAGTTTGATTAAGTCTTTCAGCACAATCACGAATAAAATGATGCCTTATGTCCTATGTGCCTTGTTTGTGTGTGTTTAACTGGATTATTAGTATAGCAATTGTAGATTGATTGTCTATCCTAATTTGGAGTTTGAGTGTAAGCCAAACCGTAATCCCGCAATTGTTGTTGTATCCACAGAACCTGTGAGCAGCAACTACCAGCAGCAACATATTCGGCCTCGCACGTTGACACGGCTACCGATGTTTGTTTCTTGCATTGCCAGGATACCAATCTCCCTCCTAGGAACTGACAACCTCCAGTCGTTGATTTGCGCGTCAAGCTGCATCCTCCATAGTCAGAATCCGTGAACGCCTCCAACTCTAGATCTCCCTCTGCGTGATACCAAAGTCCCAGCTACGGTTTCGACTTGAGGTATCGTAGAATCCGCTTCACAACTTTCATATGCATCTCCTTTGGATTCGCTTGAAACCTAGCACAAATACACACAGCAAACATAATGTCAGGTCTTGAAGCAGTTAAATACATAAGTGACCCAATCATGGCCCGATATAAAGTCGGATCCACATCGGTATCACTTTCAGTACCCCGCCCGAGATTATGATTCACTTGAATCGGCGTGCTGAAGTGGGCAGTCAACTTTGTTCCCTCCATCCCGAAACGTTCTAATATGTCATAGACATACTTAGTCTGATGGATAAACATCCCTTCTTTCTTTTGGTCAACTTGTAGCCCTAAAAAGAAATTTAACTCCCCCATAGCACTCATCTCGAACTTAGACTTCATCACCTTCTCGAAATCTTTGCACATCTGTTCGTCTGATGAACCAAAGATGATATCATCAACGTACACTTGTACCAAGATAAAGTGTTCACCCTTCCTCTTAACAAACAGAGTACTATCTATCCTACCTCTTTCAAAACCGTTCTCTAACAGATGGTTGGATAGAGTCTCATACCACGCCCTAGGTGCCTGAGGTAATCCGTATAGAGCCTTATCTAAGCGATATACTCTATCAGGATATTTTGGATCTGTAAATCCGGGCGGTTGTTCTACATACACCAACTCCTTCACTTTCCCATACAGGAAAGTACTCTTAACGTCTAATTGATATACCTTAAAGCCCTTGAAGGAGGCAAAGGCTAGAAACAACCTAATGGCTTCCAGCCTTGCTACTGGTGCAAAAACCTCGTTGTAATCGATTCCCTCCACTTGGTTGAAACCCTTTACAACTAACCTTGCCTTGTTGCGCGTGACTATACCCCGATCGTCCCTTTTGCACTTAAAAACCCATTTGGTTCCTATGGCAATCTCCCCTCGAGGTAATGGAACTAACTCTCACACTTCTAGTTTCCTAAATTGCGAAAGTTCTTCCTGCATCGCTTCAACCCAGGAGTTATCCTTAAGTGCCATTTGCACATTTTTAGTCAGATAACGGCTCTAAGTCGCGAGCGATTTTTGCTGTATCCTCGTTTTGTCATGATGATCATTCGTCATTGTTTGCCATATTTGCCACCATCACCGGAGGTGGTTGTTGTTTCTGGAATCGACAAAAAAACTTTGTTGATTGTCAAAGCCACAACCAAAGACGGGCTGAGATTGGACGTCCGCAGCTTACTCCATTGTTTGGAGCTTTGCTCAATGTTGAATATGTTACTCCAGCAGGAGATGGCTGGATGGATAATGAGCAACAAGGCCCAGTAGTCGCTCTAGAAGCAGCAGCACCTGCCCAGCGTCAGCCTATTCCAGCACCAGCAGTAGTGGCTTCTCCACCGGTCGTTCAAGCTGATCCTAGACAAAAAGCTTTGGAAGACATTTTTGCTCGTGGTGGAGCAGCTGAAACCGACATTGTTGAGGAAGTCATCCAGGATATTCTTCACCCACGTGAAGCTCCTGCAAACATTTTTGAAGATATTGAAAATTATCAACTGAAAGAATCTACTGCGGCAGTTGAGCATGATTCCGAAACTGACACAGATGCGGCCAGGGATCGATATTAGGGAGGCGAAAAATCCATCGACGACTCTTAGTCGTTATTGTTCTGGATTGGTTGTGCCGCAAACTGAGACAGCTCAAGAAATCATTGATTTTATCAAGAGTGTCGAGACCCAACAGCAGCTGTCAGTGCAATCAATTAGATCAGATAACGGCACGGAGTTCAAGAACTCAGTAGTTGAGGGCTTCCTTCGATCCAAAGGTATTCAGCATCAATACTCTGCTGCTCGAACACCTCAACAAAATGGAGTAGTGGAAAGGCGTAACCGTACGCTAGTGGAAGCCGCTCGTACAATGCTCACATACTCAAAGCTACCTCCGTTCTTGTGGGCCGAAGCCGTATCAACAGCATGCTATACACAAAATCGCTACATCATTCATAAGCGCTTTAACAAAACTCTTTACCAACACTTTTTGAATAAAGTACCATTTATCAAGTACTTACGTGTATTTGGTTGCAGGTGCTATGTGCTGAACGACAAAGACAACCTCGGGAAATTTAACGAAAAGGAGGATGAAGCGATCTTCATTGGATACTCATCCAACTCGAAGGCGTATCGTGCATTCAATACCCGAACCAGAACAGTCAATGAAAGTGTGCACGTCACATTTGATGAGTTGGCTGAACTGGCACCCGAAGTTTATCATTCAGGACCACGCATTACTCAAATGCCTGGAGACTCTTCCAATAACCCCATTTCTTTTTCTTCTTCTGATTTGGTTAATTTATTAGATCCTTTTTATGTTGAATTTTTCGGTCCTAACGCTAGTGTTTCTAATGTTGTCAATAATGTAGGTGATCCTTCCAATTCAACTGCGCCGCAAAGTTTCTCCGCTCCATCTTCTTCAACGTACCCTCATCCATCCACATCATCCACCGACACATCCGCAGTTGAATATACTCCTATAATACCCTCACATATAATACCAACAATTCTTCCTTCACCTGAACACTCGGGAATCGAACCAGAACCTGTGGTACCATCATTTGAAACCATTGACCATGAATCCTCATCCATCCCCACATTAACCACAGAGGTTCCATCCCGAGCACCCCTTCCACACAAGATCAAATGGACCCGAAGTCACCCAACAGATCAAATCATTGGTGATGTATCAACAGGAGTCCAAACTCGTAGGGCATCTGCTAATGAATGCCTCTTCGCATCATTCTTGAGTATGATAGAGCCCGCTCGTGTGGATGAAGCCCTGACAGATCCAGATTGGATAGTTGCAATGCAAGAGGAACTCAACCAGTTTGAACAGCTAAGAGTATGGCGGTTAGTTCCCAAGCCAAAAGACCGTACAGTCATCGGAACAAAGTGGATCTTTAAGAATAAACGAGATGAAAACGGCATTGTGATAAGGAATAAAGCAAGACTTGTTGCCAAAGGCTACTGACAACAAGAAGGGATAGATTATGACGAGACCTTCGCTCCAGTTGCACGGATCGAAGCAATCAGAATCTTCTTGGCGTACGCGACACACAAAGATTTCAAAGTGTACCAAATGGACGTCAAGACTGCCTTTCTAAACGTTGAACTTAACGAGGAGATGTATGTTGAACAACCACAAGGCTTTGTTTATGTGCTAGATAAGGCCCTCTATGGTTTAAAACAAGCACCTCGAGCATGGTATGATAGTCTTTCAAATTTCCTTATTTCTGCCGGTTTCTATAAAGGTGTGGTGGACACAACTCTGTTCACAAAAAGGGAAGGCTCACATATAATGTTAACACAAATTTATGTCGACGATATTATATTTGGATCTACTGACAATAATTTTTGTAAGGATTTTTCAGCCCTAATTGAGTCCAGGTTTGAAATGAGTATGATGGGGGAAATGAACTTTTTCCTCGGATTACAAGTCAAACAACTTGAGGATGGGATTTTTGTGAACAAGTCGAAATATACTCTTGACATTCTCAAGAAGTATAAGTTAGACTCTTGCACGAGTATCGCAACTCCCATGGCCTCCAACTGTAAGTTAGACACCGATCCTTCCGGGAAAAGTGTCGATAATACAACTTACAGAGGGATGATAGGATCCTTACTATACTTGACTGCCAGTAGACCGGATATAATGTTTTCAACATGTCTGTGTGCTAGATTTCAGGCCGACCGAAAAGAATCACACCTAAGTGCGGTAAAACGCATTTTTCGTTATCTTAAGGGTACACCCGAACTTGGTCTATGGTATCCAAAGGGAACCGATTTCGATCTTACCGCGTTTTCAGATGCTGATTTTGCAGGTTGTAGAGTGGAAAGAAAAATCACGTCGGGAGGAATACAGCTTTTAGGAGATAGACCGGTGAGTTGGTCTTCCAAAAAGCAGAATTGTGTTTCCACATCTACAGCTGAGGCTGAGTATGTAGCAGCTGCAAGCTGTTGCTCTCAAGTGTTGTGGATGAGAACACAATTACGCGATTATGGGTTCTCACTCACCAATATCCCTATTTATTGTGATTCTCGAAGTGCAATTGCCATCTCTTGCAATCCCGTGCAGCACTCTCGAACAAAACACATAGATATCAGGTATCATTTTATTAATGATCACGTAGAAAAGGGAACCACTGAGTTGTTTTTTGTTGGCACGGAATACCAACTTGCAGATATATTTACTAAAGCTTTAGACGAACCTCGTTTTCAGTTTTTAGTATCCCATATCGGCATGTTGAATCCGCCTACCAATTAAATATCAGATATTGTCTTAAATAATTCTATTTCAATCTATCATGATTGAAATTCCTTTATTTTAGAAAATATCTGTTATTTAAATTTAAGGATTATGTCACAAGATTGAAACTCATTATTTCCTTATCTGCATATATTTTTAATAATTAATGATCCTGACAAATTACTGTGTGAATTGTTCATCACGGAGTGGGATGCAAACAATATCCAGGTTTGTCTGTGTTTGTAAGGCTAAAAAGGGTTGTCGTGATTTAAATCTGGAAAAGAAAAGGAAAAGAACCGGTATTTATTTGAGGGGGAGTAGAGTTAGGATTTTAAATTTTATAATTCTGTGTTTCTCTTTATTTCCTTTATAGTTCAATATTAAATTTTAGGTTGGTCCTAATTTTTTTTCAATTTAATTTTAAGCTTAAATTTAATATGTCAGAAAATCACAAAAAGATTTTATCTTTCAAATTTATCAAAAAGCCAAAAAGATTTTAGTTTACTTTATTTCATTCTATTTTAATTTCAAAATTAAAGAAAATACCAAAAATATTTTATTTTGAAGTCTCATAGAAAAACTCAAAAAGATACAATAAAATTGGGCCAAAATTTAATTTGAATCTTGTTTTTGTTTAAAAGCCCATATTTTGTGTGTGTGTGTTAAGTTTGGATCCGGCGGCCCATCTCCCTCATTGGGCGCGGATCCTCTCGCCCCGACCCGACCCAAGCGAGTTTAAATCAGAAGGTCAAACAGTCAACTTATCACTTTCTTCATCCCCAAGATATTTCTCCTTTCTTCTTCCTTCCCGTCGACAACCACCACCCACGAACCACCATTAAAGCCGATTCAAAGCTTTTGGATCTTCATTTCTCTTCATTTTTGTTGCATTTTCCAACATCGGCATCATCAGGTAACATCTTTTTCACCTTATTTCAGTGTTTAACTTCCTAGCTTACTTGTTTGATTTTCAAAATTTTACCAGTTTTTATTTTCGGTTTTTCTTCATTTTAGGTAGTTTAATGTGTTGTATTTACTTAGTTGTAGTTAGATAAATTGTTCTCTACGTTATTTTAGACTAGGATCTGTAATCTCATGCATTTTTGTTAACATTTCAACTGTTCACGTTTATTTTTGCATGAACACATTAACTGCACTCATGCAATTTCGGATGTCCGAATTCGGACCACCACCCGAATTCGGATGTCCGACTTAGACTAAGTTTTAAAACTTTCAAAGAACAAATACCAATTTCGGACCACTGTTGATCCGAATTCGGGTCACTGTTGATCTGAATTCGGACCATCAAAGCAAGGCCAAAATTTTCAAAAATTGAATTTAGTCTAAGTATGTACACCACTGTTCATCCGAATTCGGATGATACCCGAATTCGGTTCCCATCCGAATTCGGAGTACCATCCGAAATCTGCACCTATCCATGTCATTGCATGCATTTACATAAGTCATCATCCGAATTCGGATCATGTTTCATGACCCATCCGAATTCGGACCTCTGTCATTCATTCCATGCCTTGCATTTCGGACCCTCATTCGAATTCGGTCCCTGTTCCTCACCACCTCCGAATTCGGACCACCACTCATCATTCATGCATCATCCAATTTCGGATTGATCCGAATTCGGTGACACTGTTCATCCGAATTCGGACCATCCGAAATCCAACACTTAGGATTTTTTTTAAACTTTTTCATTTTTCCATTTCAGCATTTTTATATAAATTCAAAAATCACAAAAATATTTCCATCTAAGTGCACCATTGATTAGAGTTAGGATTAGTGTTTGAGTGAAACGGTCTGATCTAACATCGGTCTCTTGACGATTGACTTTGGACTTTATTAGTGGAATTTTATTCTGCTGATAAAGACCCGATGCTAAACAGATCAGACAATTTCTATTTGACACTCATCTAGACTTCACATCAATGCATTATCATCTCAAGTCTTATGATTCTAACTTTGTTGCACTTTGCAGGATAATGGATCCCGCAATCATTCTCACCGTACCCCATCCCCCCATCCCAAATAACAATGCTCAACTACCAGAGGAATCTATCCTACCCAGCGCCGAGTTTGTCAAGTTCATCCCACATAACTGGCAACTCGACGTTTCCATCCTTACTAAAGAAACCCAAACCCTTGCTTTCGACATCCTCACCCGCCATCCCATCTACTATGCACTATCCACTGCCATAGCTGTTCCCCAGATATATCTCCAACAATTCTGGAACAGGCTAAAATACGTAACCGACCCCGAACCTCACTTCACATCCACTATTGACTGCGTTCCAGTCAAAGTCACTACCTCTGCCATTCGCCACATCCTTCATCTACCCACTGAATTCTACCTTCCCACCCGTGAATTATTCGACCCAAACCCATCCGTCTCTGAAACCCTAGCCGAGATTCAAACTCTGGGTTATGACGGCCCTCTTTCTAAACCCTCCGACTTCCGCACAAAGAACCTTCAATCCCACTGGCGGATACTATTTGACGTGCTCAACAAATGTTTCACTGCCAAACATTCCGGACATGACTCAGCGTCGGCCCAGGTACTAGCCATGTTCACAGGCTTTGCCTTTGACCGACACGTGGACTATGCTGCATTTTTGTTGGAAGAACTTCGAAGAGTCCATATCGAGAGAGGCACAAAGAAAGGCAGGAAGTACATTCCTCTTCAACGATTCCTGCAACTCATTATTCAGTTTGCAATGGAACAAGACGACGATATTCATGAGCGTCCGGAGGCTGATGTTTACCCCACGGTGGCAATTCAGAAGTTAACTCTGCCAAAGGGGGCCCCGACAGTACCGGTAATGAAAATTCCTCTATCTCTTCTAATGAGGTCAAGGGGCATGGACAGGGTAAGGGCTTATATAAAAGAGAGTTATCCGAATGAGTCTCAGTCGGAATCGACTGAGACTAACCAATCCGAAGGTGAGCCAGGAGAGAGTGAGCATGAGGGCGAAAGGATGGATGTTCAGCAATCTATGGGTTTCAGTGAGGGGGAGGCTGTGATTGTGAGAGAGGGAGAAGTAGGTGAGACGGCAGAGACTGCGGATTCCGAAAGAACCGTCTCTGCCGTGAGAGCGAGGGAGATTCCATCTGAGGGTGAACTAAGCCCTATAAGCCGGACTCCTCTTCATAAGAGCGTTCGTCCAGCGGTCGAAACCACCCCCACCACCCACTTGGTTTCCCCTCAAAGGGAAACCACTGCATTCCACGGGGATCTTCCACATACTCCATCGCCCTCTCATTCGGAGAGTGGCAGTGTTGAAAGAGGTCACATTCCTCCCCACGTGACCGAACTTCCTTCATTCACGATTCCATCCCCACAAATTCACACGACGCACGATGCCTCTGTGGCATCCCCAAGAGCTGCCTCCGTGGCAACTCAACAAACTTCCGGATCTGAGCGTCCCTTAGTGGATCCAGAAATGACGGAAAGAAGACCTGAAGTGGCTCCATCAACGCCATCCACTTCAGGCCATCTCCCAATCAATCTGGAGATGCTAACGGCAGCATTACGTGCTGCCGGAGTGATTACCCGGGCTGACCTGGACGCCCAAAGGGAAGCCGCCGAGGAACGTCACACCGCCCTTCTTTCACTAATCAAGGGTAAGGGTGTCGCCTCCGAAGCTGGCCCCCCACCAGGTTCCCATTCAGTCCATCATCAAATATCGGAGCTGTCGGACAAGATTGAAGCTCTTAATCGCCTAATTCTGCAAGTCCAGGAACAGCTTAATTCCAGAATGGATCGCCTGGAGTCGGCAGTTATTGAACTCCAATGCCGCACTCAGGCCGAAGCCCCAAAAAGGAAACATGACAATCAGGACGACCCTGATCGTCATGAGGGGGAGAAGAGACGTAAGGTTCAGTTTGAAGACCCCATGCTGAGTATAGGGGGAGCAGAGACCACTGAGGGGTATGAATTCCAGGGTTCAAGGGAAAAGACTCACGAGGCTCAGGAATATATGTTAATAGAAGACGAGCCCATGGTCGAGGGTCCAGCTCCACTGGATCCGATGACAGCTATGGTAGAATTTGAGGAACCGCACGAAAAAGTTGAAATCATCTTGGTTTCTGATTCAGATTTCGATACCGAGGACAACCAACCATTATTAACTCCTAAGCCTGAGCCTGATTCTCCAACGAAAAAATCTTCATCCTCTTCTTTTGATTTCCTAAATTCACCAACTCGAGCCCATCAAGAAGAAATACTCTCATCCATCCAAGCTCCCCAGTTACAAAAAGAATCCCACATTACCCTTAGCCCTCCAAGATCCCCAAGCCCTCCACCAGTCCAACAAACCCAACTTCTAGGGTCCTCCCAACCAAAAAGGGTCGATTGCTTCGATGAAACTCCGGAGGGCCCTGGCGTGTACAGAAAAGATGACTTATTCTGGGTGGACCACTATACAAAAGGCAAGGTTCATACACTGCCTCAGGAAGAAAAAGATCAAATGCGACAAGAACGGCGGGGGACTATCATAAAGCTTCTTGAAGCTAAAAAGGACGAGATCGAAGAACCCCCCGTTCAAGGCCTTAAAGAATTCCTGCAAAACTTTCCCCCGGAGCGGTTTCAGAATCCATATCTAGAAGAAAGATTAAAGATGGTATTCAGAAAGAAGCCTGGAGCCTTCAGCAGACGCCTACTCATGGAACTTACGAATGTCTCCAAAGCTGAACAGGCCGAATACTACCAATTGATGCTCCGGGAAAGAAGGTCTAAGGTGTCAAAATCAAAGATCAAAAAGCTCAAGACAATCACTATGTCCAAAAGAGCCAGAGTCTTCTATCCCTCCTACCAAGTGGAAAGAGAAGATGGGACGGGAGATGACATCTTCGAGTATGATCTTGACTTCATAAGTGCGGATGACATTGAGTTCCTTCACAACAGTCTGAAAAATCGCATCAGGAAACGTCTAACGCACATGACCGCCGTAGGTGCCCTAGTACGAAGCATGAACCGCCGATCGATCATAATGTGCCTAAGAGATTTTCAGATGGCGATCGAGAGTGCTATGGTTAAGGTGGGCCTACGAGCACCGGAACAAGATAGTTTTCTTCTAGCCCACCACCCGGCATACAGAGTTGTACTTTCCGGAGATCCGGGTGTCATTTTTGTAAACTACAAGGGCTACAAAAGGTATATGCGCTTTGAGGACCTTCCTTGCTATTCCGATGGTACATTTAGATTGGTTCGAGCTGCTCTTTCAAAGAAAGTAAAAGATTATGATGCTCAACCAGATCCTGAACAAAGATGCTCACCAAAGGAAATACAAGATACACTCAGCGGCATAGACTTCCTGAACGAACGGCTACATAAGAGACAAGTGACCAGACGCTTCGACGTCATCCTTGGACTCAGAGAATCTACTGACCACGCCAGAGTTCCAGGACCTCCTAAGTGATCGAAAAGGGGGAGATTGTTAGATTTATTATTTTGATCATAGGAGTTGTTTTGTAATATTTACTATCTTTGTAATTTGTCTTGTATTTAATTTCCATGTAATTTGTTTCTTAGTAAAAGTCTAGGGGCCATTTATGTCAATGCTTCAAAGTTAATTAAATGAAGCTATAATAGCTCCTAGGGTTTGCTTTTGTATTCCACGGTTGACATTTGAATAGAAAACACAGCCGCCATTTTGTCATTTACTCTCAACATTCATATTGTCTTTTTCTTTATCATTTCACATTTATTGAGCTTGATTCTTCATGTGTTTGATAAGAAAATCATCAAGGTGCTGAAACAATACGGGAATACAATATAACACAATGAATTCTACGATCATGTTAGAAAGAGCTATAAGAATCTAATTACGAGACTCTTATACTTTTACTCTCACTGTGAAACATGATGCAACCAGATGTAAAATGACTGCTAATTTAGCATCCCGTAAAATCAAAGTCAGAAAACTAAATGATCTCAGCATTTTCGACATTCATAGGTGAACATATTGTATTTTGTTTTCTATAAAAGCACATCAAATGCTTAAAATCTTTTGTATCTTATTTCTTTCAAAAATAGTTATTTGAGCACTTAAATCCTTTTGGCTATAGGTGTATCTTCAAGTTTAAAACCTTTCATGTTGAATCTACTCGAAACAATATCGATATAGCTATTTTGTAACAATCCAAGTATACTTCAAAAAGTGGTCTACAAGTATACGAAAACCTGATACAAAATATGTCTCGCCAAGATCTTTCGTTAGAAATTTCTTAGTTTCCAAAAACAAAACCATATCACTATAGACAAGTAGAATATCAACAATATATATAGTAACATCAAGATACATATACTCCCACTATTACTCGCAATAATTAACAATATTTATCTCAAAACCATACAAGGTGAAAATTGCAATACTAATAAGGAAAAACCTAAATTCAAACCATAGATGGATTACTCATCTTATTTACCATAATCTTTGGATCTTCGGATTCAATATCTTTAGGTCACTTTATGTAAGATGTCCATCAATGTCTCTATTGACAAACATTTCTTAACATCCATCTGATATGACTCAAGATCAAATTGATTTATTAGCGTCATTATTAATTATAAAAGAGTCATTCTAAATATCAGAAAGAAAGTCTCTTTACAACCAATAAATCTCTTTTGGGTAAAGCCTTTAACGACCTGACAATCTTTATATCTTTCAATATTACCTTACGAAACCTTCTTAATTTTAAGTATCCATATATAAGTAACCAATTGGTTTCGTACCTTCAGGTAATTTGACAGGATTCCAAATGCCATTGTCTTTCATTGACTTTAATCTTATCTTGTAACACCCCTCCCGATCCCAGAAATGCCACGTCAACCGAATATCATAAGTGGCAATAACGCAAATAATCCATAACACACATGTCATAGGATTATGCAGATTATGTATAATTAAAGACTTTAAACGCAATGGTTAACAACATAAGATTACAATCCAGTACATTCGCAAACCCCGATTAAGCTAACATAAATCCCAAAAAAAACTATCACAAACAGTTCTAAACAAAAACACAGAACTATTACAGATCTTCAAGTCATTCTCGAATCTATCTCGGCGGCTGCTGAGATCCCTTCTGATTCCCTAAACATGTTAGACTCGAAGACGTGAGCTATAAAGCCCGTGATCACACGAGGGTTTGACACTGCACATAAGCACATAGCACACAACATACACAAAACCTGTCCCTGCCCCTGTCCTGGTTGCCCAACACGCATATCAGGTATAAAGGCATAAGTATGAGATCTTGATGCACCCACAATCCCGATGGGGACCCTTCCCCGGCCGACACACCACACACAGCAATGGTCAGCAATACCCTGTAGCACGGAAGCTACCCGGCTACAGGCCCTGTCGTATATACGCCCCAAGGGCTATTAGGGACAGTCAACACGCGTGATCCCTTAACTCACCGTCCATATGGAACTTATCACGGACTCCAGGAATCGATCTCATATCTTATACATAACACGTATAAGGAAATAGAATATACCTGTGGTTCACGTCCCTGTCTCGTATATACAACATGCACAAATGATAGAAATACAGCTAAAATCATAAAGACGGCGCGCGTTTAGAAAACAACTCGAGTACTCGCCTGACTGATTCCCCGAACTCTGAATTCCCTGATCGAATTCGGCCCGCTGTCTACTCGTCCCTGTAAACACATGGAAATCCCAACGGTTAATCACAGTTCCGAGTAGTACATATCACACCATCACAATAATCCGAAACGGACTAGAACCCGACAATTCCACAAAATCTGAAACCCAACCGATACCCGAAACCCAAACAAAACCCGACTCAAAGTAACCCCAACGAGACCCCAAACTCAAACAAAAGCAGGCCCGCATAATCCCGAAGGAACCCGACACGATTTCAGCTCAAAACCCTTTCACAAGACCCAAACCGGATTTTCCCCGGAGCCCCTTGGTCGCGCTGCTAAGCCCCTGATGGTCACGCCGCAACCATGCGGTTCTCTGCACCCCTGACCTGTGAGTTCCATGGTTGTCCAGGAGGTATTGACACCTCCTAATCCGTTTCCAGCCCCAATTAAACACATAATCCATTACATAGCAGCCTCTAACACCATAGAAACTACTTCACACATTCTCCACAACACATAACTTAAATTAAACCCTCAATTCAAGGTGGCTTACCTCTTGAAGCTCAAGAACACCAAAAGAATGAAGATGGTGAAGTTAATTCAAGATTCCACAACCAATCTGAGCTGAAAATGACTTCTTGTTGGAGCTTTTCACACAACACACACATATAACACTTTTTAGGGATTTCAAAATGGATAAGGAAGAATGAAGAGGAGCATCTATATGTACGTCTCTATTTTAACCGGTCCCGAACCCAATATCACATTTTCAATATTTATACCCATTTACCCATTTAGTCCCGTGATCCCAAAAATGTAATCCATCCGCTAAAATTATAACCCGATATCACGCTAGCCCCATCCCGACACGTATCAATCCACGAAACGGGATATAACTGGACCAACCCAATAGTAATTAAATAATTATCCACTAAAATAATTACACGTACCAGGTCCAAAAGACAGATGTTACGAATCCTCCCCTCTTAAGGAGATTCCGTCCCGGAATCTAACTCGAGCTCTGAAATAGGTGAGGATATCTCGATCTCATCTTTGATTCGGGTTCCCAGGTGGCGTTCGTACACTAAGGGTGTCTCCACTGAACGAGTACCAAGGCAATCTCTTTATTTTTCAGTTTTTTGATCTTTCTGTCTGTAATGGCCTCAGGCTGCTCCACATATCGCAGTTGATCGTCGACTGTAATCTCGGATAGCGGCACATACTGATCATCTTTAGCCAGACACTTTCGGAGATTTACATATAATTTATTGAAATTATTTATTTACATATAATTTATTGAAATATTGTTTTTTTCGTTATCATTTGATAGAGATACAGATTTAATTTAATATTAGTATTGTAATTTTAACATACATGAACATTTTAAGCTTAAATTATGAACCATGTGATTAAATTTCATATAATTGATTTATAAATGAGTTACCCGATTTTTCGCGGGTTTCCACGCGTACCCGATGGGGATCCCCATTTAACACCCACGGTTTTTTAAACGGGGACGGTATTTGCATTCCCCGCCTCGAACCCGACCCGTTGCCATCCCTATGGATTTGACTCACGTGAAAGGAATCATGCACGCCGGCTAACTCTGAAGGCAATCTCAGTCGATAGGCCTGATCCCAAACCCTGTCAACGATATCGAACGGCCCGATGTCTGAACCGAATCACCCCTTTCCACGGCGATACCTTATGCAGAACCCGATCCCCAACACGAAACTCTAACTCTTTTAAACGACGGTCGGTATAACTCTTCCAAATCACAGCCACCTTATCACTGGTCTCCTGTAACAGTGATATGGGTGACCCTCATATGCTCCCAAATCCTGTCAACGATATGGGTGACCCTCATATGATCCCAAATCACAACCACCTTATCACTGGTCTCCTGTAACAGCTCCGACCCGCTAATAGGTCACTCACCGACCTCGCCCCAACACACAGGGGTCAGGCACTTGCGCCCATACAGTGCCTCAAACGGAGCCATCTTGATCGTGCCGTGATAGCTATTATTGTAAGCGAACTCCACTAATGGCAAATGCACGTCCCAGTTACCACTGAAGTCGATAGCACATGCTCGCAACATATCCTCGAGAGTCTGATTGGTGCGCTCGGTCTGCCCGTCAGTCTGCGGTCTGTAAGCCGTGCTAAGCTGAATCCTGGTGCCCAATTCCCGCTGGAAACTCTGCCGAAGTAATCGGCATCGGAATCCCATGCCGTGATACCACCTCGTTAATATACAATCTCGCCAACTGATCCATGGTGATAGTGCCCCGGACGGCTAAGAAGTGCGCTCTCTTCGTTAGTCGATCCACTATGACCCAGATCATATCGGTCCCGCGGACCATGTGTGGAAGTCTCACTCTGAAGTCCATCATAATGTGGTACCACTTCCACTCGGGGATCTCTAACGGCTGAAGATGACCGTGCGGCTTCTGGTGCTCGGCTTTGACCCTCAGACACGTCATACACTGCTCAACATACCGGCCCACATCCATTTTCATTCCCACCGACCAGTAGAAATCACAGAGATCACGGTACATCTTCGTACTCCCTGGATGCACAGATAGTCTCGATCGGTGTGACTCATCAAGAATCAACTGTCGCAAATTCCTGACCCTCGGGGCCGAGACCCTATCATGGAACACATACAACCCACGATCGTCCCTGATCAACGAATCAAGCTACCCGGTCAAACGTTCTCGCTTCAAATTGTCCCCTCGCAGGCCCTCCTGCTGTGCTTATCTCAGACTGTCTGTCAATGTCGAGGTAATCTAAAGCCTCGAAGCCCTGGAAATCACAATAGCCCGACCCGAGTGGTACTGAATCTCACAATCGTAGTCCTTAAGCAACTCCAGACTACGCCGCTGTCGCATGTTCAGATCTTTCTGACTGAACAAATACTGAAGGCTCTTATGATCGATATACACAATAAACCGAGACCCGTACAGATAATGCCGCCAAATTTTCAACGCGAACACAATGGTGTCTAACTCTAAATCATGCACAGTATTGTTCTCCTCATAAGTCTACAGCTGGCGCGAAGCATACGCGATCACTTTCCCCCGTTGCATCAAAACACAGCCCAACCCTGACCCTGAAGCATCACAATAGACCACAAAGTCATCGGTACCCTCCGGCAAAGCTAACACTGGAGCCTAACACAATCGGTTCTTCAGCTCTCTGAACGCACGCTCTTGATCCTCGGACTACTCAAACGGGTACGGACTGCCGTGTCAATATCGTCAACGGCAAGGCAATCCTCGAAAAGTCCTGGATAAAGCATCGATAAAACCCGGCGAGACCCAGAAAACTGCGAATCTTTGGCACTGACTTTGGTGGCTCCCAACTCATCACTGCCTCAATCTTGGCCGGATCCACTTTAATGCCCTCTGCACTGACCACATGCCCCAAAATCTGTACCTCACGCAGCCAAAACTCACATTTGGAGAACTTTGCGTACAACTTCTCCCTGCGCAGCACAGTCAAAACCTCTCGGAGGTGCTGCTCGTGGTCTCCCGCGCTCCTCGAATAAATCAGGATGTCATCAATGAACACGATAACGAATCTATCCAACATAGCTCTACACACCCTGTTAATCAAATCCATGAAAGCGGCGGGTGCGTTAGTCAATCCGAATGGCATCACAAGGAACTCGTAGTGCCCATAACGAGTCCTGAACGCTGTCTTCGGCACATCCTCGTCTCTGACCCTCAACTGATGATACGCAGACCGCAAGTCAATCCTGGAGAAGTAGCTCGATCCCTGGAGCTGATCAAATAGATCATTGATACGTGGAAGCGGATAACGATTCTTCACAGTCACTTTGTTCAACTCCCTGTGGTCGATACACATCCGCATGCTGTTGTCCATCTTTTTCACAAAGAACACCGGCGCACCCCCGACGACGAACTCGGACGAATAAATCCACGATCTAAAAGCTCCTGCAACTGAGACATCAACTCTCGCATCTCTGTTGGTGCCAGCCTATAAGGCGTCTTCGCAATCGGCACCGCCCCAGGAACAAGATCTATACGTTACTACACTTGGCGATCTGGCGGTAACCCAAGGAACTCCTCTGGGAATACCTCAGGGAACTCACGAATCACCGGAATATCTTCTAAGGTCTTCTTTTCCTTCCTAGAGTCAACCACATAAGCTAGGAAGGTCTCGCACCCCTTAGAGACATACCTCTGATCCCTGGCCATAGATACAATCCCAATATCTCCCTTGCGACGCTCCCCGTACACAATAATACTCTCACTGTCAGAAATGGGTATACAGATGATCTTCTTAGCACACAGAATATCAGCCCGTCTGGCAGTCAACCAGTCCATACCCACAATCACGTCGAAGCTACTGATTCACAATCGGCAGCAAATCGATCATAAACCGATGGGAATCTATCTCTAAAACATAGTCCCGATATACCTGGCCCATTAACATAGTACTCCCATCGACCCTCTTGACAATCAAAGGAACAGATAAAGGAGAAGGAGACATACTAAAATACGCACAAAATGTAACAGATACGTACGAGCGATCCGCCCCAGAATCAAACAGAACACGGACTCGAAGTCCGCTAAGAATGTACGTACCCGAAACAACATCGGTAGCATCTCGTGCCTCCTCTGCGGTCGCCTGAAATACTCTACCTCGGCCCTCGGAATGGAATCCTAGCGGCTAATCCCTGACTCTGGCCCTGATGCCTCGATCTACGGTCTCTACCTCTATCTCTATCCCGCCTCTGTCCTGAACTTAGCCCTGAACCCTGGCCCGAAAACTGCCACTGATCCGGACGCTGATCACTGGGAGCGTCCCCGGAAGACCTCCATACACTAGTTGACTGCTCAGATGTCCCAGTGCACTGTCTCTGAGAAGAGCGCTGCTCCCTCTGTTTAAGAATCTCCCGCTCCCTCATGCGGGCCATCTCAAGAGCTCTGGCGAACGTAGGGGTATCATGCAGCCCCACAAACTGACTGATATCTGATCGAAGACCGTCGATAAAAGCATCTGCCTTTTGGTTCTCTGTGTCGACATGCTGTAACTCAAACTGAGAATACTCGTCAAAACGGTCGACGTACTGCTGCATAGTCATACTGCCCTGTTGTAAGTGCAAAAATCAGCTCTCCATTTCTCTGCGCTCATCCCGAGGAATGTACTGGAGCTCAAACACTGCTCTGAACTGCTCCTAAGTCATAGCATACGCGGCGGACTGCGTCATCGAAGACTCAATCGATTTCCACCACTGTGAAGCCCCGCCCGTAACTGATAAGCTGCATAACCAACCATATCCCTCGGATCCACATGAGCTACCCGAAAGGAAGCCTCGATCTCTCGCTACCAGGCGATAGCTACCTCCGGCTCAACGTCACTCCTAAACTGCGGTGGGGCGCCCGTCATAAAATCCTTGAAAGATCCGCCCCGCTGAGAAGACGACGAAGCACCACCCCCCGACTCAGCCCCAGTAGGCCGAACAACTGGCCCCACACCCTAACCCTGTTCCTGCTCTTGCTCTTTCTGCTATCTGTAAAACTCTGTCAAAACCTCTAACAACTCTGATTTCCAAATTTACTTGTCACTGGGCGGCTTACCCACTCCTGATCCTTCGCCCTGGTCTGCCATACTAATCTGCACAAAAGAAAATGATTATGCACAAGGAATAGATCACCCAACGTTATACACTAAGCCAGGTCGGTTAATCCACTAATATAATGGCAAAACGATCCCCCACGGATCTGAACAAGGTTTAAATCAAACATCCACTAATGATACTTAAGCTTCAAACCGCAAGCTCTGATACCATGCTGTAACACCCCTCCTGATCCCAGAATTGCCACGTCAACCCAATATCATAAGTGGCAATAACGCAAAGAATCTATAACACACATGTCATAGGATTATGCAGATTACGGAAAATAAAAAACTTTAAACGCAACGGTTAACAACATAAGATTACAATCCAGTACATTCGCAAACCCTGATTTTAGCTAACATAAATCCAAAAATAACTATCACAAACAGTTCTAAACAAAACACAGAACTATTACAGATCTTCAAGTCAACCTCGAATCTATCTCGGCGGCTGCTGAGATCCCTTCTGATTCCCTGAACATGTTAGACTCGAAGACGTGAGCTATAAAGCCCGTGAGCACACGAGGGTTTGACACTGCACATAAGCACATAACACACAACATACACAATCCATGTCCTTGCCGCTATCCCAGTTGCCCAACACCCACAATCCCGATGGGGACCCTTCCCCGGCCGACACACCGCACACAACAATGGTCAGCAATACCCTGTAGCACGGTAGCTACCCGGCTACAGGCCCTGCCGTATATATACGCCCCAAGGATTGTCAGGGACAATCAAACTGCGCGATCCCTTTCGCGACTCACCGCCCGTATGGAACTCATCATGGACTCCTGGGATCGATCTCATATCTCATACATAACACGTATAAGGAAATAGAATATACCCGACGTTCACGTCCCTGTCTCATATATACAACACGCACAAATGATAACAATACAACTAAAATCATAAAGACGGCGCGCGTTTAGAAAACAACTCGAGTACTCACCTGACTGGTTCCCTGAACTCGGAATTCTCTGATCAAATTCGGCCCACTGTCTACTCGTCCCTGTAAACACATGGAAGTCCGAACGGTTAATCATTGTCCCAAGTAGTAGATATCACACCATCACAATAATCCGAAACCGACGCAAACCCGACAACCCCACGAAATCCGAAACCCAACCGATAACCGAAACCCAAACAGAACCCGAATCAAAGTAACCCCAACGAGACCCCAAACTCAAGAAAAACCAAGCCCGCATAATCCCGAAGGAACCCGACACGATTTCGGCTCAAAACCCTTTCACAATACCCAAACCGGATTTTCCCCGCAGACCCTTGGTCGCGTCGCTAGGCCCCTAATGGTCGCGCCGCGACCATGCGGTTCTCTGCACCCCTAACCTGCGAGTTCCATGGTCGTCCAGGAGGTATTCACGCCTCCTAATCCGTTTCCAGCCCCAATAGAACACATATTTCATTACATAGCAACCTCTAACAGCATAGAAATGCACACATTCTCCACAACACATAACTCAAATTAATCCCTCATTTCAAGGTGGCTTACCTCTTGAAGCTCAAGAACACCAAAGGAATGAAGATGGTGAAGTAAACTCAAGATTCCACAACCAATCTGAGCTGAAAATGACTTCTTGTTGGGGCTTTTCACACAACACACCCATATAACACTTTTTAGGGATTTCTAAATGGATAAGGAAGAATGAAGAGGAGCATCTATATGTACGTCTCTATTTTAACCGGTCCCGAACCCAATAACCTGAACCCAATATCACATTTTCAATATTTATACCCATTTAACCCATTTAGTCTCGTGATACCAAAAATGTAATCAGTCCGCTAAAATTATAACCCGATGACACGCAAGCCCCATCTCGACACGTATCAATCCACGAAACGGGATATAACTGGACCAACCCAATATTAATTAAATAATTGTCCACTAAAATAATTACACGTATCAGGTCCAAAAGACGGATGTTACATATCTTTAATGACATCAATCCATTACGAGAGTTAAAACTTTACATGACTTTGCAAAATCTGAGTAGATCATCTTGTGTTAAGCGATTATATTACATACAATCTAAGAGATACAACAAATGATATTCTGGAATTGCACTCTTTTTCTCTCTAATTGTAAGGTCTTGACTCTACGGATCTATCTCGACGCGACACCTTCCAACGAGTGCGGAATCCTCGTTAGCGGCTTGATAGTAAGATCACACACACGGAACACGGAGACTACCACGGTGATTGACGAACGACTTAGAACGCCCCTACACGATGATTCTCTCCGGAACAACTCTCTGGAAACTTGCAAGTTCGAGATCGCCTTTGCTAATCGCTCTGATAAACGTCTGCCAAATTCTTATAATTAATCGAATTAACCCTTAAGTATACTGACAGATTCGAGTTTGTCTAGGACAAATTCAAATCAGGCCCAAGGCCCATTCGAATTTGTCCTCAATGACAAATTCGAATTTACCTTAAATTCGAACTTCAACTATCAAACTTATGTTTTAACTTATGTTTTAACTTATGTTTGAATTTATCTTTGAACTTTATGTTTGAACTTCTTGTAATACATTACACCAAGTTCAAACATACAAACAACCAATATCAAACACACATAATCACATATATCAAACACTCGTCAATATTCAATACCATGTAACTTGACTTACACAAAATGCTATCAAAACTTAGACTGCTGTCGTCACACAGGATGTACTAACAGACTCCCCCTTGACGATAGCTTCTAACTATTTACATTTTGACTAAGTACTTGGACCGTATAGACTACATCCTGCATATAGACCTATATCTATTCATATCCTCACTGTCTTCTGGAACTTCCTGCCTTCAGATCTCCATCCTTCGTGAAAGAAGATAGGCTGATCATGTAGCTTCTTCAGGTCGTCCTTTGATAGATTTATTAAGTGCAATGGATCATACACTCTCAAAATAACTTTGTCTTGTGTATCTTCCATTACAGCTTCAACAGTTTCGTTATCGATATACCACCACTTCATGTTACTTAAATATCTTGTGGCATCGATTTCATCGGCACCTTCTTCAAACACTTTACAGGTTTGTACACCATTCTGGCCCATGGCCTACCGTTATGTGGATCAATTCTAGTTTCATCTTCCACTCTTTTCCCGGTACTTGGCTTGAGTCTCTCAAATTTACCTGACCGACCCTCTTTTCTGATAATCTTCGCAATCACTTCAGCATACGGGTCGTCACCAATATTAATTAACTCTTTCCATGCCAACTCCTTTACTTCAACCTTCGGAAATGTATTAAATACTCTGAGCGTCCGCCTTAGGTATTGAAGTCCATCTCTCCTTTTCAGTATGAATAGCTGCAATATCTGTCAAAGAACCAGCTTATAATTCCACCAGATAGATTTTCGAAGCTCGGTACTCTCATACTTCTCTTCATCTTAGGCTCTGTCTTCTTTTCTTACTTCCGGAACCATAGATTCAGCAATTCAGCCCTAGATGGCTCTCTCTCAGCTTCTTCAAGTTCAGAATCTTCTACCGAGGCCAGTTTGATCTCATCAATATCAATCACATTGTGATTGTTTTGGACATATAGCTCAGTGATAGACTGTGAGTTTACAATCACTTCATCGACATTGTCGTCTTCATCATCTGATCTCCAATCAACTATGTCCTCCGGCACGAACTCTCCTTCCTCCAACTATTCAATCTCATCTTCAAAATAAAACTCTGTCACTTCTTCCTCAATATCCATCAGAGCGTCTATCATCTCTCTCTCAAAAGTCTTTAAGGAACTAGGCTCACCTCCTTCAGCTCCTGATTGACTCGGCTCCCCCTGAACTTCAGCGTGCTGAGCAGAAGAAAAATCTACTGGC
Organism: Centrapalus pauciflorus; assembly: GCA_020465985.1. Classification (NCBI taxonomy): domain Eukaryota; kingdom Viridiplantae; phylum Streptophyta; class Magnoliopsida; order Asterales; family Asteraceae; genus Centrapalus; species Centrapalus pauciflorus. The sequence goes on along the minus strand of JAANYP010007779.1, from coordinate 180,268 downwards.
TCACTATCTTTTTGTGCATCGGGATCATTGCCATCGTCATCTTCCCTTCTCAACACTTCAGTATCTCTGCAACTGGTCTCCCCCTGAGCCTTTAGATTTTTCATTAATTGCTCGATGAGGGACCTCATAGTTCTGAGCTCTGCAGCCTGATCGGCGACGAATGCCTTCAATTCAAGATTTTCTTTATCGATGTTTGCGTTATGCGCTTGAAGCTCGCCGACAGCTTTAGTAAGTTGGAAGAATTGGACTTGCTGGAAATCCACTTTGCTTCGGAGCTCTGAAAACCTTTGGTTGTCTGTGAAGGTGGATGAAGTGGATGGTATTGATGTAATAGGAGACGGAGTGATTGGTGGTGGAATTGATGGTTGAACTGATGGCTGAGTGGATGGTCGAACGGTTGGTATTTCAGGCTCTGAAACGGAAGCAGACGAAGCTCCCTGCATAAACCTATGCCATTTGGCCCTTTGCCTAGGCACCAAAGGAGCAGTATCCTCAATCTCAAAGTCAGAGTCATCTTCATCAGAATCTCTAGATGCTCTCTTTTCTGCCTCTCGAATAATAACCACAATTCTGGATCCATATCTGCCTATTTGGACAGCCGGATCTTTAGTCTCTACTGCTGATGCCTCAACCTCGATCTCCTCAACTTGACGACTCAGAGGTGGTCACTGCCTGACCCTCTACCTCTGGCTGATAATCATCAATTTCTTGCATAAGGTCATCAAGGCTAGCTGGAGGCTCCAAAATATCACCAACAAGCTTAGAGTAATCTCTTCTTGAGCATGAGAGCCTTGAGCCCAAATTTCTTCCAGAATTTCTAGTCGTGGATCTATTACTGGGGCTACAACCAAAGGACCCGCAGCATCCGTTGAAGGACCTGCTTCCACAGACTCCTGCACCGTGCTTGTTGAAGGCCTTGAAGCCTGAGTGTGTCTTACTTGAGCTCTCTGCCTCCTTCTTGGTTGTTGTGGAGGTCTTTGTTGTTGTTGTTGCGGCTGCTGTGGCTGAACTTGTACTTCCCCAGCCTAATTGCTCCTTCGGGGGCTTCAAAATTTGGGTTTACCACAGCACAAAAAAGTGGTGCATCCAGTGCTCTAACCACCTCACCCCTACGGGCATTGTGCGCTTGACAATCAGCAAAATTTCGCTTATCGATTACAGCGACACTCTGAATTTCTGGTAACTGCGGCAGGTTGGGCAAAAAATGTCTGATCAGCATCATAACAAACCGCGGATACATCAAAAACCTTTCTCTTGATGGAGCTGTTATTTAGTGAACAAACTCCGCAAAGAACATCTCGGAGTAACTGAACCTTATGTTGTAAACCAATGCTATCATCGCCGATTGCATCTTCGACACGATATAGTCAAATCCGGCTTTCTTTGGAGCAAAGCACACCATGAAGACATGTGCAAGATACCTCCATTGCCCTATTAGACCACTCTTCATGTAAGATGCCTTAGCTACATCAAGGACATACCCCATCCTCAAAAATGCTGCTTGCCTTACTTTTAAAGGGAAGTCAATAGGCCCTGCTTCCTGCTCGACTGATCCCAGCTGCAAAACCCTACGCAAGATATCGGCAGAGAATACCAGAGGCTGATCGTCGATCCTTGTCCTCAACACAGTTGGAGTCACTGTACAGTCCACTTGCAGATGATCCCAAAATTGTCTGACATATGGCAGCACGATCTGCACATTGTGAGAAAGGGCATACGACACCCTTGAATTAGCCAAAAAGTCCACCATCTGGTGAAATGCCTGAGCTTCAGGAAGCTCACGATCCGGTGACACGACCATATTATGTGACACCCTTGCCACAACAACCACCATTTTACATAACACCCAGGATTTAATCATCAAACACAAATACTTAATGATCTGATAACCTAGATTAAGTGCGGAAGCATTAAAATACATAAAATAGTGCAACAGTGACATACACCCTAGGGTGCTACAAGGTACCATATCTAAGTCTACATGCCCAATATAATTATAACAACATCCAGAATATAACATAACATTGTCCCAAAGCATGATTACCGAATAAATAGTACCAAATCTTCTGAATCTTCACAAATGACCTAACTAGAAGGTCGGCGGTAGACTTTCCTTTTCCTGTAAAAATAAAAATAAACAACTGGGGAATAAGCGGATGCTTAGTGAATACACAGATTACGCATTTTATAAATCTTTATGAAGCCCAAATGTATCACCGATGACAAACATCGTTTACCCTCTTCGTACACCAAGTACGGACCAGAGCCGCAGCCCCTTCGAGCCCAATGCTCGGCTTTAAACATACCATCTGAGACAAACGTACGATCGGGGATGACATACTGCCTACCGGGCCTAGGAAGGATCAGCTCCAGGTCATATAGCACAGTAACATCAGAGTAATCGATGCGACCCACCGGTCCATCACTAGATGCACAACAATCGAACGGACATGCAACAAGTAAGAATATGCATCTAAATCTACGCAAGTTAGTAGAATTCCAATCAAAAAATGACGCAACAGGTCTCAGCAGGCAAAGCTTAACATAAAACAGATATAAGCATGCGAAATCTACTGTACTCACAGTGGGTGCGTAATTAAACTTTTAACCGATATTATTTCTCCTTGGGCTTTCAACCGGATCCACCAAGTACCCCACTGTGGGTTAACCAACACCACAAGGGACCTGTTAAATCAATTGCAACAATATTTCGAGTCAAAAACCGTTTAAATCCATAAGACCAAGTTTTGTAAGTTTTGCAATATTTTTCCCCTATTTCGGGTCCATGTCCAAATTCGAACCGTAACTAAGTTTGATCCTAACTCAAGTTCACACCTTATCCATTGAATAACTCTTGTTATTTATGTCTTGTTTATGTGTTTCATTCAAAATATTCGAGTCTAAAGAGTGGGTTTCAATTTTTAGGCATCAAATTCGAATTTTAGGGGCTAAATTCGAATTTCCCTTCGATTTTAAGGCTAAACTCGAACATATAGAGATAAATTCTAAACATATTCGAATTTAGGGTCCTAAATTCGAATTTAGGGTCATAAACTCGAATTCCATGTGTTAAACTCGAATACATGCTCGAATTTAGTACAAAAATCGAGTTTGTTCTTGCATTTCGACTGTGTTCTTGGTATTTTCGAGTTTGTTCATCTTTAGAACTTTAAAACATGCCTTTCTAAGCCTAAAATCACCGATATATCATGTATGATGCCTAGGTTCCATTCTATTACACATATACTATCATATTCTTGCAAGATTTCAAGCAAAACTAGCTCTAAATCACATAAAAATGACAGATTCGAATTTATGTTCTTCAAAACCGAAACACAAAATCTTAAAAGAGTCGATTCTTACCTCAATCCGTACGAAATCAAGAATCTAACTGTAGATTGTTGTAGTACCCCTCGAGATCTTTCCGATGACGTATAAATCTCGATAATCGGCCGGTCGGTTTGTGAGATATCGTAGAGAGAAGTAGAGAGAATTCTAGAGAGAGAAAGTGTAGAGAGAGAGAGTATCCATAGAAAAATGAAAGGCTTTAGCCTTTTATTCCCATTTTCATCATTTTGCACATTTCACCCCTCAACTTAACCGGTTCCATAAAATACTGATTTATTCTTAAATTTATCATTAATAGCTTATATAATTCATAATACTCCTTAATAATATTTCCGAGTTCAAATTTTCTTAAAATAACAACAAACTTTCTAAATATCTCATATACATAATAATTGTTCATAATTCAACTTAATTGAAAATTTTCCACTTAATTAGCCCAATTACAATAAAATAAATCCGAGGATGTTACAGCATGGGCTCCACCACGCTCAACTTCGTCCTCGAAGTTACTCGGATTCAAACAGTTGTGGATATTTCCTTAACATTTCCGCCTTTGTTAAACGATTTCCTGAGATATCCAACATGAAACACCGGGTGTATGCCCGACATCTCTTCAGGCAACTCCAAACGGTATGACTGATTTCCTACTTTCTCGGTTATCTTAAATGGTCCGACAAATCTCGGAGCCAGCTTTCCTCTTTTCACGAAACGAGTAACACCTCTCATAGGTGATACTTTCAGATATACCCAATCATTTATTTCAAAGTTTATCGGTTTGTGCCTCCTATCGTAGTAACTTTTCTGACGATCCTGGGCCGCCTTCATGTTCTGCCTAATCAGCTGTATCTTCTCGTTTGTCTCTTGTGACAATGCCGGCCCAGCAATCGGCGTCTCACCAGTTTCTCTCCAACAAGTAGGAGTCCTACATCTCCTCCCATACAACGCCTCAAACGGTGCCTTCTTGATTGTTGCGTGATAGCTGTTATTATACGAAAACTCTATTAGTGGCAGATGATCATCCCAGTTGCCACCGAGATCTAGTACACACGCTCTCATCATATCCTCCAAAGTAAGGATGGTCCGTTCGCTCTGACCATCGGTTTGTGGACGATAGGCTGTACTCAATGCTATTCTCGTTCCCAACCCTTCTTGTAATGCTGACCAGAAGTTCGAAGTAAATCGGCTATCACGATCCGATACTATGGACTTAGGCACTCCATGCCTAGAAACGATCTCGTCCATATAAATCTGAGCTAACTTCTCCAGCGAATAACTTTCCCGAATCGGTATAAAGTGTGCCGATTTAGTTAATCTATCAACTATCACCCAAACTGCATCGTGTTGACGCCTAGTCTTTGGCAGTTTTGTAACAAAATCATTTGTTATGTGCTCCCACTTCCATTCCGGAATGGGAAGTGGTTGCAAACTGCCATAAGGTTGCTGATGTTCGGCTTTCACCAGCCGACAAGTTCGACATCTTTCCACATACTGCCCTATGTCCTTTTTCAATCCCGGCCACCAGAAGTCTGCTTTCAGCTCGTTGTACATCTTTGTACTTCCAGGATGTACAGAAAACCTAGACTGGTGTGCTTCTTCGATGATCACCTGTTTCATTCCACCAAACTTCGGCACCCATATCCTCGTCGTATATCCCTTTCAATCCCGACTCACTTGTTTCCATTATCTTCATTTGTACCCTTATATCTTCATCACCAATGTTTTCTTCCTTCAAAGCTTCCACTTGAGCAGCTTTAACATCATCAATTATTGTGGAAGTTAACATCGTGGACGTCATCATATAGCAACAATCCTTAGAATATGCTTTACGGCTTAAAGCATCGGCTACTACGTTAGCCTTTCTGGGGTGATAAAGGATTTCGCAGTCATAATCCTTTATAAGTTCCATCGACCTACGCTGTCTCATATTAAGCTCCTTCTGACTAAAAATATATTTCAAACTCTTATGATCTGTGTAAAGTTGACACTTAGTTCCATATAGATAGTGCCTCCACAATTTCAATGCAAACGTAACTGCAGTCAACTCCAGATCATGTGTTGAATAATTCTTCTCATGCTGCTTCAACTGTCTTGAAGCATATGCTATAACCTTTCCACGCTGCATCAGTACAGCGCCTAACCCCAGTCTCGAGGCATCCGTATATACTACAAAATCCTCATTGCCCTCTGGTAGAGCAAGTATCAGAGCTTCACTTAACGTCTTCTTCAGAACCTCAAAGGCCTCCTGCTGCACAGTTTCCCATACAAACGGTGAATTCTTCTTTGTTAATGCAGTTAAAGGAACTGCAATCTAAGAAAAGTCCTTTATGAACCTCCGATAGTATCCCGCCAACCCCAGAAAACTTCTAACTTCAGTAGCTGAACACGGCGGTTCCCAGTTCTTTATCGCTTCTACCTTAGCTGGATCTACCGAAATCCCAGCTCCTGAAATCACATGTCCCAAAAACTGAATCTGTTGCAGCCAAAACTCACACTTTGAGAACTTGGCATACAACTTCTCTTTTCTTAGTAATTCCAGCAATTCTTTTAAATGATCTGCATGTTCGGCCTCAGACTTAGAGTATACCAAAATATCGTCAATGAACACAATCACCGACTTATCCAACATCGGTCTACAAACCCTATTCATCAAGTCCATAAAGACAGCCGGGGCATTGGTTAACCCGAAAGGCATAACCAAGGACTCATAATGCCCATAACGTGTCCTAAATGTTGTCTTAGGCACATCCTCTTCTCGTACTTTTAACTGATGGTACCCAGATCTCAAATCTATCTTGGAGAACACACTAGCCCCATGTAGTTGGTCAAACAAGTCGTCTATCCTCGGCAGTGGATACTTGTTCTTAATCGTCAACTTATTTAGCTCCCGGTATTCAATGCACATTTGCATTGTGCCATCTTTCTTCTTCACAAACAATACCGGAACTCCCCACGGCGATGAACTGGGCCGAATGAAGCCCTTGTCCAACAACTCTTGAAGCTGTGTCATCATTTCTTTCATCTCGGTTGGGGCAAGACGATAAGGAGAACGAGCTACCGGTGCAGCTCCAGGGATCAAGTCAATCTTAAACTCCACTTGTCTCTTAGGCGGCACGCCAGACAAGTCTTCCGGAAACACATCCGGAAATTGTGAAACAACCGGCACATCGGCCAAAGTTCTCTTCTCAGCCTTAGCATCAATCGCATATGCTAAGTCAGCATCACATCCCTTTGCAACAAGCTTTCGAGCTTTTGCAATAGTCAACAAACACAAATCCCCACTTCTCCTATCCCCGTAAATACAAATCTCACGCCCCTCCGGAGTAGTTATCTTTATCATTCGGTTCTTACACACTATATGGGCTTCATTCTCGATCAACCAGTCCATCCCGACTATCACGTCAAACTCACTGAACTCAATAGGGATCAGGTCCAAATTGAAGACTACATCTTCAATTACTAATGTGCAATTACGGTATACGTGATCTACCTTGACTAGAGTGTTGCTAGCAGTTTCTATGTCAAGTACAGCAGATGAACGATTTGCACCAGAATCAAATAAAACTCGTGCTGGCATAGAATTAACTATGAACGTACCCGTAACGACCTCCGGATTTTCCCTTGCCTCCTCTGCAGTAATTTGAAAAGCACGAGCCGGTGCCCTTTGTGACTGACCCCGGCGGTTAAGTGAACCACCACTTGAACCTCCAGAAGATCTTGTTGATGATGGAGCAGCAGCTGCTGGAGCATTCTTCCTACAGTTCCTACTGTAGTGTCCCCACACCCCGCAATTATAGCAAGCATCTCCCTTCCTTGGGCAATCGTTCTGAAAATGACCCAGTTCCCCACAGCAAAAGCAAGCGCGTCCGTTAGTGCACTTGCCAAAGTGTTCCAGATGACACTTGTTGCAGTATTGTGGCTCGGTGTTGATAGAATAAGCACGAGCACGACCACGATCAGAAGAGCCAGGCTGTCGATGATAAGACTGCTGAGGTGAGTATTGTGAAGACCGGGAAGATCCCGAGTATCCTCCCTCCCGTTGGCGCTTCGGCGGTGACGGCTGTGTTGGGTTGGTGGAAGCAGCAGCGGACCCAATCGAGTATCCCGACATAATTAGAATCTGTTCTACATTTCTGGCAGCCTCAAGTAAACCAGCAAATGTAGGGTAGCGAACGTTGCTCATGACCCTCCTAATCTCAATATCCAGACCAGCCTCGAACATGGTCACCTTCCTTTCTTCAGTATCAACTTGATGAGGCGCGAACAGACTCAGCCTCGTGAATTCTACAGCATATTGGGACACAGTCTTAGTCCCCTGCATTAGCGCCATAAACTTCGCTTCCAACCTTCGGCGCTCATCAACTGGACAGTACTGCTGAGTGAATAAGTCCGTAAACTCAGCCCAAGTCATCGCAGAAACCTTCTCCTGTGTCAACGCATTCACCATAGCGTTCCACCACATGATCACATCATTGGTGAACATAGCGGTAGCATACCGAACCATGTCCTTCTCAGCACAGTCGCTGATTCGGAATGTCCGTTCGGTCGCCGTTATCCATTCCAGTGCAGCAACGGCATCACCCAATCCATTAAATTCCACGCCCCCGTTTCCCTTAAAGTCCTTGAAACGACAACCCCTGGGTTTGTTAGATGACCCAGTATTGTCATCTTGTTCCTCATTGTTACCCCCTTCCTTTTCCTTGTTCTTTCTCTTATCCTCTCTTCTCTTAGCATCGGCCTCATCTCGAGCCCGAAACTGATCTTGTATCATCTTGTTCTGCTCAGCCATCATGGCTAGCATCGTCTCTCGAGTTTCTTCAGGTGTCATTCCTCCTCCAGACATGTTCTGAAATAATAAACATATAACTTGTTTAATAACATGTCATTAATTTTAAAGACACCATTTATTTGTCCCGTATGATAGTCAATCTCTTATGAGTACTAGATCATAACTTATCTTAGTTTAGATCATAACTTAAACCATTACATATCATTACCTAATGTTTGAGATCAAGACGTCACGGACACTTGAATCTCAAACAACTGCTCTGATACCATCTCGTGTGACACCCTTGCCACAACAACCACCATTTACATAACACTCAGGATTTAATCATCAAACACAAATACTTAATGATCTGATAACCTAGATTAAGTGCGGAAGCATTAAAATACATAAAATAGTGCAACAGTGACATGCACCCTACGGTGCTATAAGGTACCATATCTTAGTCTACATGCCCAATATAATTAATACAACATCCAGAATATAACATAACATTGTCCCAAAGCATGATTACCGAATAAATAGTACCAAATCTTCCGAATCTTCACAAATGACCTAACTAGAAGGTCCGGCGGTAGACTTTCCTTTTCCTGTAAAAATAAAAATAAACAACTGGGGAATAAGCGGATGCTTAGTGAATACACAGATTACACATTTTATAAATCTTTATGAAGCCCAAAGGTATCACCGATGACAAACATCGTTTACCCTCTTCGTACACCAAGTACGGACCAGAGCCGCAGCCCCTTCGAGCCCAAAGCTCGGCTTTAAACATACCATCTGAGACAAATGTACGATCGGGGATGACATACTGCCTACCGGGCCTAGGAGGGATCAGCTCCAGGTCATATAGCACAGTAACATCAGAGTAATCGATGCGACCCACCGGTCCATCACTAGATGCACAACAATCGAACGGACATGCAACAAGTAAGAATGTGCATCAAAATCTACGCAAGTTAGTAGAATTCCAATCAAATAATGAAGCAACAGGTCTCAGCAGGCAAAGCTTAACATAAAACAGATATAAGCATGCGAAATCTACTGTACTCACAGTGGGTGCGTAATTAAACTTTTAACCGATATTATTTCTCCTCGGGCTTTCAACCGGATCCACCAAGTACCCCATTGTGGGTTAAACAACACCACAAGGGACCTGTTAAATCAATTGCAACAATATTTCGAGTCAAAAACCATTTAAATCCATAAGACCAAGTTTCGTAAGTTTTGCAATATTTTTCCCCCATTTCGGGTCCATGTCCAAATTCGAACCGTAACTAAGTTTGATCCTAACTCAAGTTCACACCTTATCCTTTGAATAACTCTTGTTATTCATGTGTTGTTTATGTGTTTCATTCAAAATATTCGAGTCGAAAGAGTGGGTTTCAATTTTTAGGCATCAAATTCGAATTTTAGGGGCTAAATTCGAATTTCCCTTCGATTTTAAGGCTAAACTCAAACATATAGAGATAAATTCGAACCATATTCGAATTTAGGGTCCTAAATTCGAATTTAGGGTCATAAACTCGAATTCCATGTGTTAAACTCGAATACATGCTCGAATTTAGTACAAAAATCGAGTTTGTTCTTGCATTTCGACTGTGTTCTTGGTATTTTCGAGTTTGTTCATCTTTAGAACTTTAAAACATGCCTTTCTAAGCCTAAAATCACCGATATATCATGTATGATGCCTAGGTTCCATTCTATTACACATATACTATCATATTCTTGCAAGATTTCAAGCAAAACTAGCTCTAAATCACATAAAAATGACAGATTCGAATTTATGTTCTTCAAAACCGAAACAAAAAATCTTAAAAGAGTCGATTCTTACCTCAATCCGTACGAAATCAAGAATCTAACTGTAGATTGTTGTAGTACCCCTCGAGATCTTTCCGATGATGTATAAATCTCGATAATCGGCCGGTCGGTTTGTGAGATATCGTAGAGAGAAGTAGAGAGAATTCTATAGAGAGAAAGTGTAGAGAGAGAGAGTATCCATAGAAAAATGAAAGGCTTTAGCCTTTTATTCCCATTTTCATCATTTTGCACATTTCACCCCTCAACTTAACCGGTTCCATAAAATACTGATTTATTCTTAAATTTATCATTAATAGCTTATATAATTCATAATACTCCTTAATAATATTTCCGAGTTCAAATTTTCTTAAAATAACAACAAACTTTCTAAATATCTCATATACATAATAATTGTTCATAATTCAACTTAATTGTAAATTTTCCACTTAAATAGCCCAATTACAATAAAATAAATCCGAGGATGTTACATATTATGCTTTTGAATAGAAGCTCTTTCCCCCATATCTGCACGTTAAAGTGTAAAATATATTAGAAGGGACAAAATAAAAATGAAACTTGTTTAAATTCAAATATGTTTTATTTTGAACTTATGTAAGTTCAAAATCCAACACATATGAATTTCTACAAGTTTGACGTAAAAATTATTCAAACATTTCGATTTTAATAGCAAATTCGAATAACATGTTCGAAATTAACCTTAATTCGAATTTAATGATATGTTCGAATTTATGGACAAATTCGAAGCATATGAACAAACTCAAATGTCGGCACTTTCAAAACAAAAATCCAAGATTTAAACCATTTTAGACTTAGAAAATCACATTCACTAGTCCTAATAGGTTATAATTAAAGATATTTGCCACTTATTTGAAGTTTCACCGGTTAAACTTTGTGATTTTGAATCACAAAGTTCAAAACCCTTAAAACCTCAAAATAGGTCGATTTTTGCACAAATTGAGTCTAAAACTTCCTAAATCTTGTATAATAGTGATGTTTATACCTAGATTTGGCTATAGTATCGAATACAAAGTACAAAACTTCGATGAATAGGTGAAAACTCAAATACGATAAACTCGAACGCACAAACTCGAAATCGCACTAGATAAACTCGAAGGGTTAAATTCGAATGTAGGTGAACAATGAATGTTCACTGTTGGCCTATATATACTAACCACCTTCGAATTTGTCTCCAAATTCGAATCTACTGCCAAATTCGAATGTAACATTCGAATTTGTCTTAAATTCGAATTTAACTGAAAATTTTGAAAATTTTGTAAATCTTTGAATAAAATTCAACTTTTCCAACTTTTTCGTGTAACGGAACAAACTATGAAAAATTTATTTACGTTAAGCACAAGATTTTCACGCAATGTTTATTTATTCAACTAAGAATGCATCCTTAGTAACTTTGACCTTTTTCCTAAATAAAATAAAATTAAAATTTTGAACAAAATTTAAACTTAAACTAATCTACAATATTCTTAAAATTTACATCCTATACTTAACACTAACAGAATATTTTTGACGTGAATAGTCAAAGAAAGGTTCAATCAAATAGCGGTGTCAAATACGCACTTTCAGCATCTTACTTTCAAAGTTAGGAATTTTTTGATTCCTTTGATTGTTTGTCGTGACATACATTTCTAGACGATTGCTGGTATTATTTTCCCTTTAAACATATTACATTTTGGAATAACCCTTGGCCTTTTATATTTATCAAGAAATTACCTTACGTGACTCATACTTAGAAATACTATTATGATCAAGGCATACACACAATGATTATAACTTTTCGGTATTGCAAACTTTTTTTAAAAGGCAAAAGTCGGACACAGTTATGTATATACATACAACAAAGTGTCTTAGTTTGTCTTAAAGTTTATTTTAAAGCTAGCAAGACAGCGGTGACAGGTCTGTACCGACGTACAACAAAGTGACTTATCTTGCTAACTCGAATCAAACCAGAGGCAACAGGTCTGTACATACGTACAACAGAGTTACTTGTTTTGACTCTCAACATAGTATCATAATTTTTCTATTCTTTACTTTTCTTTAAGATGTATCTGATGTTGCTATACATCCCCCAGAAAGTTTGCATACCTCATTTAGAATCAATGTCTGTATGTCTCTAACATAAAAATTAAGACCATCTGGTCATACATCTAAGTTAGTGACACGTCTGACTTTTTCTTGATTATTTTATTAGCCTTGAGACTCCCTTTGTGTATTATGCCTACCAACATATCAAACTAGATAATGTATAACACTTAGAATTTTAGGTGCATTATGTGTGAAAGCTTAACACTTAGAGATTGTAATGACTGTGCTAATTTTCGTCACTTTGAACCTATGTATCTAAGACTTAACTCATTTTCTGATATTCTCTTTTTTTGAACTTTTTTATGGTTTTCTCTTTTTTTTTTCATAAAAAAGAGTAAGAAAATAAAATAATCTACTAACTTACTATAAAAAGAAATTCTCCTAAGCTACTAAACTTACGATAAAAAGAAAGAACTTCTACTGCTATAAAAGGAAATAAACTCTACTAAGGTCAATTTACTCTGGATTACGCATTCCGTTTAGTTGAACGAAATACTCAAAACGTGACTTATCAAAAGCTTTGGTAAATAAATCAGCATTATTATCATCCGTTGCAACTTTTACCAGCTTAATTAAGTTCTTTTCAGCACAATCACGAATAAAGTGGTGTCTTATGTCAATGTGCTTGGTTTTACTGTGTTTAACTGGATTATTTGTTATTGCAATAGTTGACTGGTTATCTATCCGAATAGGAGTATGAGTATAAGTCAAACCGTAATCCCGCAAGTGTTGTTGTATCCACAAAACCTGTGAACAGCAACTACCCGCAGCAACATATTCGGCCTCGCACGTTGACACGACTACCGAAGTCTGTTTCTTGCATTGCCAGGAAACGAGCCTCCCTCCAAGGAACTGACAACCTCCAGTTGTTGACTTGCGAGTCAAGCTGCATCCTCCGTAGTCTGAATCCGTGAATGCCTCCAATTCCAGATCGCCCTCCACGTGATACCAAAGTCCCAGCTTCGGTTTCGACTTGAGGTATCTTAGAATCCGCTTCACAGCTTTCATGTGCATCTCCTTTGGATTAGCTTGAAAACTAGCACAAATACACACAGCAAACATTATGTCAGGTCTAAAAGCAGGTAAATACATGAGTGACCCAATCATGGCCCGATATAACGTCTGATCCTCATCGGTATCACTTTCTGTACCCGGTCCGAGATTGTGATTCACTTGAATCGGCGTGCTGAAGTGAGCTGTCAGCTTGGTTCCTTCCATCCCGAAGCGCTCTAAGATGTCATAGACATACTTCGTCTGATGAATAAACATGCCCTCCTTCCTCTGTTCGACTTGCAAACCCAGAAAGAAGTTTAACTCACCCATCGCACTCATCTCAAACTTAGACTTCATCACCTTTTCAAAATCGGTGCACATCTGTTCGTCTGATGATCCAAAAATGATATCATCGACGTACACTTGTACCAAGATGAAATGTTCACCTTTTCTTTTCACGAACAGTGTACTATCTATTCTCCCTCTTTCAAACCCGTTGTCTAAAAGATGAGTAGATAGAGTCTCGTACCATGCCCTCGGTGCTTGATGTAGTCCATTCAAAGCCTTATCTAACCGATACACTCTTTCTGGATATTTCGTATTTGTAAACCCGGGAGGCTGTTCCACATATACCAGTTCCTTCACTTTTCTATAAAGGAAAGCACTCTTAACATCTAGCTGATAATCTTTAAAACCTTTGAAGGAAGCAAAGGCCAGAAAGAAACGAATTGCTTCAAGCCTTGCCACTGGCGCGAACACTTCATTGTAATCGATTCCTTCCTCTTGGTTGAAACCCTTTACCACAAGCCTTGCTTTGTTGCGAGTGACTATACCCCGATCATCTCTTTTGCACTTAAAAACCCACTTGGTTCCTATTGCAACTTCTCCTCGAGGTAACGGAACTAACTCCCACACTTCAAGTTTCCCAAACTGTGACAGTTCTTCCTGCATCGCTTCAACCCAAGAGTTGTCTTTTAGTGCCATTTGCACATTTTTCGGCTTTACTTGCGAGATGAAACATGAGTAGAGGCAAGTATGAAAGGCCTCGGAGTCATTGATCATCGATAACAACACTGTGTTGTTATTCAAACTACTCCTAGTCCACACACCAGAATTAGGATTTCCTATGATAGTCTCAATAGGATGATTCTTATTGATCCTAGATGTTTCTATCTCGTCAACTCTAAGATTATCTCCAAATTTGATCCTATCTCTCCTAATGGGGGAACGACTTCAGACTCCACATTTTCTTCCTCATGGACACTGTCTTCAGAGTTAGAACTTGTTGTTTGATTTTCGTTTGAAGGCATTTCAAAATCATTTTCTTCTAGAGATCTATGTTCAGTTGATGTAGGCTCGGATGTTGATGGAAAGGTGGTCCTCGGAAAACTTTGACCCTCGTCATTCAGATTTAATGACGACAAGTCCTGTTCGATCATACCTGCATTTCCATCCAAAGGAATGTTAAATGACTAATTCAATTTGTCATAATCAAATATCCATTCCGGACCAGTTTGGGGTTTATGTGTATAACTTGTGACATCTATGTTATACACAATCTCTACTGTACCATTTGATTTGTTAAAAACCCTTTTATTTGGTGAATTAGGCACATAACCTAGGAAATAACCTTCGTCAGCCTTTTCACCAAATTTTGGTTGATGTTTTGTTTTCATTAACGTACATGGTACCCCAAATGGTTCGAAGCCAGTTAAATTTGGTGGCCTTTTATTCAAAACTTCATAACAGGTTTTGTTCAATGATTTGATAGTAAGGACTCGGTTTAAAACATGGCATGCGGTATTCACTGCCTCCCCCCAAAACATGGTAGGAAGCTTTGAATCCGAAAGCATGGTCCTTGCTGCCTCAATCAAAGTCCTGTTTTTCCGTTCTGCCACCCCATTTTTTTGTGGCTCATATGGAGCACTAAATTGATGCACTATTCCCTTTGAAAGGCAATATACACCAATAACCGTGTTTTTAAATTCAGTTCCGTTATCACTTCTGATACGCTTAACCCTCGTTCCGTAAGTGTTTTCCACTTGGTCTAAGAACCCGATGAGCTTGGCAGCCATCTCGTCCTTTGTACCTAAAAAGAAAACCCAAGAAAAACATGAGTAACCGTCAGTAATAACCAAACAATACCAGCTACCACCTATGCTCCTTTTGTTGATTGGTCCGAACAGGTCCATGTGCAACAAAACGAACGTGGTAGCTATGGAGTTCTGAGTCTTGGACTTGTGCGCCTTCTTGTGTTGTTTTCCTTTCTTGCACGGTAGACACTTGTCCTCGAACTGAAAACTCTTCATGGGAACACCTTGCACCAATCCATTTTTCGTAATGTAGTTCATTTTCTTAGGTGCAAGTGTGCCATGCGTCTGTGCCATAAAACCGATTCAGTCTCTGAAGCCTTTGATAGTAGACAAATCGGTCCCATTGAAGATTCCGGCTTGTTCATGTCGAGCATGTACAGGTCATTCTTCCTTGGAGCCCTCATCAGTATCCATTCTTCAGGTACTTTGAATCCCGGTTTCAGCACTAATGCCTCAGTATCAGTGAAAAGTACTGAGTTCATCTTATCACATATTTGAGATACACTAATGAGATTGTGAACCAGTTTATCAACATGATAAACTTGATCCAATTTGATAGTCCCATTAGTGACCACTCCAGTACCGGTGATATTCCCTCCTTTATTTCCAGCGAACGATACAAATCCCCAATTCCCTCCCTTGAAGTCTGCGAGTAGACTTCTTTCCCCTGTCATGTGCCTGGAGCAACCACTGTCGACGAACCATTTGTTGTTTGGACTTGTAGTTATCTCCTGCACATGAAAGAAAATAGGTTAGTTATCACGGGGAACCCAAGCCATGACTGACATGGTAATACCATTCTCGTCCACATACTTGAACTCTTTCAAATACCCATCTCTCCGTTCAGGTGACTTGGATTTTTGATTTTTAGAGCCTGTTGTGGAGCAGAGTGATTTAAGTTCACTCTCGGCCTTTGTGTAGGCATTTGCTGTGGAGCTCTTGAATAATTTCGATTATAAGGCATTTCGGATTGATATCCCTGAGCTCTACCTGGTGTTTGATGCCTTACAGGAGTGTGTGACCTAACCGGAGTGTAAGCTCTGCTAGGTGTAGTACTCCTATAATTCTGTTGCGGTCCTGACCTAGATTGATTAATGACTCTATTTGGTGAATTAGTCCTAATCACTTCTTTGGGTCGACCTGACACAGGTGTTTGTTTCACAGCAGATTTTGGTGTGGCTTGCACAGTTTTCTCGGTGTTTTGAGAACTACTAGTGCTTGCAACACTTGGAGAAGGCTTTAGTTGTTCCGGATTTCCAGTTTTAGGTGTAGAATCTACTTTCCTATGTGGACAACTAGAAGCAACATGCCCCCTTTCGTGACATTTAAAGCAAGACATTTTGTCAATAGACTTTTTATGTGTGCCCTTTGACTTAGGTGTCTCACTAGTGTCTGATTCTTTCGTCTCAACTATAGTGACTGGTTCCTCCTTCTGATCATTAAAGTCAATTTTGTGTTGTCCTACTAGAGGATGGCACAAATTTAACCTTCTTAATCTTGACATTATTAGTAGTCACCTTAGTTTCTGGTTCCTTAACAGTTTCAGACACAGGTTCAAGTAAGGTCTCTGATTCAACTGATTTTTCAATTTTCTCCTGAGGTTGAGGTACATAATTATCATTGAAAGGTGGTGGACTCTCATGATACCCTAGACCTACAGGCTTCTTAGACTGACGCTGTGCATCTAAAATCTTCCCTAGGTTGAGCGATGAGTTCCTAAACTTTTCAAGTTTACTATTTACCTCAGTTACCTTTACCTTAGATTCAGCTAGCTCTACTTCTTTGATTTTAAGCTCTTTGATCAATGCCTCGACATGTTCATACATCAGTTTTAATCTAACACACTGTTCACTAAGCTTGCCCTTTAGAACTATGACATCTTGTGCATCTGCCTTAAGCTTATCCCTAAGATCTTCCTTTATATCTAATAGGCTAGCGTTGTCTGATTTTAATGAGTCATTCTGAGCAAATATAGTTTGATGTGATTCCAGTACTAAATTTAACCTATCGTTAGATGTAGCACACAAAGCTCATAAATCACGGAAAATAGAGAAGTTCAGAATTACCTTGGCATGATCTGATTCCACGTTGGCCATCTGTGCGGCGAACTCTAGAATCGTCTGATCTGCTGACTTTTCTACCAACATCGGACTGCTTTCATTCTGATTGCTGTCCCCTGTCTTTTCCTTTGCTCCATCACTTCCAGTCTCGGTCACTTTAGCCATAAAGGCTCTAGCATTCGACTCTAGATCTGTACTCCAGTCATATGTTCCATCTAGCTGTCTGTCTGATGTGACGTTGGATAACAGACCAGCTATATTCGCCTGACTGGTTGAAATTCCCGGCAGATATCTCTCTTGAGATTGATTCTGATACTGGTTCTGGTAGTTTTCTACTTTCGGTCTCTGACACTCTCTAGCGAAGTGTCCTAACCCTTGGCAGTTGTAACACTTAACCTTGGACTTATCAAACCCAATCTTATTGTTACTAACGTTAAGATTTCTGCCCGTTCTCTTGATGAACCATTTAACTCTCTGAGTTACCATGGCCAGTTGCCATTGCAGATCTGTCTCTTCTAGATCATCAGGATCTACCTGATCGTAATCCGCATCCCAAAGCGCAGGGTCGTTGATTTTGCCCTGAACGCAATTGCCGTATGTGGCCACAAAAGAAGCCAACAGATTCAGATGGTCTTCAGCTGATTTTGCGCTCATAGGCATCTTTGAATACCCTTGAGATGTAGATGTAGATGTAGCCTGATTCTGCTTTTTTTTTTCTGGTCTAGTAAACCCTAAGAAAGCCCTACTCACTGAGTCTTCTGATTCAACCGGTGTCGATGTCCCTCCCGAGAAGAATGTTGTAGCCGTCTTCACATCAGTTGCCCCTGAAGATTTGGACTTCCCAAAGTACATGTCCGGATCCTGTACTTGTTCATAATCCATTTCCTTCTTAAGCAATTCAAAGTGATAGGCCCTCAGCGTTCCTATTACACTGTCTAGAGTAAGAGTATAGAACTTGTCTTCATCATGCTTTATCAGTGCCACATACATTTCCCATTTGGCAGGTAAAGCATCCAAAATTTTTACGATCTTCTCCGTCTCACTATACTCCACATCGTGGCTGTCTAACTCAGTTAGCAAATGATAGAATCTTGTAATAGTCTCATCCAGCTTTTCGTTCTTCAAGGCTTTGAAGATCGCGAACTGCTGCTTGAGCATTTCCGTTCTATTCTTCCTTACCCTCGGGTTACCTTCACACCGTTTCTCCAAAGAATCCCACAGCACTTTTGCTGTTTTCTGACTGCGAAAAGTGTGCAAGATCTCCTGAGGTAATGCCATTCGAATGATAGCGAATGCCCGGTTCTCGGCTTCATAAAGATTTTTATCATCGTCCTTCATCTTTGAAAATGGCACGATCTTTTGTCGTCCTTCAATCTCAGCCGTTGGTGGAATGTATCCCTCGTCTATACAAATCCACATCCACATATCATTAAATCTTGCGAAGTCGGCGAACCTATCCTTCCACCAGTAGTAATCCTCCAATTTCATCAACTTATGTGGTGAATTCGCTTTTCCGACCTCGTGATCCATCTCAATAAACCTCTGTAGACTTGTCATTGTTTCAAATATTTTTGAATTTAAACTTAGTTAATTTAATTCGAAATTAGTTTAAATTAATTCTTTCGAATTTGGGTAAATTCGAATCTAATTAATTTTAAATTTGTTTGGAACCAAATTTGAAAATAAGTTTGAAATCCAACTATGTTCGAAATTAATGGCAAACTCGAAGGTAACTAAAGTCGAAATCCTTAATTTCGAATTTAAACTAAAATCGAAAGTCTTACTAATGTCGAATTGGCCAAACTCGAATCAAACCCTAAGGATTTCGAAAGGAGCGTATTTTCTGACAAACTCGAAAATTGAGTAAACCCTAATTCCCCCTTAATAAACTCGAGCGCCGCAAGTTCGAAAAACGGCTAACACTTCGACTTTTTCAAGTTTTCAGATTAAACCAATATTTTAACGAGTAAAAATACTGATTTCGATCAAAAACTTGAACTAATACAAAGTATTTTCCGAGATCTGACTTGAGAAACTCGAAAAACCTCCAAAAACGTGACTTTAACCGTCCAATACGTCAAGAAACCAAGGATGTTGCTTATGAACACCAAGAACACCCAATGGCTCTGATACCACTTGTAAGGTCTTGACTCTACGGATCTATCTCGACGCGACACCATCCAACGAGTGCGGAACCCTCTTTAGCCGCTTGACGGTAAGATCACACACACGGAAACACGGAGACTACCACGGTGATAGACGAACGACTTAGAATGCCCTTACACGATGATTCTCTCTGTCACAACTCTCTGGAAACTTGCATGTTCGAGATCGCCTTTGCTAATCGCTCTGATAAACGTCTGCCAAAGTCTCATAATTAATCGAATTAACCCTTAATTATACTGACAGATTCGAGTTTGTTTAGGACAAATTCGAATCAGGCCCAAGGCCCATTCGAATTTTTCCTCAATGACAAATTCGAATTTACCTTAAATTCGAACTTCAACTATCAAACTTATGTTTTAACTTATGTTTTAACTTATGTTTGAATTTATCTTTGAACTTTATGTTTCAACTTCTTGTAATACATTACACCAAGTTCAAACATACAAACAACCAATATCAAACACACATAATCACATATATCAAACACTCGTCAATATTCAATACCAAGTAACTTGACTTACACAAAATGCTATCATTACTTAGACTGCTATCGTCACACAGGATGTACTAACACTAATGAATTTCTTTAAATGACACATCATGAGACTATTGAGGTTGTACTATGGTGTTCTCTTGTTCTGGTCCGATGACAAGTTTTGAAGCCTGAACATTGATATCTGAATTCGGAATGATTTTGGAACAATGAGATTAATTGAATCTCAAACAAAATCCAAATATACTTCAAAGACAACTTTCTTAATTGTTTATCCCCACAACCTCAATATTCTTAAGAAATCTAGCATTCCCATTTTTAAAGATGTAGAACAGGTTTGAGTGAGGCCTTTTTGTGCCTAACAATCTCCCCCTATTTTCAATAATCAGTCTAAGCTGATTCTATCAATAATCGCTATATATTTTTATAGCACACTTTGCTGAAATAAAATTACAACATTGAAGTAAAGTAAATGATCAGTTTATATATGCTGATTTTGATTTCAACAACACATGTTCTTTCAACAGTACAACTAATGTACTAAAGAAGATTAAAACTAATGTAATAACAAAATTACAACTAATGTAATAAAGTACAACATATGTACAAGGAAAAGTTTCAATAAGTTTTGGACTGTTGATAGTGGGAGCAAATAATGGCAGGCATGTCCAACTTATGGACAACTTCCATTCTTCATCTACTCAGCAGTAGATGGACCTCCAAGCTGTAGTGGTCCTTCTTCGAACATTTGTTCAAAATGCTACCTAGGTTCTTCAATTTCCTCCATTTCATTTCTGAGGAACATGAAGTTTAGATATTGAAGCTCTCCACTCTCATGGAAACCTTTGAGCTATTCTCAGATAGATGCTCTACATCTTGTAGATTGTTTGAAGGAGTTGGCAAGTCTAAAAGCTATTAGTTGCTTAAGACCATCCTTATGCAACTCAGACGCTCTCTGGAAACAATCTTTCTTTGTTAGGGGATCTACAAAAAATACCCCAAGCTCAGGTTCCTCTATTAGCTTGTCTTCCTCAGGTTCCACTCCTCTAGGCAGGCTGTGATCTATTCCCTTGATCTCAATAGCTAGATCACCTTGATCAATCATTATTAGGAGTTCTTCCAGCTCAGTATCCTTCCTCTTTCTCCTGGCCTTAATCTTTGGTTCAACCACTGAGGTACCCTTGATTTGTTCTGTAATCAGGCCAAGATTCTTCACACTTTCCATTAATGTCTTGACATATGACCTGATAGTCTTAGCAGTTTCAGACTTAGACTGACTCAGGGCAATAGCCAATTCCACTCATTCTCTGTACCCCATTTGAGCAATATCAGTGTGTTCATATGCTTCCAGTTCTGGACCTTCAGCACCCATCTTGGTTATATGGATTTTCCACTGTTTGCCTTTATTTTAAATAGGAACGGCTTTGACAATTGTTTCATTGGCATGCCTTCTGTTGGCAACATCAAAGAATTTCTTCCTTTCCAAGTTGTCAAAGTGTTTTTGGGCTCTTGCTAAGGAGGATGCTGACTTTGATTTTATCACAGAGTCCTGAGCATCCTTTTCTTTTTCTCCTTCTTTTTCAGCAACTGACTCACTGGCAGCCTCTAACAGTTTCCTTTGAACATCCAAGGAAAGCATTTGAACATCCAAGGAAAGCATGTTTTAGCCCAGACACATTGGCTACTCTTTTGAATATAGCAGCACCAGCTTGAAGCGTTCCATATCCTTCAGTGGATCCCTGAACATTTGTTAGGCACAAAAAGGCCTCATTCAAACCTACTGTACATCTGAGGGGGAGATTTTTAATCAAACCTGTAGATGCATTTGAAGGTTGAATTTAAGGCCTGTTATATGCCTGAACCTGAAAGTGATTTGCAATATCAGCCCAAAGTTGTTTACCATGTTGCATTCGTTGCAACAAAGACAGTTTGTCCAAGATGTTCTATCTGCTGAACAGGCTGAGCATAAACTGTCTACGCTGCTCTATTCTCTTGAGCAGCTAGGGCAGTTTTCAAGTGTTCTGTTCTTTGTGAACAGGTTAAACACTTTATGGAATATGTTTCCAAGTCCTCATGTATTGTTTTTGGTTGCAAGATCAGTTTACAAGTCGAAGACAAAGTGGAAAACAGAACTGCACAGCCTGCCCACGCTGTTCTGTTACATGAAGACAAACAGATATTTGAAAAGGGTGACAGACCTTTTCTTATATCAAAATGGCATTAACAAAAGAAGAAAGATGCAAAGTTGACATTCCTCTTTTGGTTAAAGCCTTATGCAACAACGACAAAAAGGAAAAGACAAAGATTCTGCCATATGAAGACAAAGATTCTTTATCAGAACGTGCAGAAAGGTGTTTTGTCCTTTTGGAAAGACTCTCCACTATCTCATCTGTCCAATGAGGAAGCTTTACTGAGATTCTCCTTTTGAGTATAAAAGGAAGCTTCTAAGTATAATGAGACATCATGAGTGTGACAATCAGTACGTGCATTGAAGTGTGTTATTCCCTGCATGCAAGTCTGCTTATATATAACAGAAGAGTGTGTCAAAGTTGTTCATGTATAAGCTGTCCATCTGAGTCTTGTAAAAACAGTGAGTGCTTCTAAGTGAGAGTAATCATTGTAACTAGTCTGAGTGTGTTTTAGATTAGTTGACAAACTGTTGTATCTGTCATCTCAGCTTGAACCTTTCCGCATTCAAGCTTGTTTGTAATTAACTTTTGTTAATAATACATACAAACATTGAGAAAAGAGTGTTTAAGTTTTAAATAGCTGTATTCACCCCCTCTCTACAGCTTATAGTTATACACTTGGGAAACCTTTTGGGACCTACAACTGGTATCAGAGCGGTGTTAGAGTGTGTGTCAACTCTAGATCTCTCATTCTCCCTACGTTTCCATGGACAACAGTTCTGCAAGTTCCTCTTACTATGGCAACGGGTCAATGGCCAAACCCCCAAAGTTTAATCATCAGAACTTCTCTGGCTGGAAGTGCAGAATGATGCTCTATTAAGAGAATCTTGATGTACAATTACCAGAGATAGTAATTGAAGGTCCCTATGTGCCAACTTTTGTTACTACCATAACTCCTGCTGTTGAAGGAGCAGCCCCTAAAATCAGAACCTTTGAGAAGGCCAAAGCTCAATGGTCTGATGAAGACAAAAGACTGGTTGCTCTGGATGCAAAAGCCAGGAATAACCTGGTTATCCTCTGCCTGATGATGTGTTCAAACAGGTTGAGATGATGAAGACTGCAAAGGAGATGTGGGATACTTTGTGTACCGTCTATGATGGACCCACAATCACACTGGACAACAGGATTAATAATCTTGTTAGACAGTATGAACTCTTCTTTGCAAAACCAAAGGAGACACTCACAAAAACCTACACCAGGTTTACTGCTCTTATGAATGATCTCAAAGCTGTTGGGATCACTAAGGATAGCCTAACTCTGGTGAACAAGTTCTTGGACATCCTACCTGAAGAATGGAATTACTTTTCCACCATCTTGAGAAACTCAGGTACCATCAAAGGTATGGATCTGGTAAACTTATATGGATCTTTACTAAATGATGAACAGTCAAGGCAGCAGAAGAGAAATGCCTTGGAAATGTCCAAGAGAGGTGCTGCCTTAGTGGCCAGCGTGAGACAATCTGTTGGACAAAAGTGTGATGTGTTCACACAATCTGATCAATAGGCTGATGATGGAAGAGAGGAAATGTCTGATAAGGAAGACAGTGCAGATCTTGCTGAGCTTGATGATGAGCAAATGATAGCCATGCTTGTCAAAAGGTTCAACAAGAAGAGGTTTGGAAGAAATATGCTGCAGGGAAACTCAAATGCTGCCAAGAAGAAGGCATTTGATAAATCTAAAGTTGAGTGCTTCAAATGTGGCAAAGCTGGCCATATAGCTGCTGACTGTGTGTCAAAAGCTGTTAAACAGTCTTCTAAACCATACAAGACTAACAGGGACGATGGCTACAGGGTTAAGTACCTTATGGCCATGGCAAAGCTGAAAAAGTTAGAAAACTCAGTGGCTTCCAACAAACAAAAGGGACTGATGGCAGAGACATGTGACTGGGAGGAGTCTGATTCATCCTCAGGTGAAGAAGTCAACAATTGTCTGATGGCCAATACTGATGTCCCATCAACTAGCAACTTCAAACAAGACTCGGCTGAAGCTGAAGCCTTCAGCAGCTTGGAGAATTGGAACCCTACAATGATGTACAAGGTACAAAATTTTATGGCTTACAGTTCTGATGAAAAAGTAAATATGTTTGAATATATGCTGGTTGATTTAAAAGCTGCTGTTGAGAAGCATAATGTTTTAATATCTGAAAATTCTAAGCTTAAAACTGATCTTGAAATTAAATCTAGTAAACTAGACATTTTCCATAAGTTGGAAACTGAGCTTGATGAACTAAAACACATCAACTCTATTTTACTGGAAGAAAAGAGAGAAACAGATTAAAAACATGCAAAGCTTTAAAAGATAGTTGACTCTTGGTCCCAATCAACACAAAAAGTCAGCCATTGCATAAGTCAGCAGATCCCTGCACAAATCCAAGCCTATCTTGGAGGGGATCTTGACACAACAGCTTCTATTGTTGAGATCAATAATCTGAAAGATGACTTATCCACTCTTGGTGAGCTTCCCAGTACCTTCATCCAGAAAGTTAATGGAAAGCTGGTCTTAACAAACAGGTTTGTCAGGCCTCAAAACACTGACAGCTTGTGTGAAAAAGGCCCAAAAGCTGATGATAGAATATGTTCTCCATCAACTCAGCCTGCTAAGTGCTATGCTGATTCACACAAGCAAAAGAAAGGAAAACATACTCAAACTGCAGCAGTGGACACTAAACCTGTTGACAAAACAGGCTCTGGGTCCAAAGCTGATGGCAAGAGACATGTTAATCCATTTGATGCTAAACATTTTGAAAATAAGTTTTCAAAAGGTAAGCAGCTTGCTTTCAACAAGGGTAAGTCTCATATTGAAAGCAAATATGTTATGATTTCAAATAAGTTTTCAAATCAAAGTGGAAAACTGGTTATAAATGAAAATAAGTCTTTCAAACCAGAAACAGTGATTATGCTGATTGGCAGCGTCAATCACATCTCAGTAAGGGCAAAGGCAAAGCCATTGCTCAGCCTGAGAAATCTGGGAATAAGTTTCCCAAACCTGTGGAAGGTCAAAAACCAATCAAGCTTCCTGTTTTTGACATCTGTCCTCCCAAAAAGAGGAAAGAAGAAATAGGCAAAGCTGTTGCTATTGTGCCATCCACCGAAGCTGTTGATTCAACGAAAAACAGTAATAAGTTTGCTAAACCTGCTGATAAAATCAACAAAAATAATTCAGAATGTGTTTCTGAAAGCTCTTCTTCCAAAAATACCAAAAAGAGAAAATGCTATAAATGTGGAAAGAAGACACACATGGCCAAAGACTGTCCTGAAACTAAGGACATGAGGCCTGTTGACTCTGCTAGTTCCATCATTGCTAAACCAAGCAGTGTTGGAAGTAACTTAGCCAATGAGAGTGGCATCCAAATTGATACCATTCAAATAGGAAATATTAATGTGGATATCACTAGCCCATCATTATGATGAGTTCCCCTAAATGTAACTAATATTTTCCTATGACATTTTGCAGGACAAACAACCATCCCAGGTTTGGTACTTGGACAGTGGCTGCTCAGGGCACATGACTGGTTGCAAGGACCTGCTGAATGATCTAAGGTCTGAAAAAGGGCCAAAAGTCACTTTTGGTGACAATGTACAGGGATCCACTGAGGGATATGGAACTCTTAAAGCTGGTGATGCAGTGTTCAAAAGAGTAGCCTATGTGGTTAGGCTAAAACATAACCTTGTAAGCATAAGTCAACTAAGTGATGCTGGCTACAAGGTTAACTTTGATGAGCACCTGGGTTACATCTTGGATCCCCAAGGAAAAGTTGTGCTGTGTGCTCAACGGAAGAAAGGTGTATATGTTGTGGATATGCAATCTGTTGATCCCACAACTGAAACCTGTTTTCTCACAAGAACAAATGCAGACCTAAACTGGTTATGGCACAAAAGGCTGTCACACTTGAACTTCAAGAACATCAACAAACTCTGTAAGAAAGAGTTGGTAACAGGTTTGCCTTCCATGACTTTTGTTAAGGATAAACTCTTCACAGCTTGTGAGAAAGGCAAGCAGAGGAAATCACCTTTTAAATCCAAGCATAATTTTTCTATTGATACTCCTCTCTTCTTAATCCACATGGACTTGTTTGGACCTGTCAATGTCCCAAGTCTTGGAGGAAGAAGATACACTCTAGTAATGGTTGATGAGTTCTCCAGGTTTACATGGGTAATCTTCTTGAAGAGCAAAGGAGAGGCTGCTAGAGAAATCATTGGATTTGTCAAAAATATGGAAATGCTGAACTCTGCTCAAGTAAAGCAGCTTAGAAGTGATCATGGTACTGAGTTCAGAAACAGTACTCTTGAAGTCTTCTGTGAAGAGAAAGGGATCTCACAAAACTTTTCAGCCGTAAGAACTCCACAACAAAATGGAGTTGCTGAAAGGAGAAACAGAACCCTCATTGAAGCTGCTAGAAGCATGTTGTGTGCATCAGGTTTACCTTCATCATTCTGGGCTGAAGCTGTCAACACTGCTTGCTTCACCCAAAACAGATCCTTAGTGGTGAAAAGGTTCAACAAGACTCCCTATGAGCTGCTCAAAGGGAGGAGGCCAAATATTTGCTACTTCCATGTGTTTGGATGTCCCTGCTGTTGGGTTGCCTATACCCTTGCTAGGTTAAATTAAAACTTTGCGGAAAATTAAATAACCTAACTATGCAAGAATATAAAACCTTAAGGATCTAACCAAACAAGCTAAGCAACTAATT
This sequence comes from Centrapalus pauciflorus, assembly GCA_020465985.1. Classification (NCBI taxonomy): domain Eukaryota; kingdom Viridiplantae; phylum Streptophyta; class Magnoliopsida; order Asterales; family Asteraceae; genus Centrapalus; species Centrapalus pauciflorus. The sequence goes on along the minus strand of JAANYP010007779.1, from coordinate 153,532 downwards.
ATTAAAAAGAAGAGATGAATAAGAAAAACTAACCTTGAGAAAATTCGCAATTTTCTCCACGAAGAACGATTTCACGAACAGCCTCTGAATCGAGCAACAAGCGTCTAAAGCAAGATCGCCTCTAGTTGGTCACACCCAATGAACAAAAGAAAAGATAATTATAACTTTTCTAAGCTCAGATCTCAGAGTCCCAAAAATTGGTATCCCTTTTGATCGTTAGAGAACTTAGAATTGAATGAGCGATTAATGAAGCAGGCAGGGGCTGCCTATTTTATAGGTTTTAGAAACCTACAAATTTTTGATCCAAAATCCATGTGGGATGGATTGGTGGCCGGCCCCCCCTATTAGGGTTTAGGGGGTGCCCTGTTGACTATCAACTAATTGCAGTTTAGCCCCTGTACTTCCTCAATTAATTCTATTAGCTTCCGGTTAATTTATTAACTATTAATAAATTAACAAACTAACCCATTATTTAAATATAATCAATTATTTAGTTTGTAATTAATTTATTAAACTTAATAAATTAACAAACTAATTAACATTATATATTTAAGTTAATCATCTTCTCTTTACAATTCATTGCATTCACCCAAAAAGGATCCAGCCTGATAACAATATGTTTACAAATAATTGTGACTTGGACACTAATTCCAACACCTGCTTCATTCTGAATCAAAGGGATCAACTGGAAAAGTTTGAACCAAAAGCTGATGAAGGTGTGTTTGTTGGTTACTCTGCTATCTCCAAAGCCTACAGAGTGTACAACAACAAAAGAAAGGTGATAGATGAATCTATCAATGTCACCTTTGAAGAGTCCAGGAATGCCTTCACCAAAGCTGTTCCTGAATCAGTTTCAGGAGAATATGCATTCCAACAGTGAAGAGGACTCAAGAGCTTCCACTACATCCAGTGTGGAACCTGTTAATCATGATGGGCATGATGATGATTATGTCAATACACCCTGTGTGAATAAGTGTACTGACTTAATTACAACTACATGTCCTGAACCAATCAATGCTGATTTTCCTGGATCCTCTGCTGATATGTTCAACAGTGGTCAGTCATGTTCAACAAGTGAACAGGCTCAAGACAACAGTGTGTCTGAAAATCTTGAGAGCTGTTCAACAGGACCTGCTGAAGATACTAACAACTCAGGAGAATCCTCATTGAAGAATGATCCTAAGTGGATCAGGTGTCACCCCAATGATCAAATTATTGGTGACATCAACAAAGGGGTACAAACAAGGTGGGACAGCTTAGAGAACTTCTGTATGTTCTCTAGCTTTGTGTCCCTAATGGAGCCAAAGAAAGTGGATAAAGCACTTAAAGATGCCAATTGGATCACTGCCATGCAAGAGGAACTCAATCAATTTGAAAGAAACAAGGTATGGAAGCTGGTCCCTGCTCCTAAAGGAAAAATTATAATTGGCACTAAATAGGTTTTCAGGAACAAGATGGATGAGCTATGTCATTAGTAATAAGGCAAGACTTGTAGCTCAGGGCTATAGACAGGAAGAAGGAATTTACTATGATGAAACATTTGCTCCTGTGGCCAGGCTGGAGGCAATTCGTTTGTTTCTAGCCTACGCTGCTCATAAAAGCATAAAGGTATTTCTAATGGATGTGAAGAGTGCATTTTTGAATGGGAAGCTGCAAGAAAAAGTTTATGTCAAGCAGCCTCCAGGTTTTGAGAATGAACATCATCCAGGTTTTGTCTATAAGTTGGACAAAGCCCTCTATGGTCTAAAACAAGCCCCTGATGCCTGGTATGACACTCTTACTGATTTCCTTATGAGCAATGGGTATTCCAAAGGTAAAGTAGATACCACATTGTTCATAAAGAAGGTGAAGTCTGATATTATGCTCGTTCAAATTTATGTGGATGACATAATATTTGGTTCACCAATGAGCAGTTATGCAAGTATTTTTCATTACTTATGAAATCCAAATATGAAATGAGTATGATGGGTGAACTTACTTTCCTTTTAGGATTACAGGTTAAACAAACCTCAAATGGAATTTCTATTAATCAAAGAAAGTATACTTTAGATCTACTGAAAAAATTTAAATTTGATCAAAGTTCTCCTATTAAAACCCCAATGGCAACCAACGTAAAGTTGGATGCAGATGGCAGTGGCAAAGTTGTTTCAGTAACAGCTTACAGAGGCATGATTGGGAGCTTGCTGTATTTAACTGCTAGTAGACCTGATATCATGTTTGCTACTTGTTTATGTGCTAGGTTTCAAGCTGATCCAAAAGAATGACATCTAGCTGCTGTAAAAAGAATCTTCAGATACCTTAAGGGTACACCAGGTTTGGGTCTTTGGTATCACAAAGACTCAAGCCTTGAACTGACAGGTTATTCAGATTCTGATTTTGCATGTTGTAGGCTAGACAGGAAAAGCACAACAGGTGGATGTCAACTCCTTGGTGGTAAGTTGATAAGTTGGTGTAGCAAGAAGCAGAACTCAGTGTCCACTTCTACTGCTGAAGCTGAGTACATTGCTGCTGGAAGCTGCTGTGGGCAGATTCTGTGGATGCAGCATCAGCTTGAAGACTATGGCCTTGTATATAGGAAAACTCCTATTCTGTGTGGTAATACAAGTGCCATAGCTATATCCAACAATCCAGTGTTTCACTCCAGAACAAAGCATATAGAAGTCAGACATCACTTTATCAGAGATCACATTCAGAAAGGTAATGTGGAGGTAAGTTTTATTTCCACTAATGAACACCTTGTCAGCAAGCTGGGCATGTTAAACAAAAGTGACTAAGTGTCCTTAATGTTCTAAGACTTTATATGTCCCACACTGCTCAAGTTCTTTCAGAACAGCGTATACAGAACATGCCATGCATGTTCTATACTTAGCCGTCTTCTGCACAACTTAAACAGCTTGGGCATATAACAGGTTTGATAATAACAACTTATATGTCAAGCCTGATCTGATGATTAAATCTTCACCCTGCTCACTCTTTCAATCTGTCATACAAGGCATTGTCTTGTAACCTGATCAGCTATAGAACAGAACCTGTTGTTACATAGCTGAACAGGTTGAAGGAACAGCTTGAAGAGTGAACAGCTTGTAATGACTCTGCTCATCACAGGCTTGACCATCAGCTTAAACCATCAGTTTAAACTACCTTTCTTCACAATTAAGTTACTTAATTTTTGTTTTTAATTAACTTAATTACTGCGGATAATGTGAGTTTCGTGTGTTAGTGATTAAAAAGGGCTCAAGTGGTCTGACAAACGGTCTGACATGGACAACCTTTCCATTTTCCGTTAACGACCTTTTCAAATCAACCGCCCAAATGTTTCTCTCTCATACCCACTCACATTCAAATCCTATAAATACCCCCTACTGTTTCATCTTCGTCTTCCTCACTACTTCCATAAACCTTCTAAGAACCCTAAAAATCGACTAAGTGTCTTGTGCTTCTGCTACTCTCACTACTTCCCAAATGGCTCACAGAAACAACCCTTTTCTACCAGTATTTGTTGGTGATGATGTACAGAAACACTCATCAGTCACCACAATGCTAACACTAAAACCCACTAACTACATTGCCAACCTCACAATCCCCAAAAACTATGTGGGGAAAGGCTATGACCAAATGATGGAGTTTCTGAAAGTTCATCCGTTGAACTACGCCATGACTGCTACTCCTGGTGTCCTATACCAGGAGATGGTGTATGAGTTCTGGTACACCTGTGCCTACAACCTAGATACCAAAGTCATCAAAGGCACCATACTCAATGGGACTCAGACCATTGAGATCAACACTTGTCTGCTCAGGGAAGTTCTTCGACTCCCTGTGGTTGAACAATATGATCAGCCACAGCCTGAAGATGAACAGATGAAAAATCTGCTGCACTTTGGTGGTGTAGCAGAACCAAAAGTTGGAGCAACGCTGTTCAGAAAGGATTTGTCTCCTACTTACAGCTTCTTATTCGCCTCTGTGGTAATGAGCTTCAGCAGCAAAGTTGGTTCGTTTGAGCAACTGAGCCGTGAAAAAATTCTTGTAGTTCTGCAGCTTGTGGATGAAACTACAATAGACACGGTTAAGTGGATTTTCATGAATTTGAGGAACCTAGTGCAGCAGGAGACACAACCAGCTGCTGTTCGATATCCCAGGTTTCTGAGCCTCATCTTCAAGCATATTTGTGGTGGGCATTTGTATAACTCTCAGCCAGGAGACATTCTGATGTGAGGGTGGATCCAGAAGCTGCTCCCAGAAGAAAATCCAACGCCAGGGCCAAGCTTGTTAAAAGGACCCTGGAAACCACTGAAGCTGGGCCTGTCCACAAGAAGGCCAAAACAGCTCAGTCTGAGTCTGCACCCTTAGCCTCTGTGGCTGAGGGGGAGGAGGCTCCTCACCCTAGTTCATCTGTTGAACCTGAAGCCTCTGTGGCTGGTGCCTCTGTGTCACCTGAGACTATGGAACAGGCCAACCCACCTGTTTCTTACCCAGTCTCCAAACCTGTCCAGTCTGAACCTCTCATCTCCTCTCCAAAATCACCCACCTCATCTCACATTTTATACCAACACAATTCCCAAGCCAAAAAGAAACCAACAGCCCAAACTACCTACTCTGTTCCCTCACAACAGGGTTCAGTTGAAAAAGAAGCAACCCCTGCTGCCTCTCCTATTTTGGGAGAAGGATCACCACAATTGGAGCCTTCTTCACTCCACCCTGTGTCAATCCCAAGTTAGCCTAGACCCTCTGGTTCCTCCCAATAGGAGCCAGTTGTACAAATGGAGACAGCCACATCAACTATTCCAGCCTCTTAACAGGCTGAGAATATTGAAAGACAGGAGTTCTCTCCACTCCATACTGAGTCCACACTGTCCCCACTTCATACTTCTCTACACCCTGAGTCTGCACGAGGTGTCCACCCTGCTGGCTTAGACCAACCAGCAGATCAGCCTCAAACTTCTGCTCCTCATGATGCAGCTGTTCTACACCAAACAGCTGCTGAAGGACCCACAACTCAAGCTGATGAACCTCAGGGAATACAATATCCCTTTGGTGAGGCTACTTCCTTTATGCAAACTCCATCAGCAGGTTTCACCACTGCTAATGTTGAAATGCAAATTCCATCTCCCCATGATGAGGTACTTTTAAACCAAGGTACTGCAGAGGGAACCACCACTGGCCTTAATGAAGGTGCTGCAAAACAAGCAGTGTCTGAAAGGCTACCATCCTCTAGCCCCTCTCCTGATGATGCAGTTATAGCCACTGCTGAAGGACCCATCGACCCCTCCAAGCTGGGCCACATTACTTTTGCCCAGGCTATGAAGCTTCTTTCCAAAATACCCTCTCCCTCTACATCACATCCCCATACACCAGCCTCATCCTCTTCATCTCCATCTACCCACTCCAAACAATCCACCCATACACCTCCATCCCCTAAAGACCTGCCTTTGAAGGACCAGCTTTCTTTGCTGACCAACAAAGTTGGTTCTTTAGAAACTTCCATGTCCTCTCTACCCTCTCTCATTTCAGACTCTATGTCTGAACAGCTTAGGGGATTCTTTGATATGTTCAAGGATTCCTTCCCAGCCACTCCACAAACTGACAACTCCTCACAGCTGCTTGCACTCACTGCACAGCTGCAAAATGTCTCCACATCCCTCTCCTCCATTCTTTCACTCCAACAGGACTCTGTGTCCTCTATGACAGCCATATCCAACCAGCTGTCATCTCTCCTCACCACTTGCAATTCTACACTTCCTACCACTTTGGCCAGCTTAAACACCTTAATAGGCTCTCTATCAAATTCTGTGTCATCAAACCTTGCTGATGTGCAGGACTCTCTTGAGTTACATCTTGCACAGCTCCAAACGTTGTTGTTCACAACTTCTGATAGGGAAAACATTCTTAAGCTGACCTCCCTTGCTGATACCCAATCACCCTCTCTTCAAAACTGTCTTTCCCAACTTGCAGAGGTGTAGGACAACCTGGCTTTCTTAGTGCATAGTCTGGTTGGTCCCAAGCCTGCTGCCAAAACTGCTGGCAAGCCTGCTGACTTCATGTCTTCAGGCAGACCAGGTGTTGAAGGTGCTGGTCCATCTCCTTCAAAGGCGGAGAAGTCATCTGCCTCGAAGACTGAGTCAACGGGGGAGAAAACTTCTTCTCCTAAGGAGAAATCAGTACCTACTAGTCAACCAGCAAGAGCATCTGCAATAGGTACAATGAAAGGTGGCTCTCAAGCTGCTCAGCCTACTTAGGCTGAATCTCCAAACCCTGCTCAGTCTAAGGGGGAGGAATTCATTTCTGAGGGCAGGCCAAGCAGCAGAAGGAGGCATCTCATTTTAGAGGAAGAAGAAGAAGAGGAAGATTCTCCTGAGGCTGTTATCACTACAACAGCTAAAGGAAAAGAAAAAGCAGCATCTGATCCTGAACAGCAGAAAGCAGCAGAGTTAAAGTTTCACAAAGCCAGGGCAAAGGAAATGGGTCTTCCCATGGATAAATACTATGAGTTCAGAAATGAACAACTTCAAGTCATGGAAGCACTAAGAAAAGAAGAAGCCTTTGCCAAAGCTGCCAAATCTCTTGCACTCCAAGAAGCAAGCAAAATTAAAATGCCCTCTTTGAATGTGCAGAAAAAACTAATGGAAGCTGCTAAGGAATCAGCGGGTGAAAAGGAAGGTGAACAAGTTAAGGGTGCTCTGGTCTCTGTGACCAAACCAAAGCAAGCATCCTCTGCAAGGGCCCAGTTCCATTTTGACAACTTGGCAAGGAAAAAGTTTAAGGATGTTGCTGATAGAAGGCTTGCCAAGGAAGCAATTGTCAAAGCTGTCCCCATAGCAAGAAAAGGCAAACAGTGGAAATTGCAGATAACCAGAATGGGTGCAACAGGCCCAGAGCTGGAAACTTATGACTACACTGATGTTGCACAGATGGGGTACAGGGAATGGGTTGAGCTAGCAGTTGCCCTGAGCCAGTCTAAGTCAGAAACGGCTAAGACTATCAGGGCATATATCAAGAAGCTGATGGAGAGAGTGTAGGATCTTGGCCTGATCTCAAAAGAAGTCAGTGAGGGTGTCTCCGTGACATACCCCAAAATAAAGGCCAGCAGGACAAGAAAGGATACTGAGCTGGAGCAACTCCTCATCTTAATTGAACAGGCTGATTATGCTGTTGAGATGAAATGAATTGACTACAGTCTGTCTAGTGGAGTAGAGTTTGAAGAAGGCAAGATAGTTGAAGAACCTGAGTTGGGGGCATTTTTTGTAGATCCCTTAACACAGAAGAAATTCTTTCAGAGAGCATCAGATCTATACAAGTGGATCTGAGACAGCTTGCAGCCTTCAGACTTGCAGCTTCATTCAGGCAATCAAGCAGGTGGAGAGCAGCCGTCTGGGATCAGCTCAGAGGCTTTTATGAGAGAGGTGAACTTCAAGATCCCAAGTTTATGATCCTCAGAGTTGAAATCCAAGATTTGGATGAAACAAGGGAAGAGCTTGAAAAGATGTTTGAAGGACCACCTCCACTAGAGTGAAGTCCATCTACCATCGGGGTAGGTGAAGAATGGAAGTTGTCCATCTGTTGGATAGGCTTGCCATTATCTGCTCCCAAAATCAACAGTCCAAAGTGTTGAACTTTTTGTACATTAGTTGTACTTTGTTACATATGTTGTAACTTTGCTTATTTACATCAGTTGTAATATACACTAGTACATTAGTTGTACTCTTGTAAAAACATGTGTTGTTTTTTTTATGTAATCAAAATCAGTATATATAAACTGATCTTTTACTTTACTTAAATGGTGTAATTTATTTTCAGCAAGATGTATTGTAAAAATGTATAGTGATTATTGATTAAATCAGTTTAGATTGATTATTGCAAATAGGGGGAGATTGTTAGGCACAAAAAGGCCTCAGTCAAACCTGTTGTACATCTGAGGGGGAGATTTTTAATCAAACCTGTTGATGCATTTGAAGGTTCAATTTAAGGCCTGTTATATGCCTTATTGAAACCTGAAAGTGATTTGCAATATCAGCCCAAAGTTGTTTACCATGTTGCATTTGTTGCAACAAAGACAGTTTGTCTAAGCTGTTCTGTCTGCTGAACAGGCTGGGCAATAAACTGTCTACGCTGCTCTATTCTCTTGATCAGCATGGGCAGTTTTCAAGTGTTCTGTTCTTTGTGAACAGAATCTGTTCTTTGTGAACAGGTTAAACACATTATGGAATATGTTTCCAAGTCCTCATGTATTGTTTTTGGCTACAAGATCAGTTTACAAGTCGAAGACAAAGTGGAAAACAAAACTGCACAGCCTGCCCACGCTGTTCTGTTACATGAAGACAAAGAGATATTTGAAAAGGGTGACAGACCTTTTCTTATATCAAAATGGCATTAACAAAAGAAGAAAGATGCAAAGTTGACATTCCTCTTTTGGTTAAACCCTTATGCAACAGTGACAAAAAGGAAAAGACAAAGATTCTGCTATATGAAGACAAAGATACTTTATCAGAACATGCAGAAAGTTGTTTTGTCCTTTTGAAAAGACTTTCCACTATCTCATCTGTCCAGTGAGGAAGCTTCACTGAGATTCTCCTTTTGAGTATATAAGGAAGCTTCTAAGGATAATGAGACATCAAGAGTGTGACAATCAGTACGTGCATTGAAGTGTGTTATTCCATGCATGCAAGTTTGCTTGTATAAAACAGAAGAGTGTGTCAAAGTTGTTCATGTATAAGCTGTCCATCTGAGTCTTGTAAAAACAGTGAGTGCTTCTAAGTGAGAGTAATCATTGTAACTAGTCTGAGTGTGTTTTAGATTAGTTGACAAACTGTTGTATCTGTCATCTCACCTTGAACCTTTCCGCATTCAAGCTTGTTTGTAATTAAGTTTTATTTATAATATATACAAACATTGAGAAAAGAGTGTTTGAGTTTTAAATAGCTGTATTCACCCCCCTCTACAGCTTATAGCTATACACTTGGGAAACCTTTTGGGACCTACAACAGGTATCAGAGCGGTGTTAGAGTGCGTGTCAACTCTAGATCTCTTTCCTCTTTTTAGGAGGGCAGATATCAAATATAGGAAGTCTGATTGGCTTTTGACCTTCCACAGTTTTGGGAAACTTATTCCCAACTTTCTCAGGTTGAGAATGGCTTTGCCTTTGCTCTTACTGAGATGTGATGGATGTTTCCTATCAACATAATCACTGCTTTTGGTTTTGAAAGCCTTACCTTCATTTATAACCAGTTTTCCACTATGATTTAAAAAGTTATTCGAAATCACATCAGATTTACTTTCAACATGAGACTTACCCCTGTTGAAACCAGGCTGCTTACCTTTTTAAAACTTTTTCTCAAAATGTTCAGCATCAAAAGGATTAACAGGTTTCTTACCAGCAGCTTTAGATCCAGAACCTGTCTTGTTGACAGGTATAGTGTCCAAAGCTGCAGTTTGAACTTATTTTCCCTTCTTTTGCTTGTGTGACCCAGTTGAGCACTTAGCAGACTGATTTGATGTAGAACACATTCCATCATCAGTTTTTAGAACTTTTTCACACAGGCTGTCAGTGTTTTAAGGCCTGACAAACCTATTTGTTAAGACAAGCTTTCCATTTACTAACTGAATGAAGGTACTTGGAAGCTCACCAAGATTGGATAAGTCTTTTTCCAGATTATTTATCTCAACAATTGAAGCTGTTGTATCAAGATCCCCTCCAAGAGAGGCTTGGATATGAGCAGGGATCTGTTGACTGATACAATGATTGACTTTTTGTGCAGATTGGCACCAAGAGTCAACAATCTTTGAAGTTTGGCATGCTTTGTGTTTTAATTCATCAAGTTCAGTTTCCAAATTATGGAAGCTGTCCAGTTTACTAGTTTTTATTTCAAGATCAGTTTTTAGCTTGGAGATTTCAGACAGTAAAGCATCATGATTCTTAATAGTAGCTTTTAAATCAACAAGTAAATATTCAAACATTTTAACTTTTTCATCAGAATTATAATCCATAAAATTTTGTACCTTATACATCATTGTTGGGTTCCAGTTCTCCAAGCTGCTGAGAGCCTCAGCTTCAGCCAGGTCCTATTTTAAATTGCTTGTTGATGGGACATCAGTGTTGGCCATCAGACAATTGTTATCTTCTTTATCTGATGATGAGTCAGATTCCTCCCAGTTACATGTCTCAGCCATTAGTCCCTTTTGCTTGTTGGAAGCCACTGAGTCTTCCAACTTTCTCAGCTTAGCCATGGTCATTAGGTACTTAACCCTGTAGTCATCATCCTTATTTGTCTTGTATGGTTTGAATGTTGAGCCAACAACTTTAGACACACAGTCAGCAGCTATATGGCCTGGTTTGCCACATTTAAAGCACTCAGCCTTAGTTTTGTCAAATGCTTTCTTTTTAATCGCACCTGACTTCTTTTCTTATTGAATTTTCTGACAAGCATAGCAATCATTTGCTCATCATCAAATTCCGTAAGATCTTGACAGTCTTCTTCCTCAGAAAATTCTTCCATTTCATCACTAGCCTGTTGATTAGCTTGTGTGAACAGATCACACACCTGACCAGCAGGTTACTCACGCTGGCCACTAAGGCAGCACCTCTTTTGGACATCTCCAAGGCATTTCTTTTCTGTTGCCTTGATTGATCATCATTTAATAAGGACCCATGCAGATTTACAAGGTCCATACCTTTGATAATGCCTGAGTTTCTTAGGATAGTAGAAAAATAGTTCCATTCCTCAGGCAGAATGTCCAAAAACTTGTTTACGAGAGTTAAGCTGTCCTTGGTGATCCCAACAGCTTTGAGATCATTGATTAGAGCAGTGAATCTGGTATAAGTTTCAGTGAGAGACTCCTTTGGCTTTGCAAGGAAGAGTTCATATAGTCTAACAAGATTGTTGATCCTGTTATCCACTGTGATAGTGGGACCATCGTAGACGGTACATAAAGTATCACACATCTCCTTTGCAGTCTTCATTTTCTCAACCTGTTTGAACACATCACAGCGAAGAGAAATAACTAGGTTGTTTCTAGCCTTTGCATCAAGAGCAACCAGCCTTTTGTCTTCATCAGACCATCGAGCTTTTGCCTTTTCAAAGTTTCTGATTTCAGGAACAGCTCCTTCAGCAGCAGGAGTGATAGTAGTAACAGAAGTTGGCACATATGGACCTTCCATTACAATCTCTGGTAGTTGTACATCCAGATTCTCTAAGTAGAGCATCATTCTGCACTTCCAACCAGAGAAGTTCTGATGATTGAACTTGTGGGGTTTTGCCATTGAACCATTGTCATAGTAAGAGGAAGAGCTGGCAGCACTGTTGTCCATGGGGAAATAGGGAGACTGAGAGATCCAAAGTTAACACACACTCTATCTGCTCTGATACCAGTTGTAGGTCCCAAAAGGTTTCCCTAGTATGTTGCTCTAAGCTGTAGAGGGGGGGTGAATACAGTTATTTAAAACTCAACTCACTTTTCTCATTGTTTGTGTATATTATCAACAAGTGTTAATTAGAAACAAGCCTGAACTGCAGAATAGTTCAAGCTGAGATGACAGAAACAACAGATGTTTAACTAATCTAAGAGACACTCAAACTAGATACAATGTATACACTCATTAAGATGAACTCACTGTTTACAAGACAGACAGATGGACAACTTGAATAAGAACAGCTTGGACACACATTACTGTTTTATTCAAGCAGACTTGCATGCATGAAAACACACTTCTTTGCACGATCTGGATTTCCACTCTTAGTTGTCTCACTTTCCTTAGAAGCTTACTTTTAAACCCCCACTGAGAATTTTAGTGAAACTTCTTCATTGGACATAGAGATAGTGGGATGTCTTTCCAAAAAGACAAAACAACCTTTCTGCACGTTCTGACAAAGCAGAATTGTCTTTACGTTGCTGAATCTTTGTCTTTTCCTTGTTGTCACTATTTTAGAAGGCTTTAACTAAAAGAGGAATGTCAACTTTCAACCTTTCATCTTCTGTTATAGCCATTTTGATATATGAAATGGTCTGTCACCCATTTCAAATATCCACTTTGTCTTCATGTAACAGAACAACGTAGGCAGTCTTTGTAGTTTCTGTTTTTCCACTTTGTCTTCGACTTTGTAAACAGATCTTGTAGTCCAAAATAATACATGAGGACATGGAAACATATTCCATAAAGTGTTTTGCCTGTTCCCAAAGAATAGGTTCTGTTGACAAAGAACAGAACTCTTAGAATTTGTCCAAGCTGCTCCACAGGATAGAGCAGCGTAGACAGTTTATGTCCAGCCTGTTCAGTAGAATAGAACAGCTTGAGCAATCTGCCTTAGTTGCAACAAATGCAACAGGGTAAACAGCTTTGACTAATATTGCAAATCACTTATCAGGTTTCAATAAGGCATTAACATGCCTTAAATTTTACCTTCAAGTGCATCAACAGATTTGATTAAAAATCTCCCCCTAAGATGTAGAACAGGTTTGACTATGGCCTTTTTGTGCCTAACAGAGCCTATGTTCAATGCTGACCACACGGTTCATAAAAACGATTTCAATGCCTCTGTTACTTTTTTTTCCTTTTTCTTTTGTCATCCAGCACTGGCTCATTAGGATCAACCCCAGGTGGTAAAACTGCTAATGGAACGACATTACCTGTTTCTTCAGAATCAGTAAATGGTACTAACGGTGTTTGTTCCTCATCAGGTTCCTTTGCTGTTTTAGGAGTCTTATGAACCGGTTCATCTTTTCTTTTACCTTGCATTCAATGAGTGTGAATCTTCATTAAACATAATTGAAAATATATATACGAAACATGTATCATACATTCATACGTACTTTTATTTGAATTCACAGAAACATATAACATCAAATGAATGCATATTCTTCAGAAACTTTACCTCACGAATGAATTCATTCATCAGAAACAATAATTACCTCTTGTTCAGTGTCCACAAACTGCTTTGGATGATTAAAGACTCCAATTTTATCAGGGGGCGTAGGATCAACACAGTCCTCATCATCACCAGTTTCCTTCTGAACATTAATAAACATGTTATATGAAACACTAGGTATTGTGAATACATAGAAATACATGTGAACATACATTATATTTTCTCTTACATTTTGCACATCATTTTTACCTGAATGTGACTGCTACTTTACTTGAATACCTTCATTTCCACCTCTGACATGATCCTCATTCTTTTGGTTATGTATATGCAGTGAACATATGTACAAAAAAATGAACATTTAGTAAATTATAAGATCAAATTAATGCATACAAATCATAAAAAATATAATTACCTTGTGTTCGCTATCCACATACTCCTTTGGATGATTGAAGATTCCAATTTCATCAGTGGGTGTAGGATCAATACCTTCCTCATCATCATCAGTTTCTTCCTGAACATTAATAACCATATTACAATGTGAATACACAGATTTATATGTGAACATACATTAGTACTGTATTGCCTAGTGTTCCACTCCATATAACTTAACCACATTCTCAGCCCTTGGTGTTGTAAATTGAGCTTCACTTGCATGCCCTTTTGTTTCAATTGATGATGCATCTTTCACATTAACTTCATCTACTTTCAACCCACATGATTCAATACTTTTATTAACCTGTATGTGTATATATTTAAGATTCAGTGAACAGAATATAATAATCATATTAGTTGGTATTATTTACTTTTTTGTGAATTCACATAAACATATAAGACCTAATGAATGCATGAACTTCATAAACTTTACTTCACTAATGCACATACATCATAAAAAATAATTACCTCGTGTTCGGTATCCACATACTCCTTTGGATGATTGAAGATTCCAATTTCATCAGTGGGTGTGGATCAATACCTTCCTCATCGTCATCAGTTTCTTCCTGAAGATTAATAACCATATTATATGAGATAGTTTTTAATGTGAATACATAGAAACATGTGTGAACATACATTAGTATTGTATTACATGGTGTTCCACTCCATATAACTTAACCACATTCTCAACCCTTGGTGTTTTAACTTGAGCGTCACTTGCATGCCCTTTCGCTTCAACTGATGATGCATCTTTCACATTACCTTCATCTACTTTCAACCCAAATGATTCAATGATTTTATCAACCTGTATGTGAATATACATAAGATTCAGTGAACAGAATATATTAGTCATATTTAATATGAAACATATTTTTGTATAAACCAATATTACTTACATTAACATCTAACGGTTGATTCGGACTTAAAGGATCAACATTATCATTACCAAGTACAATATTCATATTTGAATCATCCATTTTCTTATTCAAATCTTCCACATCAGGATTATTCGCAGTTCCTGACTATGTTTTCTCTTCTTCAACAACAGTTTCTCCTACGTTCTTTTGACGTGATTTGTAATACTTTGTATGCTTCTATTAACTTGTTGTTCAACTTCTTTTCCCTTTAGATTCTTCCTAATCTCCTGACTAGCAACTCCTGGTTTCACATTTCCTTCATCCACATCCTCTTCATCATGCTTATTCACATCTTCTGTATTCACGTCTTCAGCACTGTTGTCAACCTTCTTTATTTTTTTGACCCAATTTAAACTGCTTTTTACGCTTCCTACTAACTCATGTTTCATCATCTTGTCCTTTTACGTCCTTTTCAACCTCTTTACTTGGACCAACAACCAGTGTGCAATCCATCTTGTCCTTCTCTAAATTTTCAGCAATACTAGTCGTGTTATTTACTGAATTGAAGTCTGTGACATGTTTGGTATTTTGATAATTGGGGTTTGTGATGTGTTACAAAAACCCTAACTTTTTGTACTTCTGGTTTATTGCTCCTAAATGATGGGGGATCGATATTAGATGATAGATCTACTTCTACATGCATCATGTCCCCGAAAACAGAATCCCATCAACCCTTCAGATTCAGCAGTTTACCACATGAAGGAAAATCATTCAACGCTTTTTCTAATTTCCATTCTGTCCGCCTTTTAACCTCACATATTTTATCCAATAACGCTGTAACACCATCTATAGTACGCTGCAAAAACAAAATATTCATGTAATATATAACTTATAGAGTGTTTTGTATACTGTAATGTGAATATGTTTACGTTCATGTGAACACACATACCTGGTTACATCTGTTTCTTTTTTCTTCTGCTGTTTCAATTTCCTCTTCGCTGTTGTTTGTTTCAGAACCCTCACCAATGTCTTCCTCATTCCCCTCGTCATTTTCCTCACTTGGAAAATCGATCCTACACCCACAATTAGGAAAATGCCAATATTGTGATGCATTTGCCACATCATTTTTCCCAATTTTCGTTCTCTGCTTCTTGTGTATACTCCCATGGACCTTGCGATTCCAACAATCCAAATCCACCATTACTTATTTCTATGTCTTGTCGTGCACGCAATAAATCTGATGTCCATGTTTTGATAACAGACCTATCATGAGAAACAACATTTGTCTCACAGATAACGATATCCACATAATACAGTTGCAAATATATAGATGGAATAAATCAACATGTTTTTACAACTATGAATAAGCATATGTCAGGATCAAAAATCACTACCTAAGATTAACTGGTTTGAATCAATCAGAGTATAAAACCAATAACCTTGTATTGAATCAATGTCCAATTAAGTAGTTTGCGGAATAACACTTAATTGTTTTAAGAAAAGCTTTCAGAATAAATAACACATAAATATAATCAACAATCAAAATCTTTTAGACGAAGAACACAGATTGTTCTTAATTGCCTTAAAAAAATTCTCTTTTCTTCTCTTCTTTATCACAGTATATCTTCACTGAGCTCAGTTGCACTAACCATGCCCTTGGAAGATCAAAGAATTCAAAATTGAAGAACATGTTGGATCCATTTGCAAATTTGAGTCTATATGTCTTTGATTTCACATACAGATCAACATGTGCAATCTTCATATCCTTGGCATCTTCTATATCTTTTCTGATAGATTCTGGATCAAAAATGCTTTTCAAATCCTTTATACTCTGCTTTACCCAAAGTAGTGAAGACCTTGACTGACTCACAGTTCCAATATGGTGCATTCGAGTCAGTTCATCTCTGGTCATCCCTTGTACTAGGTGCACTATACTCTTGTATTCTTCCTTAGGACCAGCTTCTCTTCTGACTACAAAATGATATTTTAAATCAATGTCATCCATTAACTTAGCATACAAGTATTTAATAGGAGGCTTGGAGAAGTCATGCTGATCGAGGGACTTTTCAATTTCCATCACTTTTTGATGTTGATACTCAAACAACACCCTTTTCACCTGATCAAGCTTTGCTTGTTAAATGGCTTCTGATTGAGGATCATTAGCAACAGCTTGAACAGGAGGAGAAGGATCATTGACACCAGCTTGATGATCACTTACACCAGCTTGAAGTGGTTCTTGTTGGCTTTTGACTTGATGGGAGACTTTGACTGCTTTTTGTTTTTCCATCTCTTTGTCATGTATTTGTTGCAGCTTTTCTGTTTCCCATGACTAAGCCATTTCCTTTGGAATTCCAACTGATGAAGAGAAATTGATCAAAAATTTTCTGTGCTCTGCCTTTGAATGCCATGTTGGCATTTTCCTTTTCTTCTGATTCTGCTTGACCACAAACCCTCTTAGGTAATCACCTAAGGTTTCATCATCTTGCATTGGAGCATGGGTTTGTTGGTCCAAGAGATCATCCTGTTCCTCTGCTAATTTTCTGGCAAATTCAGCATCATGAGCAACCTGGGCTTCTTTAGATAAAAATTTAAGCTTTGGAGATTCTATGAGTATGCCCTTGTCCTTATCTTTGGTTGCAGATGTTGTAGCTTGGACTGTACTAACTGGAGCTTGATTCCCTTCTCTGATAACAACCCCAGTTGTTCTGATTGGAGCAGCTTGAGTTTCTAGGCTAATAGCTTGAGTAGCTGTTGGGACTGTTAGCCTAGAATCTGGGACTGTTGGAGTAGGACCTGAAGCTGTTTGGACTGAACTCGGGATCTCCTGATTCTCCACCTTTTTGGATGCATTGGTTTGGTCAGGAGGACCTACAACCTTTGCCATTAGGGTTCGAATCATCTTCTCAAGTTGAATGATCTTATTTCCACAGAGGGTGAACCCCTTAAGAAAACAATCCATTCTCTGATGTTGAGCTGCAACTGTTTGTTGAAGTGCTCAAATTTGTGCCCCCTGTGTAGCAATAAGGGACTGGTAATGTTCCAATACTGCTACAACAGGTTTCAGCTGAGGATCCATTAAAACCATAAGTTGCAGACTAGCCTCAAGATCAGCAAATGGGAGTGGTACTTGTGATCTATCACTGGCAGGAATTCCAGAAGTAGAAACATCTGGGCCCCTCTGTTCTTGGTACTTGGGACTTCCAGAAGGTGCTTGCACACCCTCTGTTGCCATGGGGGTGGTCTTATGGATGTTGACACTGGCATGTGCCTCTTGTGTAGAGACAGCAGTAGTGTCAGCCACAGAACCCATATGGACATCCTCTGTTGGGATGGCCACCTCCAAATTGAGGATGAGAGTGTCCTCAGTGGGTGCCCTTTGGATATACTGTGTAGAAGTGTCCTCCTGCTCAGGGATATATCGCTCTGGTATTAGGGCTGAGGAGGAAGGAGCTCCTGAAACCTTTCGTCTTTTATATAGTATGAGTGGGGATGTGGGTTTGATGGAAGGAGCAGATGGAGTATTTGTATCATGAGGAGTGGGTTGGGGTCCTGGGGGTGAAGCAGTGATGGAAGGCTGATCCTGCTCAGGACCCTCTCCTCTGTTTATTAGATTGATGCCCAACATTGCTGAGGGCAATGGGACATCTATACTCAAAAAATTGGCACTAGGTTTTAAAAGTCTTTTTATTGATGGTAAATAGTGCCTATGGGAAACATGTATCCTTTTATGTACATTAAAATTATTGCAAGTTCTTGCAATGATTTCAGCCAAAAATCGAGGATACATCAAAAATTTCCCATTCTTTAGGGCATGATGCCTTAACATACCCTGAAAAATCATATTTGAGAAATTGAACTGTTGGCCCATTGATAAACAAACTAAGGCAGTGGCTATATTTGAAGAAAATTCTGACCAACCAGTTCTTTTTGGGCTTATGAACTGTTGTATAAAATGTACAAGGTATTTCCACTTAGGGGCAAAATGAGCTTTAAAGAAAGTAAAAGAATCAGTAGGGCCCCTATACCCTATAGCAAAGAGGCCTTCATGTAAGGCAATAAGAGATAGATATGTTATACCTGCGGCATCTTGAAGATGCAAGTGTTGGCGGATGAGTTCCTCAGTGATGGTCACATTGGTTCCATCGATTTTGGATGTCAAAGAAGTGACTCCGTTGATGGTTTTGACAGAGGCATATTTCCGAAACTGTTCTATATGTGATATGTAGATGGTGGGATTGATAGTGAGGGCATGATGGATATGGGAACTTCGAAGGAAGTCCATCATGTCGTGGAATGGTTGAAGGTCAGTGTGTATGAGAGAAAAGGGAAGACAGTTGTGTTCTTTGACAAACTCCATTGACGATCAAACGGTGATTTAGGGTTTCAGAGAAGTGTGTGTGAATCGCTCAGAGAGAAAAGGAAGGTTGTGGAAGATATTTTTGGAACTGGTAGTTGCAATTGAACGAAACTGGGACCTTTACAGGTTTGGGGGTTTCGAAAATATCTAATCCCGCGCACACACTTATAAGAATTTACCAAATTACCCTGCACACTTTGACAGATCAAGTGAAACAACTAACAGTCCGAGTGAAATAAACTAGCAGCTTGAGAAAAGACTCAAGCTGTTAGTTGAAAAGTAAGCATATTCTAATGAAACTGTGTCTCCCCCTTAATCAAGCATATGAAATAGATATATTCTTCATAAAATAAGAGAGAATAATGAAAAACAAATTAATCCATATTAACCATGCCTTTATTTGATACTAGGAAGGTGAATCTTCCTACATCAAATGGTTTTGTAAATAGATCAGCTAACTGATCATCAGTATAAATTTTGGTAACTTGGATTAATTTCTTCTCATTACAATCTCTTATAAAATGAAATCTGATGTCTATATGCTTGGTTTTGGGAAATTTCACTGGATTTTGTACAATGCTTATTGCACTTGCGTTCTCAATGTAAATAGGAGTGGATAAGAAGTTCATACCATAGTCTCTCAGTTGATTCTGAATCCACATCACTTGGGAACAGCAGCTTGCAGCTGCTACATATTCTGCTTCGGTAGATGAGGTGGAGACAGTTGTTTGCTTTTTGCACTATCAAGATACCAGTCTTGCTCCTAGATATTGACATCCACCAGTTGTGGATTTTCTGTCAATGTTGCATCCTCCATAATCACTGTCAAAATAGGTCGTTAGTTCAAGAGGAGAGTCTTTAGGATACCAGAGGCCCAAATGTGGTTGGCCTTTGAGATATCTAAAGATTCTCTTAATAGCAAATAGGTGTGAGTCCTTAGGAGCACATTGAAACCTGGCACAAACACAAACAACAAACATTATATCAGGTCTAGAAGATGTGAGGTACATAAGTGAATCTATCAAGGATATGTATAAGTGAATGTCCACATCTACTCCATCTTTGTCTGCATCAAGCTGCTTGTGAGTGTCCATTGGAGTACTAGCAACTTTGGTATCTTTGTAACCAAACTTTTCCAGAATGTCCTTAACATACTTTGATTGACTTATAAAAAGTCCTGTGGGCTTCTTTTTGACCTGCAATCCTAGAAAGAAGGTGAGTTCTCCCATTGAACTCATTTGAAACTTTTTGTGCATCAATGCCTCAAACTCTTTGCACAGACTGTCATTAGTAGACCCAAAGATGATATATCAACATAGATCTGAACAAGCAGAATCTCAGCTTTGATGGACTTTGTGAATAATGTTTTGTCCAGAGTACCTCTTTTGAATCCATTCTGTAGAAGATATGAGGACAAAGTGTCATACCATGCTCTTGGGGCTTGATGGAGTCCATAGAGGGCTTTGTCTAATTTGTAGACTCTGTCTGGATACTTGTAGTCCTCAAATCCAGGAGGTTGACACACATAGACCTCTTCTTCGATTGTACCATACAGGAAAGCAGACTTCACATCCATTTGATATACTTTAAACCCTTTGAAGCTTGCATAGGCTAGAAACAGTCTCATGGCTTCTATTCTTGCCACTGGGGCAAAGACATCATCATAATCTATTCCTTCTTCTTGAGTGTATCCTTGTGCTACCAGTCTTGCTTTGTTCTTGATTACTATCCCTCTCTCATCCTTTTTGTTTCTGAACACCCATCTTGTACCAATTGCTCTTTTTCCTTTAGGAAGATCAACTAGAGTCCAGACATTCTGAATCTTGAATTGCAGTAGTTCTTCCTGCATTGCCCCAATCCAAGATGGATCTTTCAAAGCCTCAGATGCCTTCTTAGGTTCTAACTGTGACATGAAACATGCATGTTCAAAGACAGCTAGACTGAATTCAGGAACTGCTGATTCAACATCAGTAGACTCCTTGTGAACCATTGTCCTTGTCTGTACAGGAGTGCGTGGATCACCCATTATCTGATTGAGAGGGTGATACTTGTGAACTCTGAGAGATGGCTCTCTATCTGTCTGAAATGAGGTTCCTAGATTTGTGTCATCTCCTTCAAGATCACTTGATGGTTCAGCTTCAGGAACAGCTTGACTAGAAGATGGGACTGTTTCCCTATGAGATGGAGCTGTTACTTCAGGACTTGGGATTGGCACTTCATAATTTGGATTTGAATCATGTTGGGCATCCAGGACCCCTGGTGTGTCACATGATAGAAGTGGTAGAACAGTATACTCATCCCATTAACCAGAATCTTCAACAGTCTGAAACTTTGTGCCAACAGCTTGAACATTTGTGCTACCAGCATGAGAATTTGTGTTGGCAGCTTCAACCCTGATTTCATCAGTTTCTGTAGTATACTCAACAAAGCTCAGAGAATTAGTTAGTGAATCTAAATCAAACAACCAATCAGGACCAGTGCCTTTGACATTCGCAGTGTTTTCATTAAATTCAACATTAACACTTTCTTCAATGGTTTTAGACACACTGTTATATACCCTATAGGCTTTGCTTTGAGTAGAGTATCCTACAAAGAAACCTTCTTCAGCCTTACTTTCAAACTTTCCTAAGTGAGTCTTAGTGTGAAGAATGGTGCATGAACAGCCAAAAGACTTTAGAAAGGCTATTAAGGGGACTCTATGATGGAATAACTCATATGGAGTTTTTCCTTGTGATTGAACAACTTGAATCCTATTTAAAACATAACAAGCTGTATTGACTGCCTCTGCCCAAAAGGTCATTGGCAGTTTAGAATCAGCTAGCATGGTTCTAGCAGCCTCAATCAATGTTCTGTTCTTTCTTTCAGCTACGCCATTTTGTTGTCGTGTTCTTGGTGCACCATATTGCCTTGCAAAGCCTTTAGACTCACAGAAATTGATTAGGAAATGATTCTTAAACTCAGTTCCGTTGTCTAACCTGATCACCTTAACTTTTAAGTTAGATTGGTTTTCTATCTTAAGGATAAATGATTTAACTAGCTCAGCAGTTTCATCTTTAGTCCTAAGAAAGTATACCCATGTATATCTGGTGAAATCATCAACAATGACTAAACAGTAGTCTATTTTATTCAAACTCAAAACAGATGTTGGGCCAAAGAGGTCCATATGAATAAGATGAAGAGCAGATGAGATTGAATTTACTTCTTTGGCCTTACGAGAAGTTTTGTGTTGCTTGCCTTTAAGACATGCTACACAATGATCATCACAGATGAACTCCTTTTGTGGTAAACCTCTTACCAAATTCTTTTTGACTAAAACATTCATATATTTGAATTTCATGTGACACATCCTTCTGTGCCAAATAGCAGACTCATTAGATGATGCTTTGGATATCAAACAGCTTAAAGTACTTGATTTGGATAAAAGATTTGTGTCCAAACAGTAGACATTGTCCTTTCTTGGTGTTCTAAGTAAAACAAGATTTTCAGGTATTTTAAAATCTTTGAAAGAATAATGCACTCAGAATCTGTAAATACAACAATATTTTGTTTATCAAAGATTTGAGACACACTTAGTAGATTGTACTTCAGCTGTTCAACATACAAAACATCATTGAAAAGCATATTGCCTGCTTTGACAGTACCTTTACCTGTGACCTTACCTCCCTTGGAATTTCCTCCAAATGCAACAAACCATCCTTCAAAGCCTTAGAAATTTGTCAAGCATTCAGAATTGCCTGTCATGTGCCTAGAGCATCCACTATCCAAATGGCATCTTGTGTTATGTTGTGACCTGTGGGTGCCCTGCACAAATAAAAAAAGCTTAGTTAGTAGTGGAGTAAACCCAAACCAAGTTGGTTTTGGGTTGTCCTTGTGCATTGACATAATTAAACACTGTTTGTGACTTTTTATACTTAGTGAGATCCACTGGTGGATTCTGTGAAGAATATTCAGTTATGACTTGAGGTATCCAGGTGTTCTTTCCAACCTTTGCATTAACAGTCTCAGATGACCCATTACCAGTTCCAGTTTTAGGCTTACTAGTTTGAACTGGGTTTTTAGTACTAACAGCTTCAGAGTTTGTACTACCAGTTTCAACTTTAGGCCTGGCAGTTTCAACATTAGTATTAACAGTTTGATTTGAGTGTTTGCCTTTAACACACCATATCTGTTTAAAAGCTGATTTGGGTTTTGCCAAAACTTGTTTTTAGTGTGAGGACTGTTTTTTATTGACTTTTAAGAATCTGTGATCAACTATTTTCTTTGGAACTGGTGCAACAGGTGGTTTGGCCTTAAGATTTTTTTTGTTTTTAACAAATGCCTGTTTCTGAACCACAGACTGTTTTGCAACAGATGGTTTGTACAAGCAATGTCTGGCCAAATGGTTTTTCCTGCCACAATGGAAACATCTTTTGATTGTTTTGATTGGAGAACCAGTTTTATTGGACCATAACTGGTTCTTGTTCCTTTGATTTCCCATTACCTGCTGTTGCGTGGCAAACTTTTGGACACCATGCTTTTGGCATGTGCAGGTTGGAACAGTCTTACCCTTTTATTACCTTTTGAGGAAGATGCAGTTTTACAATTAGAAGGTACAGAAACATGTGGAGCAGCATGGCATACACTCATCTTCTCTTTTCCTTTCTTACTGGGGTTAGAGGTTTCTATAGGTGCACTCATTGTTTTGAGTTCTCTCTCAACTTCTTTGCACTCACAGCCTTTATTTAGAATCAGTTCTCCTTTTGATTCAGGACTGTTTTCAAGGAAAGGATCTACAGTTGTCATGGACTCATCTAATGGTTCATTAACAAGCCTATCAGCAACTTCACTCATTGGATGAATGTATTTGTTGTTGTATGGGGGTGGAGTGGCTCTGTATCGTATACCTTCTTTGGGATTGAGTTGAGATTTTACCCTATCTTTAAATTGAACTTCCATTAGGTGCTCCAGCTTTTGATTTGCCAATTTGAAGTTTCCTAAATCTATATTGACAGATTCTATTTTCTTGTTAGCTTCTAACACCTTCTGTTCGGCCTCATCTAATTTCTTATTTAAAGACTCTATTTTCTTATTCAGCTCCTTTTTCTCCCACTCATGATATGTCTTATCATGTCCCATTTGAATCTCATTATCTTTATAGTCATTGATTTGTTTTTCAAGATCTTCTATGGCCTGCATGTACTCATATCTCCTTTCTTCCATCTTACCTAGAGTTTTGCACATGCTCTAATTATGATCTCTGTACTTTTTAACCATATTTTTGCATGTTTGAGAGCAGAGTTTAGCATTTACCTCAGATGCTAGTTCAGTGGAAGTGACATTAGATGTTTCTGCCATGAGAGCTTGATTTTCAAACTCTTCCTCTGTCTGATCACTCCAGTCAAACTCATTGTCTTCTTGAGAAACAAGAGCTTTTGATGATGAAGCTTGATTAGTTTGCTGGGGTCTTGGTGGCTCTTGACCTTGGGATCTGCATTCTCTGGCAAAGTGTCCAAGCTTGTGGCATTTAAAGCATTCAACTTTTGATTTATCAAATGCTGGTTTGCCTTCTGGTCTGGCTTGGAAGTTAGATCTGCCAGTTCTTTTCAGAAACCTTTTAGCCCTCATAGTCGACATTGCATGCTGCCATTTCAAGTCCATCTCTTCTAGATCATCTGGATGAATTTGTTCTAAATCTTCAGCATTTAGAGCAAACAGTCCATCATTGGCAAGAAAAGCTTCATAATGAACTTCAGTAGAATTACCATCAGCACCTGAAAAGTAATCATAACAGTTAGATTTATCAGTTAATGCTGATGACAGCAGAGCAGTGTTATGATTATAAGAAAAGGATTTCTTTTTATTTTCAATCTCTGTTTCAAACACTCTCAGACTGTTGTAAAGGTTATCCAACTCTATTTCATCAAGAGTATCTTTTGTTTTCCATTGGGCAGCATAGACTGTCCACTCTTCACCAAGAGATCTAAGGAAGTTTCTGTTTACTTCATCTTGATCCAAGCTGACTTTGGCACTCTCCGATTCACCTATCAGTTTATTAAACCTGTCAATGATTTGAGTAAGGTTTTCATTCTTGCCACCAGAAAAGTTTTCATACTGCTGTTTCAGAAGATCTTTTTGATTTCTTTTGGTGCTAGCATTGCCAGCAAATCTTTTCTCTAAAGCAATCCAAAGAGAATGAGCAGTATAAAACTTTTTAAACTGATGTTGATAAGCATTAGGAATGGCTATCTGTAAAAGTGTAAGAGCTTTCACTTCATTCATTCTATCCTTTCTTTCAAGTTCAGTTTTTGGAGGTGTTTTTATGGGTTTGCCCTCATCATCAAGTTCAGGATCAACTACAGGAGGAAATTCAACAGCTTCCCATATGGCATAATCAATAAATTGAATGTGCTGTTGAATCCTGAGTTTCCACATCTCGAACTCAGTAGGTTTGAGCATAGACACTTTGAGTCCTTGCCCAGATCCACTACTGCTATTATCAAATTCCATTGCAGAAAATTAAAATTTTTAAAAGAAAGCTTCTGACTTTGAAAACAAAGAAAAACCTGTGGCTCTGATACCACTTGTCAAGATCAAAAAATCACTACCTAAGATTAACTGGTTTGAATCAATCAGAGTATAAAACCAATAACCTTGTATTGAATCAAAGTCCAATTAAGTAGTTTGCGGAATAACACTTAATTGTTTTAAGAAAAGCTTTCAGAATAAATAACACATAAATATAATCAACAATCAAACTCTTTTGTATTGCCAAACTCAATGATTACAATCACCTCTAATCTGTTTGATTAGACAAAGAACACAGATTGTTCTTAGGGTTTTACAACCTTAGAGGCTTATGAAAACTTAATCAGAGAAGCAATTACAACTGAAATAAACTTGTACGTGCAGACTTACAATAGAAAAACCTATTCTATGTATATATAATGCCTTCTGATTTGTTTCCTTGAGAAACTCTGATTTCTCTGGTAGTAGATATGCTTGAATCTTCGAATATATATCTTTTCCTGAATTTCAGCACTTTCTGTTTATTGAGCTGTTAAGCAGCTTGAAGACTATCTGTTGAGCAGCTTGAACTTGAACACTGGCAGCTTGAACTTTTGAACTAGAAGCTCGAACTTTATCAACTAACAGCTTGAACTTTGTAATTACACAGAAAATCTACTAACAGTTTGAGAAATCTATCTAACAGCTTGACATACTTAGAATATTTCCCAACAGCATATAAATGTGTGAATATGTGTGAACACACAAAATTAACATGTGAACATGCCAAAGTACCAAATGCATATAGAAAGACCGTCAAATATAAGAAATTATATATGCGAACTCACAAAATTAGCATGTGAATATGCCAAAATACCAAGTGAACAGAATTCCTTTTTCAATAAAAGCTGACACATGAACACACAAAATTACCATGTGAGCATATCAAAATGCCAAGTGCACATACATTATGCATATAAATGTGTGAATATGTGTTTTATACCAATATAGAAATAAAAATACAATTAAATACTCTTACCACCAACAATGTCAAAGGTCCGACAAAAAAATTTTCCTTGTTGTTCTTCCAACCAGTTTTGCAGTTTTTCAGGCATGTAATCATGTAGCCACACCAATCAAGATCTCTAACATCTATATCACTAGTTAGCGCTGAAGAAATCTTTTTATTTATACCACCATTTGTTGTCCCTCCAGCCACTGTTGTAGCAAAGACAACAAGGAAATTAATCTTGAACGCTCTATTACCATCTTGTGTCTCCCTTATCTTGTCTACTACTCGACTAGCTCTAAACACTCTAGTTCTCTGTCCAAATTGCCTTTTCCACACAATTGACACTCCATCGCTATATATATATATATATATATATATATATATATATATATATATATATATATATATATATATATATATATATATATGTATATATATATATTCTTCTTTCATCTGGTAAGAGAATATTTTCCTTTTGTAGACCTAATATCTGATGCACCCCAAGTCTTGTGATAGGAATTTCACCATTATTGGTTGAAATGCAACACTTTTCTGGATCGAACTTGTCAACAACCCAGTACGCGATATATGCAGGTATTTCTTAAATTTTCATATCTAATATAGCCCCAAATCCCAAAACCTTTACAGCTTCTTTTTGTTCATTGCTAAGATCCTTTAGCAAATCAAAAAGCAGTTTCGGTGAAGAACGTGTCCTTAAAGCTGGAATAGTATCGTATATCTTTCTTTTCAGCCTTTCTAGAGCAACATTTTCTCCTTCTTCTGTTGCTGAATTTTCCTGCTCTTGGTTTACATTCACTGCAACTGATCATGAGTCATACGTTTTAAAATTTTGACAATTTGAGTATGTGAACGTAGTCATTTAATTGTGAATTTATACCTTCTTCTTTATGTTTTGTCCTCCTCTCCCGTTGAACATCATGTTTTGGGATTGTATCATCCTCTTCAGCATTATCATCTTCTTTTTCTGCTTCATAACTTTCATCCGTACTATACTCATTTTCGTTTCCTTCATTACTGTCCACTGTAAAAAAAAACCAAATGAAGAGTTACATTTGTGAACACAAAATAATCATGTGAATTTGTCAAAACTTCAAGTTAACATACAAGAAAAATTAGAAACATCATCTATAACATATGACATATGTGAACATTCCAAAATACCAAGTGCATATACAAGACAATTAGAAAGAATGTTCAATATAAGAATTTATATACGTGAACACACAAAATTACCATGTGAACATGCCAAAATAGAAAGTGCATAGAATACCTTATTCTATAACAGCTAACATACATGAACCCACAAAATTAACATGTGAACATGCTAAATTACCAAATGCATATACAAAGACCGTCCAATATAAGAAATTACATATGTGAACACCCAAAATTACCATGTGCGCAGAACACCTTATTCTATAACAGCTGACATACATGAACCCACAAAATTAACATGTGAACATGCCAAAATACCAAATGCATATAGAAAGACCGTCTAATATAATAAATTACATATATGAACACACAAAATTACCATGTGAATATGCCAAAATACCATGTGCACAAAACACCTTCTTAAATGACACGTGAACCTACAAAATTAACATCTGAACATACCAAAATACCAAATGCATAGAGAAAGATCGTTTAATATAAGAAATTACATATATGAACACACAAAATTACCATGTGAATATGTCAAAATACCATGTGCACAGAACACCTTCTTAAATGACACGTGAACACACAAAATTACCATGTGAACATACCAAAATACCAAATGCATATAGAAAGACCGTCTAATATAAGAAATTACATATTTGAACACACAAAATTACCATGTGAATACGCCAAAACATCATGTGCACAGAACACCTTCTTAAATAACATGTGAACACACAAAATTACCATGTGAACACACAAAATTACCAAATGCACATACAATAGAAATTAGAAATACCATATTCTATAACAGTTCCAATATATGAACGCATATTTTTTTTAACCTAATTATGAAATTGTAAAAGAAAAAGTAACCCTTTAGTTCAATATACAACATTAGCATTATACTTTCCATATAGTTGGATTCTTCTATTTGTTGTTCAGAATGTTCATCCTCACTTAAATTTATCGGTTTATCTTCATTTCTAGGTTGTGTCTGTTTTTTGAACGTTGATGCTATTCTGGTACTTCTTCCAGTTGGTGTTGCCACTGTTGAAGACCAAAATGTGAACAAATGTGATGTTCACATAATGTGAACCCAATTCTAGTTGTGAACAGAAGAATCGTTAGAAGTAACTATAATAAACCAAATATTTTTGCTTAATTTTCTTCTCCTTCTTCGATTTTGCCTTTGATGTTGATGCTCCGTTCCCATTTCTCTTATGGCTTCTTCGATTTTAGTATACGTTTTCGTTTAGGGTATTTGTTCACATGGGTTTTACTTGTTGTTTTTTGCTTCTGCTCTGATGTTTGAAATGAAGAACTCCATGGAATGAAGACGTAAAAAGAATGTGGGAAGTTTTTGCTTGATAAATTAGACGGTTAAATCTCCATTTTGCCCCTACGGTTTTCATTGTGATGAGATGTGCGCATTCTTTTTCATATATTTACATATTTGTCATCAATTAATTAGGATCATTGATCTATGTTGTTAATTTTAATCTTATGGTTAATATTGGTACCTTCGGTACTCTATATAAACATGGTACCTCCTCGATCCATATTATATATATATATATATATATATATATATATATATATATATATATAGATTCAGGTTCAAATAAGTACCTCTCGAAATCAAGTGCACCCGAAGGTACTGACCTTAAAAAAAATTTTAAAATTTTTTTTTCACATAACCATGTTTAATTTAATGTTATACACATGATATATAAATTTCACATACATTCACACTTTTGGTGTCCTTAAAAATTATGTGAATGCTCAATGCATATTTATGTGAATGGTCATCCATGTGAATGGTCATTTCACACTATGTGAATGGTGTGAATGACCATTCACATGATCTTTTTTTACCATTCACAAGATTTATGATGTTACTCCTTTTGAAAAAAAGTCTTATAATGTTGTGTTGTACATGTCTATTCAAAAAAAATATGTGTGAATGATCATTCACATTAGGGTACGCTCGGTACGCTGGAATCTCATAGGTACGCTGATGAACCTGATTCTATGTATATATATATATATAT
This sequence comes from Centrapalus pauciflorus, assembly GCA_020465985.1. Classification (NCBI taxonomy): domain Eukaryota; kingdom Viridiplantae; phylum Streptophyta; class Magnoliopsida; order Asterales; family Asteraceae; genus Centrapalus; species Centrapalus pauciflorus. The sequence goes on along the minus strand of JAANYP010007779.1, from coordinate 124,301 downwards.
ATATATATATATATATATATATATATATATATATATATATATATATATATATATATAGAGAGAGAGAGAGAGAGAGAGAGAGAGAGAGTTGTGGCGGCGCAAATCACAGAAACCACACATGACCACAATTCTTTTCTTTTCTTTTCTTTTTTTTTCTTTGACAGCAGCGAAGAAAAAAAGGAAAAAAAAAAAGAAAAAAGAAAACTATATATTCAAATATAATGATTCAACAAATATGATTGCCTCTGATACCACTTGTTAGATATACTTTAATAAGAAACCGGATCAACCATATTGCTAATCATTAAGATAAATCATAGAAGAACTCATACCTGAATCCGTTGATATCGTCTTCTTTATGCGGAAACCTGATGACGAACGATCAAGGTTGTGAGAGTCTTCCTCACCTAAAGCCTTAATGTTCTTGACCGAACAATAGATCTCTGATAGATGGAGATTAGGGATCTTAGCGTTGTTTTAAGGTATTGGGGACCCTCACTATATATAGATAGGGAATAAGGGTTACCATCAAACCCTAAAGCCCAATAGGTTTAGTTTATTAGTTAATAGTCCAATATATAAGTCTATTAAAGATAATGCCCAATAATTTAAACATATAAGTTCATCCAATTAGAAATTCTAACATAGATATCTTCACAAGATTTCTTTTTGCAACCCAACCCTACACTCTCTATCGACTCCAAATTTATGATTATGCTTCTGTATGTATGTATGAATACATAGGAGTCTCAGGATGGGGGCCTAATGCTTGAGGAGCGAGATGACGATAGTGGAGTTCACAGAGTCTGGTTGTTACTCGAAGGCTTTTGTCGTTGTTAATCTTGCTCTTGATTTTTATTGATGGCGTTATTGTCTTGCATTTAATCAGGTCTCTTCTCAATCAATTTCTACATATTTCACCTTTTCTAATTAGGTTTGCTGGAACTTTTGATTTCTTAATTAGTTAGCGTGTATGATTTTTAAGCCTTGTACATGGTATTCCAAAGAGGTGATTCTTGATCATCACATCTTTTCTCTCTATCATTTTCATTTAAGGTAAGTGTTTCTCCAAAAAAAAATATGCATATTAATGTATGAAACACTTAGGCGGCGTTTGGTTCGCAGATTTCCTGGAATTCACGGGGATTTGCATTTAAAATCATGTGTTTGGTTCACAGATTTTAGTAAGGATTTAAAATCTCAGAATTTCATAAATCCCTTCATTCTTTGTAATTTAAAAACCCAGCCTTCCCCCTAGGATTATAAATCCCAGTTACCTTGCATTCTTCAGATTAGCAAGTTTTTTCTATAAGATAATGCAGATTCTTTGAAAAAATCCTAACAAATGCAAATGCTGTATAATGCAATTCCTTTGAAAAAATGCAAATCGCAGAGGAAAAAATCTGCGAACCAAACGCCCCTTAGTGAATTGTATGAACCATTGATGAACATCTGCCCAGTAAAATCGGTTACATCTGCAATAAAATCTACCCAATAGTTACATCTACAATTTCTTTACACGAAAAGCTGAAAATCAGTTATATTAATGGATGCTTAAAATCTAAAGATATGCCAACAAAAGGGTCGGTTGAATTTTATTAATGATGATTTTCATTTTGGATATGTTTCTTTTTGAATCGTGAAGGCTATATTCAAAACTCAATATTTTTCCTAAATTTCTATTTGTTGTGAATTGTTTGCTTTAGCTTCTTGCGTAAATTTTTGAAGGTCTATGTCTGAAAGTGTTTTACAAACTGAGGTACGCTTGACTTGCCTCGTTACTTCTTTCGATGTGCTATTTCTATTTAATTTGAACATTTCATATTTTGTACTTAATTTTGATTGTTGACCAGTTTGATGGATGTTATGCTCTTATTTGGCTGTGATTCTTATGTCAAGATCAAAATCACCTAAGATTAACTGGTTTTAATAAATCAGAGTGTAAACCAATAACCTTGTTTTGAATCAAAGTCCAATTAAGAAGTTTGCGGAAAACTTTCAGAATAAATAACAAATAAATATAACCAATATCAAATCCTTTATATTGCCAAAATCACTGATTACAATCACCTCTAATCTGTTTGATTAGACGAAGAACACAGATTGTTCTAAGGATTTTACAACCTTAGAGGCTTGAGAAACTTATCAGAAAGCAATTACAATGAAGCACTATGATTTCAGAACTTGCACGCACACACTTACAATAGAAAGACCTAGTCTATATGTATATATATATATATATAGCCTTCTGATTTGTTTCCTTGACGAACTCTGATTTCTCTGGTAGTAGATTTGCTTGGAAGATCTTCAAATATTGAAATATATATCTCTTCCTGAATTTCAGCATAATCTGTTATCAATCTGTTGAGCAGCTTGAACTTTTAACTCTGGCAGCTTGAACTATTGAACTAGCAGCTTGAACTTGTTGAACTAGCAGCTTGAACTTTGTAATTACACAGAAATACTACTAACAGCTTGAGAAATCTAACTAACAGCTTGACATACTTAGATTATTTCCCAACAATCTCCCCCTAACTTAAATTCTTTACACAAGACTTTATGTTTCTATACAAATAAAAAAATAAAACAAAGTAAAACTGTTATATACAAACTAAGGCATCCAAAAACTTACAATTTTGAAAGTTTCTGCCTTATAGCCTTTATGAAATCTCTCTTTAACTCCACTTTATCACATTCAATCTTCATAGAGCTCATTTGGAGTAGCCATGCCTTTGGCAAATTGAGAAATTCAAAATTGTAGAATCTGCTTCATCTGACTGGAAGGTTGAGTCTATATGCCATGGATTTGGCATATAAATCAATCTGTACAATCTTCATTTCCTTGGTAGCTTCTATATCCATTCTGGTGGATTCTGGGTCAAAAATGCTTCTGATATCTTTTAAATTTGTTTGTACCCACACAATTGGTGACCTAGAGTGACTGACAGTTCCAATATTATGCAATTGTGTCAGCTCATCTCTAGTCAATCTTTGAACCAGTTGGATTAGGCTCTTATATTCTTCCTCTGGACCAGCTTCCCTTTTGACTACTAAATGATATACTAAATCAATGTCATCCATTGACTTAGCATACGAGTAAGTAATTGGAGGTTTGGAGAAGTCATGTTGATCCAGGACTTTTTGAATTCCCATAGCCTTTTGCAGTTGTTGTTCAAACAACACTCTCTTTACCTGATCAAACATTGCATGTTGGACGAGTTCAGATTGAGGAGCATCAGCAACAGTTTGAACTGGTTCTTGTGGAACTTGAACTTGTTGGGAGGCTGTGGAGGTCTTTTCTTTTTCTTTTTCTTCGTCATATAGAGCCTGAAGCTTTTCAGTTGACCAGGATTGAGCAATAACTTTTGATATACCAGCTGTTGCAGAGAAATTGATCAAAAATCTTCTGTGTTCTGCCTTTGAAGGCCCTGTAGGCCTTTTCCTCTTCTTCTGGTTATCTTTGACCACAAACCCTCTTAGGTAGTCTCCTAATGTTTCATCATCTCCCATTGGTTCATGGGTTTGCTGGTCCAGGATCTGGTCTTGTTCTTCTACCAATCTTCTGGCCAGTTCAGCATCATGTGCAACTTGGGCTTCTTTTGAAACAAATTTAATCTTTGGAGATTCAATGCAAATGCCATTTCCCTTGTCTGTGGAGGATGATACTGTGGCTTGGACTGCTGAGGCAGAAGCTTGAGAACCTTATCTGATGCATACTCAACTTGGCCTGATGGGAATAGCTTGAGCTTCTAGACTAGCAGCTTGAGAAACAGTTAGGACTGTTAGCCTAGAAACTGAAGCTGTTGTTGGAGAAGTTGGAGCTGTTTGGACTGGAATGGGGATCTCCTGATTCTCCCCCTTTTTGGATGCATTGGTTTGACCAGGGGGACCAAAAACCTTTGCAAGCAGGGATCGAACCATCTTCTCAAGCTGGATGATACTGTTACGACACAAAGTGAAACCAAGGTGAAACTGATCAAGGCGCTGTTGTTGAGCTGTTGTGAGTTGTTGCAGGGTTGTGATTTGTGATCCCTGTGCAGCAATAATGGGCTTGTAATGTTCCAAAATGGCTACAACAGGTTTCAGCTGTTAATCCGTTAATGCCATAAGTTGCAGACTAGCCTCAAGATCTTCAAATGATAGTGGGATTTGAGATCTATCACTGGCATGAATTCCAGAAGTAGAAACATCTGGGCCCCTTTGTTCTTGGTACTGGGGACTTCCAGAAGGTGCTTGCACACCCTCTGTTGCCATGGGTGTGGTCTTAGAGATGTTGATATTGTCCTGTGCCTTTTGTGTAGAGACATCAGTAGTACAACCACAAACCCCATATGAACATCCTCGGATGGACTGTTCACCTCCAAATTGAGGGTGGGAGTGTCCTCATTGGGTTCCCTATTGATATTCTGTGCAGGAGTGTCCCCCTGCACAGGGCTATTTGGCTCTGGGAATTGGACTGAGAAGGAAGGAGCTCTTACAACCCTTTGTCATTTATATATCTTTAGTGAGGGGGGCTGGGGAGATATGTATAGTAGAAGGTGCAGAGGAGGTATTTGTATCATGAGGAGTGGGTTGGGGTCCTGGGGGTGAAGCAGTAATAGATGGCTGAGCCTGCTCAAGACCCTCCCCTCTGTTTCTTGGATGGGCATCCTGCATTGCAGAAGGAAATGGGACATCCACACTATGAAAATTGGCACTTGGTTTCAAAAGTCTTTTAATTGTAGGTAAAGAGTGCCTATGGGAAACATGTATCCTTTTATGTACTTTAAAAATATTGCAAGGCTTTGCAATTATTTCTGCCAAAAACCGTGGATACATCAAAAATTTCTCATTCTTTAAGGCATGATGCCTTAACATCCCATGAAAAATCATATTTGAAAAATTGAATTGTTGGCCTGTTGATAAGCACACTAAGGCAGTGGCAATATGTGAAGAAAATTCAGACCAACCAGTCCTTTTAGGGCTTATACAATGATGAATAATATGTACAAGATATTTCCATTTACGACCAAAATGTGTTTTGTAGAAGGTAAAGGAATCAGTAGGGCCCCTATAACCGATTTCAAAAAGTCCTTCGTGTAAAGCAGTAAGGGATAGATCTGATATACATGTGGCATCTTGAAGATGCAGATGTTGGCGTATAGACTCCTCGGTGATGGTAATGGGATTACCATCAATGATTGATACAAAAGAAGTGACTCCATCACCGGTGTTTATAGTGGCTGATTTCGCGAACTACTCTATATGTGAGACATATATAGTGTGATTGACAGATAGAGCATAATGGATATGGGAACCACATAGAAAATCCATCATGTCATGGAATGGTTGGAGTTCAGTGTGTTTGAGAGAGTAGGGAAGGCAGAGAGAGAAGACAAACTCCATTAGAGATCACAACGGGGATTTAGGGTTTTGAACGACTGTGTGAGAATCGCACAGAGAGAGAAGATGAAAAGATTGTGGAAGATATTTTTGCAACTGGTAGTTGCAATCAAACGAAACTAGAACTTTAAAGGTTTTGGCTTTTCAAAAATATCTAATCCCGCGTACAATCTTATGAAGAATGACTGAATTACCCTGCACACTTGACAGACCAAGTGAAACAACTAACAGTTCGAGAAAATGAACTAGCAGCTTGAGAATAGTCTCAAGCTGTTAGTTGGAATATAAGCATTATCTAATGACACAGTGTCTCCCCCTTAACTAAGCACATTTTAAAAATTATTTTCCTCGTGAAATAGGGGAGAATAATGAAAAACAAATTAATCCATATTTACCATACCAATATTGGAAACTAGAAAGGTGAATCTTCCTACTTCAAATGGTTTTGTAAATAGATCAGCTAACTGATCGTTTGTATGAATTTTGGTAACTTGGATTAATTTCTTCTCATTGCAGTCCCTTATAAAATGAAATCTAATGTCTATGTGCTTGGTTTTGGGAAATTTCACTGGATTTTGTACAATGCTTATTGCACTTGAATTGTCAATATAAATAGGAGTAGATAGAAAGTTCATATCATAGTCTCTCAGTTGGTTCTGAATCCACATCACTTGAGAACAGCAGTTAGCAGCTGCAACGTATTCTGACTTAGTGGATGAAGTGGAGACTGTTGTCTGCTTTTTGCACTGCCAAGAGACTAGTCTTGCTCCTATATATTGACATCCACCAGTTGTGGATTTTCTGTCTATGTTGCAACCTCCATAGTCACTATCAGAATAAGCTGTTGGTTCAAGAGGAGAGTCCTTAGGATACCATAGGCCCAAATTTGGTTGACCCTTGAGGTATCTAAGGATTCTCTTAACAGCAAATAGATGTGAATCCTTTGGAGCTCATTGAAATCTGCCACAAACACAAACATCAAACATTATAACAGGTCTAAAAGATGTGAGATACATTAGTGAACCTATCAAGGATCTGTATAAATGAATATACACATCCACTCCTTCTTTATCTGCATCAAGCTGTTTATGAGTGTCCATTGGTGTGCTCGCAACCTTGGTGTCCTTGTATCCATACTTTTCCAGGATGTCATTCACATACTTTGATTGACTTATAAACAGTCCAGTGGGTTTCTGCTTGACCTGCAATCCTAGAAAGAAAGTTAGATCCCCCATTGAACTCATTTGAAACTTCTTGTGCATCAAGGTTTCAAACTCCTTGCACAGAATGTCATTTGTTGATCCAAAGATGATATCATCAACATAGATCTGAACAAGAAGAATCTCTGATTTGATGGACTTTGTGAATAATGTCTTGTCCAGAGTACCTCTCTTGAATCCATTCTGTAGAAGATATGAAGACAAAGTGTCATACCATGCTCTTGGGGCTTGGTGAAGTCCATAGAGGGCTTTGTCTAACTTGTAGACTTTGTCTGGATACTTGTAGTCCTCAAATCCAGGGGGTTGACACACATAAACCTCTTCTTCTATTGTACCATACAAGAATGCAGATTTCACATCCATTTGGTACACTTTGAACCCTTTGAAACTGGCATATGCTAGGATCAGCCTAATTGCCGCTATCCTTGCTACTGGAGCAAAGACATCATCATAATCAATTCCTTCTTCTTGAGTGTATCCTTGAGCTACCAATCTTGCTTTGTTCTTGATCACTACTCCTCTCTCATCCTTCTTATTTCTGAACACCCATCTTGTACCAATTGCCCTCTTATCTTTAGGCAAGTCAACTAGAGTCCGTACATTCTGAATCTTAAATTGCAAAAGTTCTTCTTGCATTGCCTCAATCCAAGATGGGTCTTTCAGTGCTTCAGATGCCTTCTTTGGTTCTAACTGTGACATGAAGCATGCATGTTCAAAGGCAGCTAGACTAAATTCAGGGACTTCTGATTCAGCATCAGTGGACTCCTTGTGAATCATTGTCCTTATTTTCACCGGGGTGCGTGGATCTCCCATGATCTGATTGAGAGGATGATACTTGTGAATCCTGAGTGTAGGATCCCTTTCTGTCTGAAATGAGCTCCCCAGATTTGTATCATCACCTTCTGCACTACCTGTTGATTCTGCTTCAGTAACAGTCTGATCAGAAGATGGGACTGTTTCCCTACTGGATGGAGCTGTTACTTTGGGGCTTGGGATTTGCACTTTAAACTCTGTATGTATGTCTTGTTGATCAATCAGGACCCCAGGTGGGTAACACGAGACACGTGGTAATACAGTATACTCATCCCATGTAGCAGAATCTGCAATTGTTGGAAATTTTAAGCCAACATCTTCAATATTTGCACTGGCAGTGTCAACACCATTTGCAACAGTTACTGCAGAATACTCAACAAAGCTCAGAGAATTTGTTAGTGAATCTAAATCAAACAACCAATCAGGACCAGTGCCTTTGATATTTGCAGTGTTTTCAAAAACTCAACATTGGCACTCTCTTCAATGGTTTTAGATACACTGTTATATACCCTATAGGCTTTGCTTTGAATAGAGTAACCTACAAAGAATCCTTTTTCAGCCTTACTTTCAAACTTTCCTAAGTGAGTTTTTGTATGAAGGATAGTGCATGAACAGCCAAAAGGCTTTAGGAAGGCTACTAAGGGAATCCTGTGATGGAATAACTCGTAGGGAGTTTTCCCTTGTGATTGAACAATTTGAACCCTATTTAGAACACAGCAGGCTGTGTTTACTGCCTCTGCCCAGAAGGTCATTGGCAGTTTGGAATCAGCTAGCATGGTTCTAGGAGCCTCTATTAGAGTTCTATTCTCCTTTCAGCTACACCATTTGTTGTGGTGTTCTAGGTGCACTATATTGCCTTGCAATGCCTTTACACTCACGAAAACTGTTTAGGATATGATTTTTATATTCAGTTCCATTGTCTGACCTGATCACTTTAACCTTTAAGTTTGATTAGTTTTCAATCTTAAGAATAAACGATTTGACTAGCTCAGCAGTTTCATCCTTAGTCCTAAGAAAGTAAATCCATGTAAACCTGGTGAAATCATCAAAATAGATGTTGGACCAAAAAGATCCATATGAATAAGATGAAGAGCAGATGAGATTGAATTTACTTCTTTGGCCTTATGAGATGTTTTGTGTTGCTTGCCTTTGAGGCATGCTACACAATGATCATCACATATGAAATCCTTTTGTGGTAAACCTCTTAGCAAGTTCTTTTTGACTAAAACATTCATGGATTTGAAGTTCATGTGACACATCCTTCTGTGCCAAAGAGCAGACTCATTTGATGATTTTTGGATATCAAACAGCTTAAGGTATTTGATTTGAATAAAAGATCTGTGTCCAAACAGTAGACATTGTCCTTTCTTGGTGTTCTAAGAAAAACAAGATTTTCAGGTATTTTAAAATCTTTTGAAAGGACAATGCACTCAGAGTCTGTGAACAAAACAATATTTTGTTTCTCACAGATTTGAGACGCACTTAGTAAATTTTACTTCAGCTGTTCAACATACAAAACATCATTGAATAACACGTTGCCTGCTTTTTTGACAGTACCTTACCTGTTACCTTACCTCCCTTGGAATTTCCTCCAAATGCAACAAACACTCCTTCAAAGCTTTTGAAATTTGACAAGCATTCAGAGTTGCCTGTCATGTGCCTAGAGCATCCACTGTCTATATGCCATCTTGTCTTATGTTGGGTCTTGTGGTTGCCCTGCACAGAAAAAGCTTAGTTAGTAGTGGAGTAAACCCAAACCAAATTGGTTTTGGGTTGTCCTTGTGCATTGACATAACTAAATACCGTTTGTGTCTTTGTAAACTTAGTGAGATCCACTGGTGGATTCTGTGAAGAGTATTTAGTTATGACATATGGTATCCAAGTCTTCTTGCCAATCTTTTCTTTAACAGTCTCAGAAGATCCACTACCAGTTCCAGTTTTAGACTTAGCAGTTTTAACTGGGCTCTGAGTGCTAACAGCTTCAGAATTTGCACTAGCAGTTCCCACTTTTGGCTTAACAGTTTGATCTGCGTATTTGCCTTTAATACACCATACCTTTTTCATGTTTGATTTGGATTTTGCTGAAACTTGTTTTTGGTGTATAGGATGTTTTTTGTTGACTTGTAAGTACCTGTGATCAAATGTCTTCTTTGGAACTGGTGTGACAGGTGTTTGAGCCTTTGAAACTTTTGAATTTTGAACAATGGCATGTTTTTGAACCACAGTCTGTTTTGTAACAGATGGTTTATATTAACAGTGCCTGGCCAAATGATTTTTTCTGCCACAATGGAAACATCTTTTGACTGTTTTGATTGGAGAACCAGTTTTGTGAGACCAAAACTGGTTTTTGTTCATTTGATTTCCCCTTACCTGCTGCTGTGTGGGAAACCTTTGGACACCATGCTTTTGGCATGTGCATATTGGAACAGCCTTACCTCTTTTATTAGCTTTTGAAGAAGATGCAGTGTTACAGTTAAAAGGTACAGAAACATGTGGAGCATTATTGCATACACTCATCTTCTCTTTTCCTTTAACACTGTGGCTTTTGATTAAGCTAGAAGTGGGAGGTCCTATAGGTTCACTCATTGTTTTGAAGTTACTCTCAGCTTCTTTACACTCACAACCTTCATTTGGAATAAATTCCTCTTTATATTTAGGCTTGTTCTCAAGGATAGGATCTACAGTTTTCATTTTCTCATCTAATGGTTCATTCACAAGCCTATCAGCAACTTCACTCATAGGATGAATGTATTTGTTATTATATGGGGGTGGAGTAGCTTTATATCCTATACCTTCCTTGGGATTGAGTTGAGATTTTACCCTATCTTTAAATTAGACATCCATTAGGTGTTCTAGCTTTTGATTTGCCAGCTTGAAGCTACCCAAGTCTATTTTTATAGATTCTACTTTCTTGTTAGCTTCTAACACCTTCTGTTCAGCCTCATCTAATTTCTTATTTAGGGTTTCTATTTTCTCATTCAGTTCCTTTATCTCCCACTCATGATATGTTCCATCGTGTCCCATCTGAATCTCATTATCCTTATAGTGATTGATCTGTTTTTCAAGATCTTCTATGTTAGACATTTAATTTCGATCATATGGAGTTATTTTGTAATAATTATTTACTTTGCATTTAGCTTTGTATTTATTTCCTTGTAATCTATTTCTATGTAAAAGTCTAGGGGGCAATAGTGTCAATGCCCCATAGTTAATTAAATGGAGCTATAAAGCTCCTAGGGTTACTTTTTGTATCACACGGTTCATATATTGAATAGAAATTACTGCAGCCGCCATCTTCACATTCTCTCAATATTCTCATTGTCTTCTTCATCATAACCTAATTATTGAGCTTGTTTCTTCTTGGGTTTTGAGAAAGAATCATCAAGGTGCTGAAATATATACGGGAATAGCATTTTACAATTGGTATCAGAGCCCAAAAGGTGGATTTCAACTTGTTTCTTCTCAAATTCTGCTGGGTTTCTTCAAGTTCATCGTGTTCTTCACTGTTTCTTTCGGTTAGATCCATTTCACCCTTAGTTTTCTGTGTTTATTGTGTTATTATTGTCTTATAATCATCACAATATAAACATATTCTGATTTCGAGCTCATTCTGTTCCATATTTCCATTAAAATCATCAAGAATCGGATATTTGAAAAAGTTTAAAAATATGGGTTTTTAGTGGGTTTTAGCTTGTTCTTTACTGATTTTTAAGTGTTTTGGTTTATTTTCAATCATCACAAGTGTTTAAATTAGTTTACCAATCATTTAGAAACTTTTTTAGTCCTTAAATAGGATAAAATAGTCTTCTGAATTGTTCTGCCTTAGAAAATCTGCTAAAACCTGCTGTATTTCGGACCATTCACTGTAGTATTAAGGACCAATTTAGATCCCAATTCGGACCATATATAATTCTAGTTCGGACCTCATTTCGGTCCAATTTTGGACCAACCTTAGGTTCATTTCGGACCATCCCAGTGCCCATTTCGGACCCTACTTCGGTCCCATCCGAACTTCGGACCATCCGAAGTTCATATCAGACATCCTCATTTTACCATTTTAGACTTGTGCTTAAATTTTTAACATTTTACTTCGGACCATATCCATTTCGGACCACCCGAACTCGGACCATCCGAATTCGGTCCCCTACCGGGACATTTTCCTAAGTACCTGTCCACTGTACACCCGAATTCGGACCATCCGAATTCGGTTCCATCACTTCATTCGAAGCACATACTGTTCATCCGAAGTACCCTATCCGAAGTCATCACTGTTCATCAGAATCCGGTTCATCCGAATTCGGTCCATCAGACTTCGTACCATCCGAATTAGACCCCATCCGAATTAGGTCTTTCATCCGAATTCAAAGTTCATTCGAATTTGGTCCTTGTCCGAACCCCTGACCATCCGAAACACTGTTCACCCGAACTCCAGCCATCCGAATTAATATTTCATCCGAAATCAGTCTTTTATCCGAATGAGCACCATCCACAACGCTATTCTTCCAAAGTGCAGCCCATCCGTGTCAAGTTTCCACCTTTAAGATCTTAACTCTTTAATCAGCACCAAAATCATGTCTCGCGAAGCTCTCTTACTCGGATCTGAGAACAGACCACCTGTTCTCTATCCCGATGAGTATGAACAATGGAAATCCCGGTTCCTCAAATTCGTTGGGATGCAACCGCTTGGGACTTTAATGCTTCAGTCCATCTCCGAGGGTCCCGTCATCAATTATCGGGAAATAGCAGCCAGACCCCAGGCTGACCCCCCTGTCTTAGCCTCCAAAGTTGAACGAGAACCGGCTAATGACGCCGAGAGAGACAGGCAGCATGCAGATAAGAGGGCGGAATATTTGATCTATCAGGCCCTCCCCACTGATATTCTCGTTGGCGTAGACAGCAAAATGTCTGCCAAAGAAATGTGGGATGAACTGGAAGTCCAAATGCTGGGGGCAGATCTTGATGATCGTGCCAAGATTGAGGAGGCGAAGGCTAAGTTTACAAAATTCCGAGCCAAAGACGGGGAATCTCTGCAAGCTACGTTTACAAGGTTTTGTGCGGTCCTGAATGAATTAAACAAAATGCACATCAAGAAGGACAGGGATGACATCAACATGCAGTTCTTTGCAGCCCTAGCCCCCGAGTGGCAGATCGCATGTCGGGCCACGAAACGAGTCCTGAACATTCCTGAGGTATCCATCAACGTCGTCTTTAAGGAGCTAAAGAAGTATCAAGGGGATGTGGATCAACAAAAACTGATGGCGAATCAATTGGCATCTTTGCTGTTATCAGCCAGTACTGGGATGAAACCGAATGATTCACTAGCCTTGATTACCAACACGAATGTTCCAACACCATCCTTTGCTCCAGGTTAATCATCATCGCAGTGCAGGTATGCCTCTCCTCCACGTCAGGTATTTGATGAGAAAGAGGCCACAATACAGGAACAAATAGCCTTGTGGACCAATCGTCTCCAACAACGACGGTTTTCCAACAAGACTAACAATCAACTCCGTTATGACACCGGTCGACGGAGGTACTCAGATGATCGAAGGGATGAACGACGCGATGATTACCGCAAGGACGATTACCGAAGGGATGATCGGGATGACAGGAGGTATGACGATAGACGCGACTATCGAGATGATCACCGTTATGAAAGGCAAGACGATAGGCGCGAGGATCGAAGGGACGACAGGCGGGACTATGATAGGCAGGACGATCGACGGGATGATCGTAGGGACGACCGCAGAGATGAGAGGAGAGAGCCTGAGAGAAGGGAAAGAAGGAGAGATGAAAGCAGAGAGCATCGCCGCGCCGACAAGAGGCCGGCGGAGAGGAGAGATGAACGGCCGAGAGCAGACGAACCGAAAGCCGCAGACGAGCATCTCTGTTACAAGTGTGGAAAACCAGGCCACTTTGCTCGGGAGTGCAAAAATAATTTTGACAGAGACGTCGGCTATTATGAGAGAAAGCTGGAGGCCGCGAAGAAAAGAACCGATGCGGTGGTCCTCGTCGCCCAGGAAGATTACTGGGATGCTGAAGACACCGACGAGGAGGATGATAAGGGCAACAACTGCTATATGGTTGATCGTCTAGGGTTGGAGCATTGTGCCGTTTCCAGTGCTGAGACTTCAGATCATGCTGCTGAGGGGGAGACATTGAAAAATCCACCAGCATGTGTGATGACCACAACCGACGATCCCGAATGCTCTACATCCGGTTCTGAGACAAATGAGGTATATTCCTGAACATGTAAAAAATTTATTTGTAAATAATGAATGTACATTGCACACACATATTCTTGATCTACAAGCTAGATTAAATGCTGAAACTGCAAAGTGTGTACAGGCTGAACATCAAGCTCAAACTTTAAAAGAGTCGTCTGAATTATATCATTCAAAGTGGTTAACTAATCACAATGCTATAAAACAGATATTAATAGAAAAAGTAGATGTTCAGGACAAGAATATATATCTTGACTCATACACGGACAGGTTATCGAAAGAAAAACTCTCGTTAAAAGAAGAAATTTCTGTACTTACAAAACAGTTAGATACGGTAAATATGGAAAATATAGACAGCCTAGAAAAATATAAAATGATTGAAGAAGAAAGGATAAGTTTGTACTCACGAATAAAGACCCTTGACGATGCATTTTTAGAAAGGGGTCAAACAGAAAAACTATTCACTTAAATCAGCCCAAAGAAACTAGGTTTTACCATTCTAAACAAGGAATCGGTTTTAAAAATCCTAAATATTTCGAAAAGGCACAAAAAGTTTTTACCTGTATTTTATGACATGAATTATATGGGAGCCGGTCTTAAATCTTTCTTTTTTGAGTCATCAAAAGAAGTTTTAAACCAAGAAAAGGAGAAACGTGTTGCTCATAAATAAAAAGAAATTTCTTTTCAATATGAATAACTTAGCGAGAGTTATCCCTCTAGAGTACCCACTTTAGAGGAAGACTTCTTGTCAACTTATTCAGAAGCTGAATTGAAAACAGAAACAGTTAACCTCAACTTTATATTCCTACAGAAGTTCTTCAACAACAAATCACTGTTTTAGAAAAGGAATTGAAGTCGTCTCAAAAGAAAGCTCTTGATCTTCAAGATTCTCTTCTTAAGAGCGAAGAAGAATTAGTAAATGAAACTTTTCAACAATCTGTGGAAGTAACTGTCTACAAAAAATTTTTGAAATGGTTTCACAAAAGTTGAAAGATTTTTCAAAAGAACAAACAGTTTCTCATTCCACCAAAATTCCATATGTGTCATCAAATAAAGGTAAGGCCAAAGCTGAGACTTCTTCTTTCATTTATAAAGGTGAGTGTTCAAAACCGTTTAAAAATGAGGTTTCTAAAAAGACTCAGATCCAATCCAAGTCTTTTAAGAAACTCACTCACCAACAAAAAGAAAATTCTGTCAAGTCTAAATCTTCCATGCTTACTGACTCTAATCGTTTCGTTCCTACAGATCATATAAGAAGAGTTCCAAAAACCACCATGCTGGATTTTTCGAGTTTTTTTGTGAAGAAGGCTATAATGCCAAATGAATTTGTTACTAGAGATAGGATGTCTGTAATCTCTAAAGACAATTTGTGTAACTATGTGTGTGAAAATGTGTGTAATGATGTACCGAATTTTGTTGTTTCTTTAAAGTACTCTTTCAGTGAATTATTTAATCTATGTCCAACTCGCTTTAGACGACAGGTTCCTGAAATGATTGCTTTCGTGCCATATCCTGTTAAACGAATTCGGAAAAAGAAAACAAAAAATGTTGCATCATTAGCTTCAAATAAAATTGAGACTTGTCTGTTGCCAAGGCCCAAAACCAAAGCAACGGTCAAAAAGGTCTCAAAAAGACAAAAACCAAAGGCAATTTCAGCGCCTAAGGTTCCAAAGCCCAATAAATCCAATCTTCAATGGATTCCAAAGGGTTATGCATCCGGACCACACACAAATGCTAAATGGGTTCCTAACACTGTACACGTGCAATATAAATCTGGAACTCCTAACAAAAAGGGACCCATATTGAGGTGGGTACCCAAAGTTGTGTGATCTTTATGCATATGATTCTTGGTTACTTATGATCAAGACCCGTTCTTCAATGATATGGCTTCTAGTTACCATAGACTAGGACCCATTCTTTTGCTTGTCGGTTGTGTTTAAACCGACACGTTTGGGTTCTGTGCACACAGCCCAGGACCCGGTCTTAACTCATCATGTTTTCTGAACATCTTGGTTCAGAACACGGTTTGATTGTGAATTAAAAAAAATGGATGTGTTTGAATGCATATAGTTTTTCATTATATGAATTTATTTGCTTTTCAGGCTAAGTCTATTTGGTATATGGATTCGGGTTGCATCAAGCATATGACGGGAAGAAGAGAATTGTTGTCCAACGTAGTTGAACAGTATTGCGGAACGGTAAAATTCGGGAACAACCATCAGGCTCATATCAAAGGATACGGGGACTTAGTTCTAAATAATCTGGTCATCAAGGACGCTGACTATGTTGAGGGATTATCACATAATCTTTTTAGCATAGGACAGCTCTGTGACAAAGGACTAGAGGTAACTTTTAGAGCTAAGAACTGTAGTGTAAAGAGTATGGATGGAAAAGAAATCCTATCAGGTTCCTGAAACTCTAACCTCTACACCATTGACGTAGCCAAGCTAATAGTGAAGGATAACATTTGCTTATTATCAAAAGCCTCTTCAAAAGACTCTTGGTTGTGGCATCGAAGATTATCCCATTTGAACTTTGACAATATCAACAAGCTGGCTGCGAAACAATTTGTAACAACCTAACTTTTAACTCAGTCGTAAATTCAGTATTTTTGAACCCATAATGTAATAAAGTTACATCATTTTATTTATAATTTAATTAAGTTATGAAATATTTAATTAAATTATATAAATATTTAAAGTTATGATTTAATAATTATTAAGGATAATTAAATAAAAGAGATATAATATAAAAAAGTAATAGTGGGTTAAGTAGCAAATATAACTAGATGAAGTATATAAACGAGATTTAGGATTCATTAATCACTTTTACTCTCTCTCTACTCTCTCTTTCTCTCTACTCTCTCTCCTCTCTCTCTAAAATCTCACAATTTTATCAAAAAATTCACCATAATTTGCAATCAATTGGAGTTTAATCAAGAAGAAGTTACAAGGAGAAGTAATCAACAACAATCTACAAAGAATTCGAGGTAAAAATCGACATCTTAGCTTTTATATTTTCGGTTTTGAAGAATAAATTCGAATTTACCATTTTCATTCGAATTTAAGTTATTTAGCTTGAGTTTTAACAAGATTATGATACATTATGTATAATATAATCAAAACTAGGCTTAATACTTATCATATTCGTGATTTATGACTTAGAAATTGGTGTTTAAAAACTGTAAATTATGAACAAATTCGAGATGCCAAGAACAAACTCGAAATGCATAGAACAAACTCGATTTTTTTTAGCTAAAATCGAATTCCAAGTTCGAATTTAACCTTTAAATTCGAATGGTTCTCGAATTTAATAATAAATTCGAAGCCTTGATTCGAATTTGACCATAAAATTGAAACTAGGATTCGACTTTGATATTATATTCGAGGCCATGTTCTCGAATTTATTAATATGTGGACGAATTTGATAATAAATTCAAAATACACACATTTCAAATTTAAATTCCTAAGTTCGAGGCATTCATTTCGAATTTAACCCTATATTAATCTATGACCTTCGAATTTAATTTATGTTGGATTTTTATACTTTCGTATTTAACTCCTATATTCAAAATTACGTAATAAACTCGAAACCCACTCCCTAAATTCAAATATATTAAATAAAACACATAAATAACTCATAAATTGAAAAGATAATTAGTAAAATGCTTATATATTAATATATATATATATATATTGAACTTTTGAAAATATATTAAACAAAGAATATGAATGAAAGAATGATTTATGAATGAACAAGTTATCAGAATCAGATGAAGTAAAGATTTAAATACTAAAAGATGATGAAATTGACATGATATGATATGATAATTCTGGACAGGTTCAGTGAAATTCTGAACAAAGATTTAAAGATTTAAAAGCGGGTCAAAGACTTGAATTGACAGAGAACAGTTTGATAAAGAGCCAGATCTGTGAGTTATAGATATTAAGATTTAACATGCTTGAATTTCCGGTTGAGACATATTGTTGATGCTAGATTGATTGACATTCATATTATCAGCTGGATTGTGACTTGTGCACACCATGGTTGGGTGTTGCCCAGTGGATCATGATAGCTATTTGATTATCGTTTCTTATGTCATTGCATTTATAGTTCATTTCTGATACTGCTTTGAGACTACTGCTATCATGACTTTGATTACGTATGCTTCATCATTGCATATACTTGACATATTGATTCAGCTTGATTAGCCGTGATTGGTCTATTGTTCTAGACTTGGCTATTTCACCAGTTCTACTGAACTTGGTAATGATCTCCGATGTTCCGCCACGTTAATTTACTGGTAGCTAGCCCAGTATGTGGCTGATCCCCACGATTTAAGCGTGAGCGTGGCTTGAGCATCATCCGACTCTATGACTTCTATGTCTCAATCATGAGGGCTGTAGCGGCAGCCAAGACATATCACGCTAGAATGATGATCCGCTTGACATTGCATGTTAATTTGAAAATCTATTTACTCACTAAGCATTGCTTACGGTTGCTACATTAACATTTTTACAGGAAAAGACAAAGGAAAGTCACCTGCCGGACCTAGTACTTAGGTCTTACAAAGATCAAGACAGAAGTTTCATAGACCTCTACTCAGCAACCCTTTTGGTACTAATTGGATGATGATAATATGATGGTTTGGGTAGATTTATCTTGATTATATGATGATATGAATTAGATTAGACTTGTGCCCTTTATAAGTTTAATTTAAAGTCGGTAATCTGTATTAAACTTAAATCCTAATATGCTTGTACTGTAATTTAATATTCTGCAATTAATTACTCTATCTTAGTTTGATTGATATCGTATTGCATGATGTGGGACCTAGACTCGTGACTACCGCCCCGTGAGGGGTGGTCTTCACAGGATGGTATCAGAGCCCATAGTTTGAGTGAATCAAGTATTACGTGAGTATACTTGGTCTCAAACTGAAGCAATACATATGTATCAATCATTTAGGTGGTTTGAACTGAGATAGGATGTACAGACTGTTAGGATGGGAAAAAGGGTACATAGATCTAAGTCTATAAACTGATAGTTATATGATTTTAATTTTTCAGTTAAGATGTCAGGATCAGGATCAGGTGACATACCAAATAACATGACCCCACAACAGATGTTTGAAATGATGCAACAACTTTTAGCCCAACACTCTGAGCAACAAAATAAGATTATGCAAGAACAGTTTCAGGCCAGAGATGAGGTTGAAGCTAAAAGACGAGATGATAAAAAGAATAAGAGAAAAGAAAAGCAAGTGCAGAATAATGACTCTGATTCTGATAACTCTACCCCTGATGCCCAAATTGAACTGTCGAAAGGCAGTAAGTTTAAAGATTTCAAAGCGAGCGGTGCCCTGAACTTTGAGGGTATATTCAATCCAATTCAGGCGATGGATTGGATCAGCCATACTGAAGAGATTTTAGAATCTCTGATTGCTTAGAATCGAAAAAGGTGAGTTATGCGTCTGCGTTTTTTGTTGGAGCTCCCGTGCTTGGTGGAAGACTCGGAGGAGCATTTATGGCGAAGAAGTTATCCAGACTCTAGAATGGGAGCAGTTTTTAGACATGTTCAACACAAAGTATTGTCCGGTCAACCAGCGAGACAAAATGGAAGTACAACTGATGCAGTTGACTCAAGGAACTAAGACTGTTCATGAATACGAGCATGAATTCTCACGGCTTTGCGGTTACTCCTCGTATCAAGTAGCTACTGAGGAACGAAAGATGAATCGATTTCGCGTAGGTCTTAACCCGAGATACCGACATCCGATGAGCGCGATAAAGTATAAGTCCTATCTGGAAATGGTGGAAGCGGCCAGACAGATCGAGAGAGGATACTTAGAGTATGGCGATCAGCTCTATGCTCCATTAGCGAACCCAACATGTCCTTCTCCTCCAAAGAAGCAAAGATTCGGCAGATTCTTCAAACCAAACAAGTCTCAGTCCCAACAACCTCAGCAATCTCAGCAGTACAGTTCGCCACAGAAAGTCCAAGCCTATTCCCTAAGGAATGAGCCACGATTCTGCAAGAGATGCAGAAAGTCACACATGGGGTTGTGTAACCCAGACGACGTCACACGCTTTGCTTGCAACCGAATTGGTCACAGCAGTGAAGAATGCCCCCAACGAGGACTAGGATGTGCAAAATGTGGAAAGCGCGGACACTTCATGTATCAGTGTCGCAGTGGGCAATGAGTTCAGTCACAATCGTCAGCTGGATGGTCTACAATGAAGAGCTCAGTTGCAACTCCGACCGCAAGAACTCGAGCATTTCAGATAACAGCAGAGGAAGCGAGAGAAACTCCTGACGTAGTTACCGGTACGTTCCTGTTAAATACGATACCTGCTCGCGTATTATTTGATTCTGGTGCTAGTCGTTCCTTTATATCGACTTCTTTCGCACAAAGATTATTCAAATCTCCATCGAAGCTTCCCGTAGTACTTTACATTGAGACGGCCAGTAACAACTATGTTATGGCTGATTCCGTATACCGAAACTGTACTCTGCTTGTTGATAATATCGTATTCAACCTCGACCTTATCCCGATTCCGTTGAAAGAGTTCGACGTCATCATCGGCATGGACTGGCTAATGAATAACGAGGCTACGATCGTCTGCAAGCGGCGAATCATCAGAATTAGGTCTTCAGACGGCCGAGTATTGGAAATCAAAGGCGAGAAGCGAAAAGGTGCTCATTGCTTCATTTCTGTTGAAAAAGCGTATAAGTATTTATCTAAGGGTCACGAATCTTATGTATGCTACGTCTCGTCTTAATCTAACTCTGAAGCCCAAAAGAAATCCTTATCTGATATTCCAATCGTCTGTGAGTTCCCAGACGTGTTTCCTGATGATATTTCTAGAGTGCCACCGGAACGTCAAGTCGAATTTGACATTGACTTAGTTCCTGGTGCGGCTCCCATTGCCAAAGCTCCCTATAGACTTGCGCCTGCAGAAATGCAGGAAATGTCAAAACAATTGCAAGAACTGTTAGAGAAGGGATTTATTCGACCGAGTTCATCTCCATGGGGTGCACCTGTCTTATTCGTTAATAAGAAAGACAGAACTTTTCGAATGTGCAACGATTATCGGGAGTTGAACAAAGTCACTATCAAGAATAAACATCCTCTGCCCAGAATCGATGATTTATTCGATCAGCTACAAGGAGCCAACTACTTCTCCAAGATTGATCTTCGTTCTGGGTATCATCAGCTAAAGGTTAAAGATGAGGATGTTCCAAAGACAGCCTTCCGAACAAGATACGGTCATTACGAATTTCTCGTGATGCCTTTCGATTTAACGAATGCACCAGCGGCGTTCATGGATCTCATGAATCACGTGTGCAGACCAATGTTGGATAAGTCAGTTATCGTATTCATAGACGATATCCTGATTTACTCCAAAACGGAGGCTGATCATGTTAATCATCTACGTCAACTACTAGAGTTACTGAGAAAAGAAAAACTCTACGCAAAAGTTTCTAAGTGTGAATTCTGGCTCAGATAGGTATAATATATGTCTTGAGTTATTCCTAAGCGTTCTTTGTTTCAAACAAAAACTTGAAATTCTACTTGATTTCTTTATAGATCCAATTCCTTAGCCATGTCATATCTGGCAAAGGTATCTCAGTCGATCCTTCTAAAGTCGAGGCTGTTCAGAAATGGCAAACACCACGCAATGCCTCCAAAATCAGAAGTTTCCTTGGATTGGCTGGTTACTATCGGCGATTCATTAAAGATTTCTCAAAGATTGCTGTACCACTTACGATGCTAACACGAAAAATACACCTTTCGTATGGGCGGATAAACAGCAACAGGCATTTGAAACTCTAAAGCAGAAACTTATTCAAGCGCCGATCCTAGCCTTACCAGAGGGCAACGATGATTTTGTCGTTTACAGCGACGCATCTGGTACTGGCTTAGGATGTGTTCTAATGCAAAGGGGAAAAGTAATTGCCTACGCTTCAAGGCAATTGAAGGATTACGAGAAAAGTGCACCGACTCATGATCTTAAGTTGGCTGCCGTTACCTTTGCACTAAAGATTTGGCGTCATTATCTTTATGGGACTCGGTGTCAGCTTTACACCGATCATAAGAGTCTCAAACATCTCTTTACTCAAAAGGATCTGAATATGAAACAGCGTCGGTCCTTGGAGCTTATCAAGGACTATGATTGCGAGATCCTATATCATCCCGGCAAAGCTAATGTTGTCGCGGATGCTTTCAGTAGGAAGGTGTATCCAGAAAAGTGTTGCTATGCCCTGACTCCTATTATATTCTCTTCCGATCTTATTGAAGACATCAGATCAACTCAAGCCGAAGCGTTGAAAGAAGAAAATATAAGTGCTAAAAATCTCAAAGGGCAGTTACAATTCTTATCTCTGAACCATTTGGGACTTCACTGTCTCCAGGGAAACCGAATCTGGGTTCCTAAATATGGTTCAATCCGCAACACTCTTCTATCTGAAGCCCATAAGTCCAAGTTATCTGTTCATCCTGGCAGCTCAAAGATGTACTTTTATTTGAAAGCTGATTACTGGTGGCCAGGAATGAAGAAGGACATCGGTCATTATGTTGAAAGCTGCAGAATATGTCAAATGGTTAAGGCAGAACATCAGAAGCCCTTCGGGGATATGCAACCACTGCCAGTTCCTGAGTGGAACTGGGAGCATATAACAATGGACTTCATCACGAAGTTGCCGAAAACTAAGAGACCAGAACGACTCCATCTGGGTAGTCATGGACCGATTAACGAAGTCAGCTCACTTCATACCGACGAAAAAAACATACTCTCTTGATAGATTGGCACAATTATACATAACCGACTTAATTTCTCGTCACAGTGTGCCAAAGTCTATCGTATCTGATCGTGATAGTCGTTTCACATCTAGATTCTGGCAAGTTCTACAAGCCGGGATGGGTACTCGGATCTCTATGAGTACCGCTTATCATCCTAATGCAGATGGCCAGAGTGAGCGTACTATCCTTACTCTCGAAGATATGCTTCGTGCCTGCGTTCTTGATCTGGGTGGTAATTGGGATGACCACTTGCCTCTGGTCGAATTCTCATATAACAACAGTTATCATTCAACGATCAAGATGGCTCCTTTTGAAGCTTTATATGGAAGAAAGTGCAGAGCTCCTACCTGTTGGCGTGAAACAGGCGAATCGCCAATAGTGGGTCCTGCCCTTCTACAGTTGACTCATGAGAAGATTCAACTCGTCAGAAGAAACATTCTTGAAGCTCAAAGCAGGCAGAAGTCATATTATGATAATCGACATAGATCTATCAGCTTTGCAGTTAACGATTGGGTGATGCTGAAAGTATCCCCAATGAAGAATGTTGTTCAATTCATAAAGCGAAATAAGCTAGCTCCGAGATTCATCGGTCCGTTCAAGATTATTGAAAAGAAAGGAAATCAATCTTATCGTCTTGAACTGCCAGCGGACTTATCTGGAATACATCCTGTATTCCATGTTAGTCACGTGAGAAAGAGCTTAGCAGATGAAAGAGAAGTTCAAATACCACATGTTAACTTGCAAGTTGATGAAAACCTTCGAGTGGTTAAAGAGCCGGAATGTATTCTGGACTCGAAGATCAGGAAGCTTAAAAATAATGATATACAGATGGTGCTCGTCCAGTGGAAACACCACAAAGGTTCGCATCAGTCTTGGGAATCTGAAGATGTTATGAAAGCTACTTATCCCAGTCTATTCGAACATAGCTAACTTCGGGAACGAAGTTTGTGCGTGGTGGAGCCCATTCTGTAACAACCTAACTTTTAACTCAGTCGTAAATTCAGTATTTTTGAACCCATAATGTAATAAAGTTACATTATTTGATTTATAATTTAATTAAGTTATGAAATATTTAATTAAATCATATAAATATTTAAAGTTATGATTTAATAATTATTAAAGATAATTAAATAAAAGAGATATAATATACAAAAGTAATAGTGGGTTAAGTAGCAAATATAACTAGATGAACTATATAAACGAGATTTAGGATTCATTAATCACTTTTACTCTCTCTCTCTCTCTCTACTCTCTCTCTAAAATCTCACAATTTTATCAAAAAATTCATCATAATTTGCAATCAATTGGAGTTTAATCAAGAAGAAGTTACAAGGAGAAGTAATCAACAACAATCTACAAAGAATTCGAGGTAAAAATCGACATCTTAGCTTTTATATTTTCGGTTTTGAAGAATAAATTCGAAATTACCATTTTCATTCGAATTTAAGTTATTTAGCTTGAGTTTTATCAAGATTATGATAGATTATGTATAATATAATCAAAACTAGGCTTAATACTTATCATATTCGTGATTTATGACTTAGAAATTGGTGTTTAAAAACTGTAAATTATGAACAAATTCGAGATGCCAAGAACAAACTCGAAATGCATAGAACAAACTCGATTTTTTTTTAGCTAAAACCGAATTCCAAGTTCGAATTTAACCTTTAAATTCGAATGGTTCTCGAATTTAATAATAAAGCCGAAGCCTTGATTCGAATTTGACCATAAAATTGAAACTAGGGTTCAAATTTGATATTATATTCGAAGACATGTTCTCGAATTTATTAATATGTGGTCGAATTTGATAATAAATTCGAAATACACACATTTCAAATTTACATTCCTAAGTTCGAAGCATTCATTTCGAATTTAACCCTATATTTAATCTATGACCTTCGAATTTAGTTTATGTTGGATTTTTATACTTTCGAATTTAACTCCTATATTCAAAATTATGTAATAAACTCGAAACCCACTCCCTAAATTCAAATATATTTAATAAAACACATAAACAACTCATAAATTGACAAGATAATTAGTAAGATGCTTATATATATATATATATATATATATATATATATATATATATATATATATATATATATATATATATATATATATATATATATATATATATATATATATATATATATATATATATATATGTATATATTGAACTTTTGAAACTATAATGAAACAAAGAATATGAATGAAAGAATGATTTATGAATGAACAAGTTATCAGAATCAGATGAAGTAAAGATTTAAAGACTAAAAGATGATGAAATTGACATGATATGATATGATAATTCTGGACAGGTTCAGTGAAATTCTGAACAAAGATTTTAAGATTTAAAAGCGGGTCAAAGACTTGAATTGACAGAGAACAGATTGACAAAGATAAAATCCTGAGATAACTCAGGTGGCATTTTTTACATTTGTTTGATAAAGACCCAGATCTGTGAGTTATAGATATTCAGATTTAACATGCTTGAATTTCCGGTTGAGACATATTGTTGATGCTAGATTGATTGACATTCATATTATCAGCTGGATTGTGACCTGTGCACACCATGGTTGGGTGTTGCCCAGTGGATCATGATAGCTATTTGATTATCGTTTCTTATGTCTTTGCATTTATAGTTCATTTCTAATACTGCTTTGAGACTATTGCTATCATGACTTTGATTACGTATGCTTCACCATTGCATATACTTGACATATTGATTCAGCTTGAATAGCCTTGATTGGTCTATTGTTCTAGACTTGGCTATTTCACCAGTTCTACTGAACTTGGTAATGATCTCCGACGTTCCGCCACGTTGATTTACTGGTAGCTAGCCTAGTATGTGGCTGATCCCCACGATTTAAGCGTGAGCGTGGCTTGAGCATCAGCCGACTCTATGACTTATATGTCTCAATCATGAGGGCTGTAGCGGCAGCCAAGACATATCACGCTAGAATGATGATCCGCTTGACATTGCATGTTAATTTGAAAATCTATTTACTCACTAAGCATTGCTTACGGTTGCTACATTAACATTTTTATAGGAAAAGACAAAGGAAAGTCACCTGCCGGACCTAGTTTTAGGTCTTACAAAGATCAAGACAGAAGTTTCATAGACCTCTACTCAGCAACCCTTTTGGTACTAATTGGATGATGATAATATGATGGTCTGGGTAGATTTATCTTGATTATATGATGATATGAATTAGATTAGACTTGTGCCCTTTATAAGTTTAATTTAAAATCGGTAATCTGTATTTAACTTAAATCCTAATATGCTTGTACTGTAATTTAATATTCCGCAATTAATTACTCTATCTTAGTTTGATTGATATCGTATTGCATGATGTGGGACCTAGACTTGTGACTACCGCCCCGTGAGGGGTGGTCTTCACACAATTGGTTAAAGGTCTCTCTGAATTGCGTTATGAAAAGGACCATCTTTGTGGAGCTTGTGAGAAAGGAAAAATGAAACGATCATCTCACAAACCAAAGCCCGAACCATCAACTAAAAGAGTATTGGAGTTACTTCACATGGATTTATGCGGACCGATGCGGACTCAAAGCATAAACGGGAAACGATATGTGTTGGTTATCGTTGATGACTATTCACGATATACCTGGGTTAGGTTCTTGCATTCCAAGGACGAGACAGCTCAAGAAACATAGATTTTATCAAGAGTGTCGAGACCCAACAGCAGCTGTCAGTGCAATCAATCAGATCTGATAACGGCACGGAGTTCAAGAACTCGGTAGTTGAGGGCTTCCTTCGATCCAAAGATATTCAGCATCAATATTCTGCTGCTCGAACGCCTCAATAAAATGGGGTCGTGGAAAGGCGTAACCGTACGCTTGTGGAAGCCGCTCGTACAATGCTCCCATACTCGAAACTACCTCCGTTCTTGTGGGCCGAAGCCGTATCAATAGCCTGCTATACACAAAATCGCTCCATTATCCACAAGCGCTTTAACAAAACTCCTTACCAACTCTTTTTGAATAAAGTACCATTTATCAAGTACTTACGTGTATTTGGTTGCACGTGCTATGTGCTAAACGACAAAGACAACCTCAGGAAGTTTAACGAAAAGGCGGATGAAGCGATCTTCATTGGATACTCATCCAACTCGAAGGCCTATCGCGCATTCAATACCCGAACCAAAACAGTCAATGAAAGTGTGCATGTCACATTTGATGAGTTGGCAAAACTGGCACCCGAAGTTGATCAATCAGGACCTCGCATTACTCAAATGCCTGGAGACTCTCCTAATAACCCCATTTCTTTTTCTTCTTCTGATTTGGTTAATTTGTTTGATCCTTTTTATGTTGAATTTTTCGGTCCTAACGCTAATGTGTCTAATGTTGTCAACAATGTAGGTAATCCTTCCAGTTCAATTGCGCCACAAAGTTTCTCCGCTCCATCTTCATCCACATCATACCCTCATCCATCTACATCATCCACCGATACATCCGCAGTTGAATCTACTCCTATAATACCCTCACATATAATACCAACAATCCTTCCTTCACCTGAACACTCGGAAATCAAACCGGAACCAGTGGTACCATCATTTGAAGCCATTGACCATGAATCTTCATCCATCCCCACGTTAACCACTGAGGTTCCATCCCGAGCACCCTTCCACACGAGATTAAATGGACCCGAAGTCACCCAACAGATCAAATCATTAGTGATGTTTCAACAGGAGTCCAAACTCGTAGGGCGTCTGCTAATGAATGCCTCTTCGCATCATTCCTTAGTATGATAGAGCCCGCTCGTGTGGATGAAGCCCTAACAGATCTAGATTGGATAGTTGCAATGCAAGAGGAACTCAACCAGTTTGAACAGCTAAGAGTATGGCGGTTAGTTCCCAAACCAAAAGACCGTACAGTGATCGGAACAAAGTTGATTTTTAAGTACAAACGAGATGAGAACGTCATTGTGATAAGGAATAAAGCAAGACTTGTTGCCAAAGGCTACCGACAACAAGAAGGGATAGATTATGACGAGACCTTCGCTCCAGTTGCACGGATCGAAGCAATCAGAATCTTCTTGGCGTACGCGGCACACAAGGATTTCAAAGTGTACCAGATGGACGTCAAGACTGCCTTCCTAAACGGTGAACTTAACGAGGAGGTGTATGTTGAACAACCACAAGGCTTTGTTGACGCACATAAACCTGACCATGTTTATGTGCTAGATAAAGCCCTCTATGGTTTAAAACAAGCACCTCGAGCATGGTATGATAGTCTTTCTAATTTCCTTATTTTTGCCGGTTTCTGTAAAGGTGTGGTGGACACAACTCTGTTCACTAAAAGGGAAGGCCCACATATAATGCTAGTACAGATATATGTCGACGACATTATATTTGGATCTACTGACAGTAATTTTTGTAAGGATTTTTCAGCCCTAATGGAGTCCAGGTTCGAGATGAGTATGATGGGGGAAATGAACTTTTTCCTCGGATTACAAGTCAAACAACTTGGGGATGGGATTTTTGTGAACCAGTCGAAATATACTCTTGACATTCTCAAGAAGTATAAGTTAGGCTCTTGCACGAGTATCGCAACTCCCATGGCCTCCAACTGTAAGTTAGACACCGATCCTTCTGGGAAAAGTGTCGATAATACAACTTACAGAGGGATGATAGGATCCTTACTGTATTTGACTGCTAGTAGGCCGGATATAATGTTTTCAACATATCTTTGTGCTAGATTTCAGGCCGACCCAAAAGAATCACACCTAACTGCGGTAAAACGCATTTTGCGTTATCTTAAGGGTACACCCGATCTTGGTTTATGGTATCCAAAGGGAACCGATTTCGATCTTACCGCTTTTTCAGATGCTGATTTTGCAGGTTGTAGAGTTGACAAAAAAAGCACGTCGGGAGGAATACAGTTCTTCGGAGATAGACTGGTGAGTTGGTCTTCCAAAAAGCAGAATTGTGTTTCCACATCCACAGCTAAGGCTGAGTATGTAGCAGCTGCAAGCTGTTGCTCTCAAGTGCTGTGGATGAGAACACAATTACGCGATTATGGATTCTCACTCACCAATATCCCAATTTACTGTGATTCTCGAAGTGCAATTGCCATCTCTTGCAATCCCGTGCAGCACTCTCGAACAAAACACATAGATATCAAGTATCATTTTATTAAAGATCACGTAGAAAAGGGAACCATTGAGTTGTATTTTGTTGGCACGGAATATCAACTTGCGGATATATTTACTAAAGCTTTAGACGAACCTCGTTTTCAGTTTTTAGTATCCCATATCGGCATGTTGAATCCGCCTTCCAATTAAATATCAGATATTGTCTTAAATAACTCTATTTCAATCTATCATGATTGAAATTCCTTTATTTTAGAAAATATCTGCTATTTAAATTTAAGGATTGTGTCACAAAATTGAAATCAATATTTCCTTATCTATGTACATTTTTAATAATTAATGATCTTGACAAATTGCTGTGTGAATTGTTCATCACGGGGTGGGACGCAAACATTATCTAGGTTTGTCTGTGTCTTAAAGGCTAGAAAGGTTCACGAACTTTATCTGAAAAACAAAAGGAAAGGAACCGGTATCTATTTGAGTGGGAGTATAGTTAGGATATTAATTTTTATAAGTCTTTATTTTATTTTTATTTTTTTGTAGTTAAATTTCAAATTTAGGTTGGTCATATTTTAATTTAATTTCAAGTTTCAATTAACAGGTCAGAAAATCCCAAAAAGATTTTAATTGTTCATATTTATCAAAAAGGCGAAAACATTTTAGTTTGTTTTATTCTAGTTTAGTTTATTTGTATCTTAACTTAAAAGATCAAAGAAAATACCAAAAATATTTTATTTTGTAGTTTCATGGAAAAATTCAAAAACAATTTAATAAAATTGGTCCAAAATTTTTTTAAATATCTTGTTTTTTTTTAGTTTCTTACGGGCCCAATCATCTTTATTTGTGTGTGTTATGTGGAAATATCCGGCGGCCCACATCTCCTAATTGGGCGTGGATCCTATTACCCGGATCCGACCCAGCTGCCTTTAAAAGCGGTAGTCAACCGGTCAACTTTTTACTTTCCTTCATTTTCAAGAAACTTCATCTTCTTCCTCCTTCCTCTCGTCGACCACCGCCTACACCTCCATTAACACACATCCAAGCTTTTGGAATCTCGGTTTTCTTCGTTTTTCTTGCATTTTCCTACTTCGGCATCATCAGGTAAATTCTTTTTCACTTTATTTTAGCTTTTAATCTCTTATATTGTGTGTTTGATTCTCCATTTTTTCTTCTTTTTTCTTTTCGGTTTTTCTTATTTTTAGGTTGTTTACTGTGTGTTTTTTACTTATTTGTAGTTAGATAAAATGTTCATGATGTGATTTTAGTATAGGATCTTTAATTTCATGCATTTTCGTCACTTTGAACTGTTCACGTTTAAATTCTGCATGAACTCATTAACTGTCATCATGCATTTCGGATGTCCGAATTCGGACCATCACCCGAATTCGGATGTCCCACTTAGAATATTTTTCAAGTTTTTCAAACTTACAAAAACCGAATTCGGTCACTGTTGATCCGAATTCGGTCTACATTGATCCGAATTCGGTCCTTCATGAAACGTCAAAAGTTTGAAAAATTCATAAGTCTAAGTTTGCAAAATCACTTTTCATCCGAACTCGGATTGGATCCGAATTCGGTTCCCATCCGAGTTAGGTCCTTTGTCTTTATTGCATACATAACCTTCCATCCGCACCACATCCGAATTCGGACCATCCACATGAACCATCCGAATTCGGACCTCCTCACATCCACATCATCACTTACATCCATTTCAGACCCTATCCGAATTCGGCCCATTATATCACATCATCCGAATTCGGACCCCTAACATACCACCTCATGCATCATCCTGATTTTGGCTTGATCCGAATTCGGACCATCCGAAATCCAACACTTAGCATTTTTTTTTAAAATTTTTCCTTTTTTGCATTTTCACTATAAATGAAAAATCCAAAAATATTTTCATTTCGGTGCACCATTGATTAGAGTTAGGATTGGTGTTTGAGTGAAAAAGTCTGATCTAACATAGGTCTCTTAACGATTGACTTTGGACTTTGTTAGTAGAATTTTATTCTACTAATAAAGACCCGATGCTAAACAGATCATGCAGTTTCTATTTCACACTTATCTAGACTTCACATCAATGCCTTATCATTTAAAGTCTTATTGTTCTAACTTTGATGCACCTTTGCAGGATGATGGAACCGGCTATTAACCTCACCCTAACCCATCCCCCCATCCCGAATAATAACGCACAACTACCCGAACAATCCATCCTTCCCAACGCCGAGTTTGTCGACTTTATTCCACATAACTGGCAGCTCGACGTTTCCATCCTAACAAAAGAACCCCAAACCCTCGCATTCGACATCCTCATTCACCACCCCATCTATTACGCCATATCCACCGCAATCGCTGTTCCCCAGATATACCTTCAACAATTCTGGAACAGATTGCAATATTTTCCCGACGCCGAACCTTTCTTCCAAACCACCATCGACTGCGTCCCAGTCAAAATCACCATAGCCGCCATACGCCATATCCTTCAACTACCCGCCGAAACCTTCTTACCAACCCGCTTTCAGTTTGATCCCATCCCATCCATCCCCAAAACCCTAGCCGAAATCCAAACCCTGGGTTATGACGGCCCTCTCTCCA
This sequence comes from Centrapalus pauciflorus, assembly GCA_020465985.1. Classification (NCBI taxonomy): domain Eukaryota; kingdom Viridiplantae; phylum Streptophyta; class Magnoliopsida; order Asterales; family Asteraceae; genus Centrapalus; species Centrapalus pauciflorus. The sequence continues at coordinate 93,146 of JAANYP010007779.1, read as the reverse complement.
AACCCTCCGATTTTCCGCATGAAGAATCTAGAATCCCACTGGCGGATCCTTTTCGATGTTATCAACAAGTGCTTCATTGCAAAGCACTCCGGCCACGACTCCGCATCGGCTCAGGTATTAGCCATGTTCACTGGCTTTGCCTTTGACCGACATGTTGACTATGCGGCGTTCCTCTTCGAGGAATTAAGACGAGTACATGTGGGGAGGGGAACCAAGAAGGGAAGGAAGTACATACCTCTCCAACGGTTTCTGCAACTTATCATCCAATACACGATGGATAATGATGAGGATATCCACGAACATCCTGAAGCAGACGTCTACCCCACTGTGGCCATACAAAAGCTAACTTTGCCAAAGGGGGCCCCTACAGTGCCTATAATGACAATTCCATTATCACTACTGCTACAGACAAGGGGTTGGAACGGGTTAGGGCTTACATTCAAGAGTTTTATCCGGATGAGTCTCGGTCAGAACCGACTGAGACTAGCCAGTCCGTCGGTGAGGCCAGAATGAGTGAGGACGAGGGAGAAATGGCAGAGGTACAACAATCTGTGGAATTAGGTGAGAGGGAGCATGTGTTAGTGAGTGAGGGAGGAGGTGGTGAGGCGGCAGAGACGGCGGATTCAGAACGAACCGTCTCTGTCGTGCGAGCGATAGATATCCCATCTGAGGGTGACCGAAACCCAATCAGCCGGACTCCCCTCCATAAGACCGTAAGTCCAATGGTCGAAATCATCCCCACCATCCACTTGGTTTCCCCTCAAAGGGAGACCACTTCATTCCACGGGGTTGTTACACATACACCATCGCCCTCTCAATCGGAGAGTGGCGGTGTTGAAAGAAGTCACACTCCTCCCCACGTGACCGAACTTCCTTCATTCACAATTCCATCCCCCCATATACACACAACGCACGATGCCTCCGTGGCATCCCCAAGAGCTGCCTCCGTGGCAGCTCCACAAACTTCCGGATCTGAGCGTCCAATACTTGAGCCAAAAATGACGGAAGGAAGACCTGGAGTGGCTCAATCAACGCTATTCACTTCAGGCCATCTCCCTATCAACTTGGAGATGTTAACGGCAGCTCTACGTGCTGCCGGAGTGATTACCCGGGCTGACCTGGACGCCCAAAAGGAAGCTGCCGAGGAACGTCACACCGCCATTCTCTCACTTATCAAGGGTAAGGGTGTCGCTTCCAAAGCTGGGCCTCCACCAGGATCCCATTCAGTCCAAAACCAGATAGCAGAGCTCTCGGACAAAATTGATGCGGTTACACGTTTAATTCTGCAAGTCCAGGAGCAGATAAATTCCAGAATGGACCGCCTCGAGTCTGCGGTTATCGAACTTCAATGTCGTCCTCAGGTTGAGGCTCCGAAAAGAAAGCATGACGATCAAGATGACCCAGATCGTCATGAGGGGGAGAAAAGACAGAAAACTCAGTCTGAGGACCCAATTATCATTGTAAGGGGAGCAGAGGCTGAAGGTACAGAAATTCAGGGGTCTGGGGATCAGACTTATGAGGCTAGGGAAGCATTGATGATAGAATATGAACCTTTACAGATTGAAGGTCCAACTCCTTTAGACCCTACGTCAGCAATGGGGAGATATGAACCTCAATACGAAAAAGTCGAAATCATATTAGTGTCTGACTCAGACTCTGATACTGATAACGACTATACCTTTCTCACACCAAAGTCTGAACCCCAATCACCACAACAATCACCTTCTCCAATTGACGTTTTGGATTCCCCAACCCATGAACCTCAAGAACAAATAACTTCTTCCATCCAATCACCTTCACTTACTGCCATAGAAATTCCATCAATCCAACCCACTCCCACACCAAAAGAAATTCCACCAGTTATACCTACCCCAACAGTCCAACCAACCCTTCCATCTCAATCATCTCCGCCTGCCCACATTGCTGAATCATCCGGATCCTGAACTGTCGACTGTTTTGAAACAAGAGATGTCACCCCAATATACGACATGACAGACGTGGATGGATCAATTGGTACTCAAGGGGAAAAGTTCACAATCTGGACGCTGAAACAAAAGAATAATTGAGTCAGGACCGGAGAGATCGAGTCTTGAAACTTCTTGAGGCTCCTCCTGAAGAATTAGAAGAACCTCCAGTCCAGGGGTTAAAATAATTCTTGAAGAAGTTCCCGGCTGATCAATTTCAGAATCCTTTCTTAGAAGAAAGGTTCAAAATGGTATTTAGAAAGAAGCCGGGGTCTTACAGTAGACGTCTTCTGATGGTGATGACCGATGCATCTCGTTGTGTTCAAGCTGAATATAATCAGATGATGCAAAGGGAAACGAGAGACAAGAGCAAATATTGGTCTAAATCCAAATTTATAAAGATCAATAACATCCACATGTACAAGAGAGCCAGAGTGTTCACTCCGGCCTTCGAGGTACTCAGAGAAGCCGGCACAGTTCAAGAATTGTATGAAAGTGACCTTGACTTTGTAAACATAGACGACATAGAGCTTCTGCACAACAAGATGAGAAATAAAGTCAAGGGTCGTCTGACTCACATGACTGCACTTCCAGCCCTGGTTCGATGCATGAATCGCCGATCAATCATAATGTGCCTCAGAGATTTTCATATGGCAATTGAGAGTGCCTTAGTAAAAGTGGGTCTGAAAGCTCCTGATCAAGATATATTTTTCCTAGACCACCATCCGGCGTATAAAGTTCTACTTCGAGGACAGCCATAGGTTATATTTTTGAACCAGAAAGGTCACAAAAGATTCATGCGCTTTGAGGATCTTCCATGTTACTCCGACGGCACAATCAGATTGGTTCGAGCAACGCTTTCTTAGAAAGTTCAAGACTTTGACGCTCAACCAAATCCAGAACTCAGATGCTCACCGAAGGAGATTCAGGATATCCTCAGCGGCATTGAATACCTAAACGAAAGGCTACATTTGAGACAAGTGACCAGACGCTTTGACGTCATCCTCGGACTCTGAGAAACGACTGATCATGCCAGAGTTCCAGGACCTCCTAAATGATCGAAAAGGGGAAGATTGTTAGACATTTAATTTCGATCATATGGAGTTATTTTGTAATAATTATTTACTTTGCATTTAGCTTTGTATTTATTTCATTGTAATCTATTTCTACGTAAATGTCTAGGGGGCAATTGTGTCAATGCCCCATAGTTAATTAAATGGAGCTATAAAGCTCCTAGGGTTACTTTTTGTATCACACGGTTCATATATTGAATAGAAATTACTGCAGCCGCCATCTTCACATTCTCTCAATATTCTCATTGTCTTTTTCATCATAACCTAATTATTGAGCTTGTTTCTTCTTGGGTTTTGAGAAAGAATTATCAAGGTGCTGAAATATATACGGGAATAACATTTTACATTCTATAGCCTACATATACTCATATCTCCTTTCTTCCATCTTAGCTAGAGTTTTGCACATGCTCTCATTTTGATCTCTGTACTTTTTAACCATATTTTTGCATGTTTGAGAGCAGAGTTTAGCATTTACTTCAGATGGTAGATCAGTGGAAGTGACAGTTGATGTTTCTGCCATAAGAGCTTGATTTTGAAACTCCTCTTCTGTCTGGTCACTCCAGTCAAACACATTGTCTTCTTGAGAGACAAGAGCTTGTGAGGATGATGGTTGACTGGTTTGCTGGGGGCTTGATGGCTGCTGACCTGTGATCTGCATTCTCTGGCAAAATGACCAAGTTTGTGGCATTTAAAGTACTCAACCTTTGATTTATCAAATGCTGGCTTGCCTTCTGGTCTGGCTTGAAAGTTTGATCTGCCAGTCATTTTTCAGAAATCTTTTGGCCCTCATAGTCAACACAAAATGTTGCCATTTTAAGTCCATCTCTTCTAAATCATCTGGATGAATTTGTTCCAGATCTTCAGCATTAAGAGCAAAGAGTCCATCACTTGCAACAAATGCTTCATAATGAACTTCAGAAGAGTTACCCTCAGCACCTGTAAAAGCATCACAACAGTTTGATTTATCAGTTAATGCTGATGACAGCAGAGCAGTGTTGTGATTGTAAGAAAAGGTTTTCTTTTTATTTTCAATTTCAGATTCAAACACTCTCAGGCTGTTGTAAAGGTCATCCAACTCTATTTCATCTAGAGTGTCTTTGGTTCTCCATTGAGCAGCATAGACTGTCCATTCTTCACCGAGAGATCTGAGGAATTTTCTGTTCACTTCATCTTGATCAAGGCTGACTTTAGCACTCTCCAATTCACCTATCAGTTTATTAAACCTATCAAAAACTTGAGTAAGGTTTTCATTCTTGCCACCAGAAAAGTTTTCATACTGCTGTTTTAAGTGATCCTTTTGGTTCCTTGGGGTGCTAGCATTGCCAGCAAATCTTTTCTCTAAGGCAATCCAAAGAGAATGAGCAGTATAAAACTTTTAAAACTGATGTTGATAAGCATTAGGTATGGCTATTTGTAAAAGAGTAAGAGCTTTCACTTCATTCATTCTAGCCTTTCTTTCAATCTCAGTTTTTGGAGGTGTTCTTTTGGGTTTGCCCTCAGCATCTAGTTCAGGATCAACTGTAGGAGGATTTTCAACAGCTTCCCATAGGGCGTAGTCAATAAATTGAATGTGCTATTGAATCCTGAGTTTCCACATCTCGAACTCAGTGGGTTTGAGTATAGGCACTTTGAGTCCTTGCCCAGATCCACTACTGCTATTTTCAAACTCCATTGCAGAAAAATAAATTTGTGAACAAAGAGAGTTTCTGATTTTGAAAACAAAGAATAACAAATAAAACCCGTGGCTCTGATACCACTTGTCAAGATCAAAATCACCTAAGATTAACTGGTTTTAATAAATCAGAGTGTAAACCAATAACCTTGTTTTGAATCAAAGTCCAATTAAGAAGTTTGCGGAATAACACTTAATTGAATCAAAGGTAAATATAACCAATATCAAATCCTTTATATTGCCAAAATCACTGATTACAATCACCTATAATCTGTTTGATTAGACGAAGAACACAGATTGTTCTTAGGGTTTTACAACCTTAGAGGCTTGAGAAACTTATCAGAAAGCAATTACAATGAAGCACTATGATTTCAGAACTTGCACGCACACACTTACAATAGAAAGACCTAGTCTATCTATATACATATAGCCTTCTGATATGTTTCCTTGACGAACTCTGATTTCTCTGGTAGTAGATATGCTTGGAAGATCTTCAAATATTGAAATATATATCTCCTCCTGAATTTCAGCACTTTCTATTATCAATCTGTTGCGCATCTTGAACTTTTAACTCTGGCAGCTTGAACTATTGAACTAGCAGCTTGAACTTGTTGAACTAGCGGCTTGAACTTTGTAATTATACAGAAATACTACTAACAGCTTGAGAAATTTAACTAACAGCTTGACATACTTAGATTATTTCCCAACATCTAATGTTCTAACTTACCATGCAATTCTAAATTAAATTAAATATTCAATTGATCAATTGGACAATTGGCTTTCATACTTTACACTTTTTTACTAATTGTTGGAACCACTATTAAGTGTTTGGACTACTTTGGGATTTCAAAGCACATCTCTTGATGTACATTTACAAGACCATGTGGAGATATTGTACACCAAATCCATTATTAAACTCAACCCAGTACACTCATCCATCGTATCTTTTGATTTGAGTTATCAATTTGAACTTCATATAACAACAGAGTTACATTTTGTTGGGAGAAATGAGAAGTCAGGTTCATGTTTAAGTTTGTAGATCTTTGAATTGCAAAACCCTTACAGTTTAGACATTTTTGTTGGACCACCACAAGAACTTTTCCAACCAACTTATTGCATGTAAAAGGCTAATTAGTTATACAGAAAATATTATACTAATTTTTTTAGTTTTCACGTGCAGCAGATTTTTTTTGATTTTTATCCTTTTGTAGGTTTTGTTAGGTTCAATTCTCTTTTTATTTTTTAAATTATTCAAATATGAGGTACATCAATTGTGGTTCAATCCTCAGGGTTTCAGTTGTGCCATTTGGTTTATTGATCGGGATGATGACTTGTTGCAGACTTTCTCACTAAAATGCAAAAGTTAATTCGAAGAGTTTTTTGGTGAGAACTCTTGAGGCGAACAATTCTACCTATCATGACGGGTGCTCTTCCTCTTCTCAAAATGGAAATTGGATGGCCATAGTTTTTTATGCATGTTTCATGCTAAAATGGTTTTATTGAGTTAACTAATCTAATTGTTCTATGATTTTCTGATATTGGTCATGGCATCAACATGCAACAATTACTTTCTAACATTTTATTGTTTTAGAAATTCTGATATTGGCTATGGCTTCAAGATGCAACAACTACTTTCTATCATGATTTAACACTACGTTGTGCCTATTTTTTATACAGTAAAGACGAAGGTTGTGTAACATCCGGCACTGAACCAGGTTAGCAACAAAACCCTAATCCACATTTAATAGTAAATTATAGCCTAATCAATAGTCATTAGAACTTAATCAAATGATTAACAAGGCTTATTAGAAAACTCAACTCAATTAGAATCAAATTCATCGGTGCGATGAATCGGGAAATCAATTAATCCGATCAATTTACGATATGAGGGATTAATTCAACTAAGTACGTAATTAAATTATGATTAGTGACACTAATCATACACTAATACAATTACTTAACCTTAATTATGCAAGACTAAAAACAATTCATTAAAACAATGCATTCAAAAAGTATTTTGAATTTACAAGAAAAGGGAAATACAAGAATACATTTGAAATACATTTATACAAAAAAAAAATGAAAATACACCATAATTAGGCCTAGAGGCCGGCCACCCATCAAGGACACAAGGACATGAAAAAAACTATTTTTCTTATCAACCTCCATAACCCTTTCAACATCAAATCCTCCAACACCATTTCCTTTCATTTCAAGTTGGATCTTACACTCAACCTCCACTTTGAAAGATCTTCTCTTCCTCTATAAATAGAGAGCATTTCCTCTTCATTTTATCACACAAAAAACTCTCTTTTTCTCTCCTCCTATATCCGGCCCCCATACACACTCACACTACAAAGAATTTTCTTTCAAGTGTTCTTCATGTTATGCAAGTGTTCTTGGTGAATTCCTTCAAGATCCAACCTTCTTCACACTTGCATTCTTAAATTTCATCAAAGTAAGTAAATACTAACTTATATCATCTTATATTTATGTTTATATAAGTCTTGCATAATATATATAATCACCAACAACAACAAGTTTCATAAAAACTCAAGTTTATAAGTTTCTAGTTTTTATTTTTAGTTGTTTTCTTTAAATGTGCATATGAATATATGAACACATTATAAGCATGTTAATATTATGAAAACATGTGTTATATATGTGTTATATAACTTTTATAACTTTTATACAAGTAGTCTTTGAATAAACAACAAGAATCATAAATTGTTGTAAATTTATAAACTACGGAATTTCGGCAGAATATTTGTATCGACTTTGAAAAATCATAACTAATTCATAACTCAACGAAATGAGTTGATTCTTGTCTCAAAAGTTAGATCTATGTCTTAAATATAGATCTGCAATTTTTCATAATTTATTTTGAAGTTTAAGACCTCCAGAAACTATTTGAGAAACCGAAAGTTTGACAGCTCAAAAATAGCCAACATAGCGTTTTTAACGAGCTTTTTCACCAACCTAAACAACTCGAAAAATGGCCGTTCTTGATTCTAAAAATCCTTTGTATATAGTAGTTTAATGTCCTAGAAAACCAAAGTCTAAAACATTTTGGAGCTTTGTCAAAAAACAGCCTCAAAGTAGGCCGAAAAACCTCCGAAAAAGCTGGAAAATTATATATATATAAACTTGACGTTTTAAGCAAATCTTATTTATAAACTTGTAATGTTGGGTGATTTAAGACATAAAAATCTATAAATATACATATTATCATATATTAGTGATATTAAGTCCTTATCATCATTTAGGACTCGGTTAAACACCTCCGGTTTCATCACCCATCAAACAACGCACTTTTGCATTTTTGCGCGTCGTTTTGCCATCACAAGTTCGGTGAGTCTTCATAGCCCCTATTTTTCACTATCTATTGGGGTGGAAATACATGCACTGTTTTTCATATGGACATCAAAACTGTTTATTTCTTATATGTATTACATGTTCGGATTCCATCAGCCCTTATATCATGAACCGTTAATTGCATTTATTTGTAAGCGCGAGTATATTGTGGATAGATCTATTGGGAGTCATGTCCCCCATTCGTGTTAGCTCGGTTCGGCTAACAGCGAGTGCATATATATTCAACACACGGTATTACGTATGGGAATACTGCACAGGGCAAACTCATTCTAATTAAGCTTCGGTTGCATGATGGTTTATGTAATACATACACGGAATTTATGATTTTATAAATTCAACTCATCTGATAATGTCCATACAACTGGTCTTTTCGCGTAAACCTATGAGCTCACCAACAATTTTTGTTGACGTATTTTAGCATGTATTTTCAGGTAATTAAGGCAAGTATGCCTTCAGAAGTAACCACTTTCAAGCTTCCGCACTTAAGGAGTCGCATTCTTTTTCAAACCGTCGGAGATTTATTTGCATTATTTTGGATAATTTAATTATGTATTCAAATCTCTGTACCTTGCGAACTACTCTTTATTATTTACGGGTTATGTAAAACATTTCTACCTTTTAAAGTTATATCGATGTATTTTTTTGAAAACGTCCATATAGTGGTCGTTCATTATGATTATGGTCACGCTTCCGCGACGTCACGCTTCGTTGCCAACCGGGGTAGCGGGGTGTGACAGATTGGTATCAGAGCCATAGTTATAGTGAACTAGGTTGCATTAGTACCCTAGACTATAACTGCACATAAGATTTACTGATTTTAGAAATATTTTGTAACTTGTAACTAACTGAAAGACTATGCATGGACCTTGATAGCAGAAAACATGTCTCACCAAGAGATAATCATCTTGTCCGACTCAGAAGAGGAGTATACCCCTACTAGCCCATGCAATCCGGAAGTATTTTCTGAGGAGGACCCGACCGAGGAGGAAGACCCCTCGGAGGACGAGGACCCGATGGAGGAATCCGAGGAAGAACCCATGGAGGAAGAACCCATGGAGGAAGAACCGATGGAGGAAGAGGATCCTTCACCACCGACGGCCCCTGCTCGCGTCCCGTATCACCCGGCCGAACCATCCTATAAGCCGTATCGGCCTTATCCTAACGGCCCAAAGATGTTGTACACACCCCGGAAACGGGTAAACATACCAAGAAGGGAGTCTATTCCTGTTCCGACTCCCCAGCCCAAACCCCCGACACCACACCGACGGGTAGACGCCCGACGATGGACTTGGAAACCGGAGACCCTCCGCGAATGGAGGCAGATGGAGGGAGTTCCTCCAAACTTCAAGATCGGAGGACCGTCCTCCGCACCCGTCTCATCGCTCACTCAAGAGCCCGCCGATCAGACCATACCACTTTTGATCGCAAGGTCTACCAGGCATGACCACCAGATCCGGTCACTTAACCTGGATATCGGGGAGATGACCGCTCGTTTAGAGCGGGAGGAGTTGCAAAACTCCAACATATATTGGGCCAACCAGCACGCCCTTGCTATACAGCAGGACGGACTGAATGAGCTCCGGCAGCAACTAGCCGAGAGCCAAGCCCGGATCGAGGAGCTGACTCAGCGCCTCAACGCAATGGAAAAGGGAGAGACCCCCGATCACTCCCACACTTAGTGCACTTCTATCTATCTTTGTAATGGTAGGAAAATATCATGTAATAGTATAGGACAAGATTTTCGGGTAATAACCCGCCCCTAATGTAAGAAAATTTCGAATGATTAATGACAATTGCAAGTTATTTATGAAATTGTGTTTGATGATTATAGTATTGTGCTTTAAGGAGAATTTACCTCTTTAAGATTCAATTTCTTACACTATGCTTTTTCTTTAAAATTTTAAGATAATGCCGCCGAAACGAACAATGAACGCTGCTGACATTGAAGAGCTAGTCGCACAAAGAGTGGCTGCCGCTATAGCCACATATGAGGCAAATAGGAATAGCTCAGCAAATGGAGATGGTGGTGCTAGCCGCACCACGGGAGGAACGGAAATCCACGCAAAAGGTTGTGGAATTAAAGGATTTTTAAGTTGCAAACCCCGGTATTTCAACGGAACTGAAGGAGCCGTTGGCTTGATACGATGGTTTGAGAAGTTAGAATCTGTCTTTCGCGTCAGCGGATGTGCTGAGGGAGATAAGGTGAAGTTTGCTACTCACACCCTACAAGATAGCGCCCTCACGTGGTGGAATTCCTATGTCCAGTCTGTAAGTATCGATGAAGCCTACCAACTCACATGGTCCGCGTTAAAACAAATGATGACGGACGTGTATTGTCCGAGGAACGAACTCCAGAAAATGGAATCGGAGTTCTGGAACCTGTCGATGAAGGGAACAGATGTGACGGGGTACACCAACCGATTTAATGAGCTAAGCATTCTGTCCTCAAATGGTGACCCCGGAGTACAAAAAGATTGAACGTTACATTTGGGGACTCTCTCCTCAAATTCAAGGTAACGTGACTGCCTCAAACCCATCCACCCTGCAGGATGCCATCAGGATGGCCAATAATCTTATGGACGAAGTAGCCCGGAGGAATGAAGCCAAGGCCGGGGAGAACAAAAGAAAGTGGGAAGACAAGACGGGGAAGAATGCGGGTTCACAATCCAAAAAGCCCGAGACCATTAAGGCTTACGCAGCTGGAGCTGAGCCAAGAAGAGGTTATACCGGTACCAAGCCTTTCTGCACTAAGTGCACCTTCCATCACAACCAGGGTCCCTGTCCAACCCACTGTGAGAAATGCAAACGTTTGGGGCATATGGCCAAGGACTGTAAGACAGGAGCCCCGGGAACCAGTGGCAGCAATCAAAAAAGCTGCTTTGTATGTGGAGTTACTGGGCACTTCAAGAGTGAGTGCCCGAAACTGAGGAATGGTGGAGGAGCTCAGGGGAGAGCTTTTGTGTTGGGAGCAGGTGACGCTCTTCAAGATCCCCACGTGGTATCAGGTACGTTTTTATTAAACGACATTTATGCTTACGTACTCTTTGATACTGGGGCTGATAGGAGCTTTATATCTGATAAGTTTAGTAAGCAATTGAATGCCGCTCCTTTTCCCTTAGACAACTCTTATACTATAGAACTGGCTGACGGTAAAATAATAGAGGCAAGTAGTATCATTAAGGAATGCACACTGAAGCTGGCAGATCATCCCTTTAAAATAGACTTGATGCCTATAGAACTCGGAAGTTTCGACGTAGTAGTTGGTATGGATTGGTTGTCACACAATCATGCCGAGATTTTGTGTGGTAAGAAAGTGGTACGGATACCACTCCACAAGAAGAAGTTCCTAACAGTCCAAGGAGAAAGAAAGAATCGACAGTTGAATGTCATATCCGGCCTAAGAACATTAAAGTGCCTTAGGAGAGGTTGTCATGCAGTACTGGTGCAAATTGTAGAAAAAGAGGCAGAGGAGAAGCGACTTGAGGATATTCCAGTGGTTAGTGACTATCCGAAGGTCTTCCCGGAAGATTTGCCTGGACTTCCGCCAACTAGACAAGTAGAGTTCCAAATCGATTTGGTGCCGGGAGCTGCACCGGTCGCAAGAGCCCCATATAGACTCGCCCCTTCTGAGATGCAAGAGCTATCCAATCAATTACAAGAGTTGATGGATAAAGGATTCATTCGACCAAGTTCCTCACCTTGGGGAGCTCCGGTCTTGTTCGTGAAAAAGAAAGACGGATCCTTCAGAATGTGCATAGACTACCGAGAGCTAAACAAGTTAACGGTAAAGAACCGCTACCCTCTCCCCAGAATTGATGACCTGTTTGACCAACTACAAGGATCTAGCTTCTACTCTAAGATTGATCTGCGATCCGGTTATCATCAAGTAAAGGTTCGGGAAGAAGACATACCCAAGACAGCATTCAGAACTCGTTATGGACATTACGAATTCCAGGTAATGCCATTCGGTTTGACTAACGCACCAGCCGTATTCATGGACCTCATGAATCGTGTGTGTAAACCGTATCTGGACAAATTTGTAATAGTGTTCATAGACGATATTCTCATCTATTCCAAAAATAAGGAGGAACATGAACAACATCTCAAGTTGATCTTGGAGTTGCTAGAAAAGGAACAGTTATATGCCAAATTTTCAAAATGTGAATTTTGGTTGCGAGAAGTTAAATTCCTTGGACATGTGATCAACAGCCAGGGAGTCCAAGTCGATCCATCAAAAATCGAGGCCATAAAGAATTGGGCGACTCCTAGAACCCCCACGGAAATCCGCCAATTTCTAGGACTTGCCGGTTATTATAGGCGATTTATCGAAAAATTCTCAAAGATAGCGGGTTCCTTAACGGAATTGACTCGAAAGGATGTGAAGTATATCTGGGGTGAAGAGCAAGAAAAGGCGTTTCAGCAGTTAAAGCAAAGGTTGTGTAGTGCACCAATTCTGTCCTTACCTGAAGGGACTGAAAATTTTGTGGTCTGCTGTGATGCCTCACACAATGGATTAGGTTGTGTGCTCATGCAAAGGGATAGAGTCATTGCTTACGCATCACGGCAGCTCAAAATTCACGAGGTGAATTATACGACTCATGACTTGGAGCTTGGAGCAGTGGTGTTTGCTCTCAAAATATGGAGGCACTACCTGTATGGAACTAAAAGCACAGTATTCACAGACCATAAGAGCCTTCAGCATATTCTGAACCAGAAAGAGTTAAACATGAGGCAACTGTTGGTACATCCTGTGTGACGACAGCAATCTAAGTGATCCTACATTGTGATTTTAGCAAGTGTGTGATATATATGTTTATATATGGTTGATATTTATTAGTGTTTGTATGTTTGATCTTGATGTAACGTATTACAAGAAGTTCAAACATAAAGAACAAAGATAAAATCAATCATAAGTAATAACGTAAGGTTCAACACTTAGTTGTTTATGTAAAAGGCTAGATTCGAATTATATATGGGTTGACATTCGAATCTGTGATAGATTCGAATGTAACCATAGATTCGAAAATAGGCTAGATTCGAGACTGTCAATATGGACAGATTCGAATGGGCCTTGGGCCAGATTCGAGGTTGGCCCACAACAGACTCGAATCAGGGTCTATAATTAGGGATAGACTCGAATAATTAGAGGACTTTTTGCAGAATTCGTGAGGAATTAAGCAAGAGGCGATCTCGAGTTTATCAGATAGGTGAGTGCCGTTTCGGAGAGAATTAGTACGTAGGATCGTTCGTGTGTCGTTCGTTCAGCGTCTAATAGTCTCCGTGTTCCGTTGGTTGAGAGTTGTCCGTCTAACCGTCAACGAGGATTCCGCACTCGTTCACGGATCCGCGTCTAGATAGATCTTGCAGTCGTAGACCTTACAAGTGGTATCAGAGCCTACGGAGTGTTCTTGGTGTTCTTCGTGTTCATCAGATACATTCTAGGTTTCTTGACGCTAGTTGGACGGTTTTGCTCTCAAAAACGTGTTTTTGAGCTTAGCAAATTCATATTCGGGAAACACTTTGTCGTTTTTCACGTTTTTGATCGAAATCATTATTTTTCGTTTGAAAAATAGTGGTTTAATCTGTAAAACGTCAAAAAATCAACGTGTTAGCCGTTTTTCGAGTTTGCGGCGCTCGAATCTATAGGGGTAATTAGGGTTTCACTCTAGTCTCGAGTCTAACCTAAATACGCTCCTTTCGAGTCAATTTCAGAGAGTTTCGAGTCTACTTTCTTTCGAATCTGTTACTTCATTCGAATTGGATCTCGAGTCTGTGTTGTTTCGAGTTTATTTCGAGTCTGTTACTGTTTCGATTCTGTGCTTCGACTCTGCTGACATTCGAATCTGCTGAGCCTTCGAATCTAAGGATCATCGAATCTAAGGAGTTGTTCGAATCTGACATAATTTCGAATCTAATTGACTTTTAAGACTATATCGAATTTAATCTCAACAGATTTAATATTAATTAGTTTCGAATCTATCTAGATTCGAATAAGTTAGTCTAAATCAGTTTCGAATTAAATTAATTAAGTTCAAATTCAATTTGTTTCAGAAAAGATGTCAAATCTTCAGAAATTCCTTGAGATGGATCACGAAGTTGGGAAGGCAAATGCACCGCCTAAGCTGATGAAAGTTGAGGACTATTACTGGTGGAAGGACAGATTTACAGATTTTGTACAATTCAATGATATGCGCATGTGGGTGTGCATAGATGAAGGGTACATTCCGCCAGTATCTGAAGTTGAAGGCCGTCAAAAGGTCTTGTCATATCAAATGATGAAAGAGGATGACAAGAAACTATTTGAAGCTGAGAACAAAGCTTTCTCCATAATTCGTATGGCTTTACCTCAAGATATTTTACACACATTTCGGACTCAAAGGACGTCGAAGGAACTTTGGGAGTCTCTACAGAAAAGGTGTGAAGGTAATCCTCGGGTGCGTAGAAAGCGTACAGAGCTGTTGACCCAACAGTTTGCGATTTTCAAGGCAATTAAGGATGAACAGTTGGATGATATTATCACAAGGTTCTATCATCTGATAACGGAACTTGAAAGTCATGGAATTGAGTATTCGGACACTGACAAGAACAACAAGCTTCTTGATGCCCTACCAGCCAAATGGGCTATGTACGTGGCAATGATTAATGAATGAGGACAAATATTATGCTCAATCACTTGATGACATTGTGGGAACGTTGAGGGCATATCACTTCGAGATGATTAAGGCTGAGACTGATTACGAGCAAATCCAGAATTCGGCTATGTATTTTGGAAAGACATCTAAATCATCAGTGACAGCTGAACCGAAGAGTGCTACAGCGTTTTTCACCGGAGAAACGTCATCGCCACCAGAGTCCGAAGACTCACTGAATCGCGCGTTCTTGGGGTTAGGAAGATCGGAAGAACCGCAACCTCAAGTCCAACAGGCATCGACCAGTCAGAGCTATTCGAAGATGCCCATGAGCGCAAAGTTAGCGGAAGAACATCTGAATCTACTTGCTTCGTTTGTGGCCGCTTATGGAAATTGTGTTCAAGGGAAGATCAATGATCCGGCTCTTTGGGATGAAGATTACGATCAGGTCGACCCTGATGACTTAGAGGAAATGGATCTTAAATGGCAACTGGCCATGGTGACCCAGAGGGTTAAAAGATTCATTAAGAGAACTGGAAGGAATTTGCAGATGAATAACAAGGGGATCGGGTTTGATAAGTCCAAGGTGAAATGCTATAACTGTCAAGGACTAGGACACTTCGCAAGGGAGTGCCAGAGGCCAAAGGTAGAGACATACCAGGGACAGAGCCAACATCAGGGACAATTCCAAAATCAGTCCCAACAAAGATACCTTCCGAGTTCCTCATCTGGTCAAGCCAATCTAGCGGGTCTATTATCCAATGTCACTTCTGACAGACAGCTAGATGGTACCTATGACTGGAGTTCACATCCTGAGTCCAATGCTAGAGCTTTCATGGCTGAAGTTACTGAGAATGGTTGTGACGAAGACGAGCAGACCACACGGGACAGCAGTCCGATGTGGGTAGAGAAGGCGAATGATCAGACCGTGCTGGAGTTTGCTGCTCAGATGGCCAACGTGGAATCTGATAACTCTAAGGAGATAACTACCGGTCCAAACAACAAGTGGTTCGTCGACAGTGGTTGCTCCAGGCACATGACGGGGAAAGAAGTCTTCTCACAGACTTCAAGGGGGGTAATAGGGGATTTGTATCATTCGCGGGTAACAAGGGTGGAAATATCACTGGAACTGGAGAAGTCACTAATGGGACGATTACTTTGGATCAAGTTTATCACGTTGATAAACTGGTTCATAATCTCATTAGTGTCTCTCAAATCTGTGATAAGAAGAACTCGGTGTTATTTACTGACACTGAGGCGTTAGTGCTAAAGCCTGGATTCAAAATTCCTGAAGAATGGGTGTTGATGCGGGCGCCAAGGAAGAACGACTTGTACATGCTGGATATGAACAAGCCAGAGATTTCGATGTGGCCAATTTGTCTACTATCCAAAGCTTCGGAGATGGAATCCTTACTGTGGCACAGACGCATGGCTCACCTGCACCTGAGAAAGATGAATTACATAACGAAGCATGGACTGGTGCAGGGTGTGCCCATGAAAAGTTTTCAGTTCGAGGATAAGTGTCTACCTTGCATGAAGGGCAAACAGCACAAGAAGACACACAAGTCCAAGAAGCAGAATTCCATAGCCTCAACATTCGATCTGTTGCACATGGACCTTTTCGGCCCAATCAACAAAAGGAGTATTGGAGGTAGTTGGTACTGCTTAGTTATCACCGACGATTACTCACGTTTTTCTTGGGTTTTCTTTTTAGGTACGAAGGACGAGACGGCTGCAAGGCTCATCGGGTTCTTGGACCAAGTGGAGAACTCATACGGAACTAGGGTTAAATATATTCGTAGTGATAATGGAACTGAATTCAAAAACACTGTAATTGGTGTATATTGCCTATCAAAGGGCATAGTGCAACAATTCAATGCACCATATGAACCTCAACAGAATGGGGTGGCCGAACGTAAGAATAGAACTTTGATTGAGGCTGCAAGGACTATGCTTTCGGATTCAAAGCTTCCTACCATGTTTTGGGGGGAGGCAGTGAATACCGCGTGCCACATTTTAAACCGAGTCCTTACAGTCAAATCATAGAACAAAACATGCTATGAAATTTTGAATAAACGGCCACCTAACTTAACTGGATTCGAACCGTTTGGAGTTCCATGCACACTTTTAAGAACAAAACATCAACCGAAGTTTGGTGAAAAGGCTGATGAAGGATACTTCCTAGGTTATGTGCCAAACTCACCAAACAAACGGGTGTTTAACAAAACAACTGGTACTGTGGAGATTGTGTATAACATTGAAGTCACAAGTTACACACATGAACCCCAAACTGGTCCGGAATGGATATTTGACTATGATAAGTTATTTGAGTCATTTAACATTCCTCTGGATGATAATGCAGGTACACTCGAGAAGGACATGGCGACGTTGCATCTGAACGACGATGGCCAAATCTTTCCAAGGACCACGTTCGAATCTACATCCGAGCCTACTGCGACTGTAGATGGATCTCCAGAAGTTGCTGATCAAGAGGCACCTACCACTGAGAATCAGACTCAAGCATCGAGTTCCAACTCTGAGGAAAACGTCCGTGAGGAGGAAAATGTAGAAGCTGAGCCTGTTCCCCCTTTAGGTGAAATAGGATCCAACTTAGGAGATAATCTAAGGGTTGATGAAATAGAGACCTCTAGGATTAACAAGAACCATCCAATAGATAGCATCATAGGAAATCCTAACGAGGGTGTGAGGACTCGGAGTAGTGTAAATAACAACACTGTGTTGTTGTCGATGATAAACGACTCCGAGGCATATCACACATGTCTATATTCGTGTTTCATATCGCAAGTAGAGCCCAAAAATGTGCAAATGGCACTTAAGGACAACTCCTGGGTTGAAGCGATGCAGGAAGAACTTTCACAATTTAGGAAACTAGAAGTGTGGGAGTTAGTTCCGTTACCTCGAGGGGAGATTGCAATAGGAACCAAATGGGTTTTTAAGTGCAAGAGAGACGATCGGGGTATAGTCACGCGCAACAAGGCGAGATTAGTTGTAAAGGGTTTCAACCAAGAGGAGGGAATCGATTACAACGAAGTTTTTGCACCAGTAGCAAGGCTGGAAGCCATTAGGTTGTTTCTAGCGTTTGCCTCCTTCAAAGGCTTTAAGGTATATCAACTGGACGTTAAGAGTGCTTTCCTGTATGGGAAAGTGAAGGAGTTGGTGTATGTAGAACAACCGCCCGGATTTACAGATCAAAAATATCCTGATAGAGTATATCGCTTAGATAAGGCTCTTTATGGATTACATCAGGCACCTAGGGCGTGGTATGAGACTTTATCCAACCATCTTTTAGAAAACGGTTTTGAAAGGGGTAGGATAGATAGTACTCTATTTGTGAAGAGGAAGGGTGAACACTTTATCTTGGTACAAGTGTACGTCGATGATATCATTTTTGGATCATCAGACGAACAGATGTGCAAAGATTTCGAAAAGGTGATGAAGTCTAAGTTCGAGATGAGTGCTATGGGGGAGTTGAATTTCTTCTTAGGGTTACAAGTTGACCAAAAGAAGGAAGGGATGTTTATCCATCAAACTAAGTATGTCCATGACATATTAGAACGGTTTGGGATGGAGGGAACTAAGTTGACTGCCCACTTCAGCACACCGATTCAAGTGAATCACAATCTCGGGTCGGGTACTGAAAGTGATTCCGATGTGGATCCGACTTTATATCGGGCCATGATTGGGTCACTTATGTATTTAACTGCTTCAAGACCTGATATTATGTTTGCTGTGTGTATTTGTGCTAGGTTTCAAGCGAATCCGAAGGAGATGCATATGAAAGCTGTGAAGCGGATTCTACGATACCTCAAGTCGAAACCGAAGCTGGGACTTTGGTATCACGCGGAGGGAGATTTAGAATTGGAAGCATTCACGGATTCTGACTACGGAGAATGCAGCTTGACGCGCAAATCTACAACTGGAGGTTGTCAGTTCCTACGAGGGAGACTGGTGTCCTGGCAATGCAAGAAACAAACGTCGGTAGCCGTGTCAACGTGCGAGGCCGAGTATGTTGCTGCTGGTAGTTGCTGCTCACAGGTTCTGTGGATACAACAACAATTGAGGGATTACGGTTTGGCTTATACTCAAACTCCAATTAGGATAGACAATCAATCTACAATTGCTATAACTAATAATCCAGTTAAACACAGTAAAACAAAGCACATAGACATAAGGCATCATTTTATTCGTGATTGTGCTGAAAAGAACTTAATCAAACTAGAAGGTGGCAACAGAAGATAATAATGCAGATTTATTTACCAAAGCGTTTGATAAGTCACGGTTTGAGTATTTAATTCAACTAAATGGAATGCGCAACCCAGAGTAATTTGACTTTAGTAGTAGTAAATTTATTTTCTTTTAGAGTCGTAATATTTCTTTCTTTACAGTAGTCTGCTAATTTAGGAAAGTTTCTATTTTTAGTAAGTTTCTAATTTTAGTAAGTTTCTATTTTTAGTAAGTTAGTAGGTTAGCTTGTTTTACTGCTTTTTCTTATGAAAAACAAAAGAAAAAAAAGAGAGAAAATTACAAAAATACAAAAAAGGAGAATATCAGAAAAGGAGTTAAGTCTTAGATTCATAGGTTCAAAGTGACGAAAATTAGCACCGTCGTTACAGACTCTAAATATTTAGGCTTTCACACATAATGCAACTAAATCCTAAGTGTTATACGTTATTTAGTTTGATGTGTTGGTAGGCATAATACATATAGGGAATCTCAAGGCTAATACAATATTCTAGAAAAAGTCAAGCGTGTCACTAACTTAGATGTACGACCAATCGTTCTTAATTTTTATGTACAAGAGATACAAACATTGAGTCTAAATGAGGTATGCAAACCTTCTGGGGATGTATGGCAACATCAAATACATCTGAAAATGGAAAGAATAGAAATATCATGTAAAACTGAGAGTCGAAAACATGCAACTCTGTTGTACGTAAGTACAGACCTGTTGTCTCTGTTTAGATTCGGGTTAGCAGACATGTCGCTTTGTTGTACGTCAGTACAGACCTGTCACCGCTATCTGCTAACTTTAAAAATAAACCTTAAGTCGAACTAAGACACTTTGTTGTATGAAAATACAGACCTGTGTCCGATGTTTGTCTTTTAAAGAAAGTTTGCAAATACCAACAAGTTAGAATCTTTGTCTGTGTGCCTTGATCATAAAAGTATGTCTATGTCTGAGTCGCGTAAGATAATTTCCTGATAAATAAAAAGGCCAAGGGATATTCCGAAATGTAGAATGTTTAACAGGGTAAAATACCAACAATTGGCTAAATAGGTATGTCACAACAAACAATCAAAGGAATCAAAAATTCCTAGGTGTGAAAGTTTAAGTACTGAAAGTTAGTATCAGACATCGCTATCTGATTGAACCTTTCTTAGACTATACTCATCAAAAATATGTTGTTTAGTATTCAGCTTAGCTTGAAAATTCTTTAAGTTTAGCTTAAGTCTAGAATAAATTTTTTGGTTAAAATTTTATTTTATCTGTATTCTTATTTTTATTTTTTATCTTTAATTTTACCTCAGTTTATTTTATTTTATTTTAATTTTTACTTAGGTAAATGGTCAAAAGTTACTGAGGGTGCATTCAAAGTTGGATAAAATAAACAATGCGTGAAACATCTTGAGCTTAGGGTAAAAGAATTGGCATAGTTTATCTGGTTACACGATACCGTAGAAAAAAGTTGGAAAAGTTGAATTTATTTCAAAATTTTTGAAAATTTTTCTAAGTATTGGTGGTTTCGAATCTAAGACAGACTCGAAGCAGTAAGACTTCGAATCTGTCAGTAGATTCGAATCTACACTTAGACTCGAAGGTTGGTTGTATAAATAGGTCAACAGTGAAGTCATTTACTACTTACTGTTTTCGAATCTATACTCTTGAATCTATATTGGAGATTTCGAATCTGTTCTCGAGTCTACCGTTTCTCTCCTAAACGACATTTTGTCGACTTTGAAGACGTTGTGTTCAATTCTACAGACACTTCTAGGTATAATCAACCGGATTATACAAGATTTGTGTAATTTTATACACAATTTTAGGCTAAAACATCAAATTTTGAAGTTTTATAGGTCGAAATAGGGTTTTTGTTAAATTACCAAGATTGGACCTATAAAAGATCAAATTAAAGGCATAAATCATTGATTAGAACCTAGTTGAACTAATGTATGTGATTTACCAAGTTCAAAATGGTTAAAATCAAGGGTTTTAGTTGAAAAATCAGACGTCGGGGCTTCGAGTCTATTCCTGGACCTTCGAATCTGTTCATGGGTTTCTCGAATCTGTCATTAGATTCGAGATGACCATGATATTCGAATCTGTCCATTAGACTCGAAGAGGGACTCTTCGAATCTGTCCATTACAATCGAATATGGACACTTCGAATCTGTTACTTTCGAATCTGTACTTTATTTACTTTGTTTAATTTAAATTTTATTAAACTTGTGGAAATTTAATTGTGTTAGATTTTGTATTTAATCAAGTACAAAATAAAACAAATTTTGAATTTAAACAAGTTTATTGATTTTTAATGAGTCTAACAGTTTTATTTATTGTGCAGATATGGCAGTTCGCGCGTTTGTCCCGAAGCATAATATGGTCCTTAATCCAGATAATAATATCCCTGAGGCGCAGGGTTTTCGTGAAGTTTTGGACTTCCTAGCTGAGTCTAGGATTAGCTATGCTTTGTATCATAACATTCCAATTGTAATTTCGTATGTACGCCAGTTTTACGATCATTTACAGGTGGACTGTACTGTCACCCCGACAGTTATCAGAACCAGAATCGCTGGCCAGCCTCTAGTCTTCTCAGCAGATATGTTGCGCCAAGTGCTACAGTTGGGTTCTCAAGAACAAGAAGATGGGCCTATTGACTTTCCATTAAGTATTAGGCAGACTGCTTTTCTGAGAATGGGCTACAGTTTAGATGTGACAAAGTCGTCATACATGAAGAGTGGCCTGATTGGGCAATGGAGATTCCTGGTGCACGTATTCATGGTCTGTTTTGCGCCAAAGAAAGCTGGCTTTGATTACATAGTATCAAAGATCCAATCTGGAGTTATTGCATTGGTGTATAATCGCAAGTTCAGCTTTTCACAGATGTTCTTCTCGGAGTTCGTTCATCAAATTACGGCTCCAGAAAGGGAACGATTCTTGTTATACCCAAGGTTCATTATGATGCTGATAAGGCATTTCTTGCCAGACTTGCCGCCGTCAAATGATTCTCTGAGTGTTAACATTATGGACAAACGGATTTTCGCTGATTGTTCCTCACACCGAGGAAGATTGGCTGTTCCTGTTGCTCGTCCATTGTTCGGAGCTATAGTGGATAGGGATTTTCAAGCCCCGGAAGTTGCCAACTGGGCAGGGGTCGTTGAGTTTCCACAACAACAACAACAGCAACAACAGCCTCGTGCTCGGCCGCGTGACCCAAGACGCCGACAAAGACCAGTCGCGAGTCAAATCCAGGCTTCCAGGCCTTCTACGAGCGAACAGCCCCAAGCACAGGAAGCAGGGCCTTCAAGTTCCATTCCTGAATCTGAGCAGATTGCTCAAACCTTGGAAGAAATATGGGCATCTGGTCCACATGCCAATGAAGATGTGGCAGCAGTATTAGTGGATGAGCTGCTTAGTCCCCCAGTAGATACAGATGATGTATTTAGAGATGTGGAGGAATACGAGCCAGAAGGGGCAGATGACGGATTAACATCCTCGGAATCCGACTCAGAATTCGCGGACGTTCCGGCAGCTGCAGTTCCAGATATTCAAATTGGAACTTATGGTTCAAGATTGATTATAAATGAGGGTGGTTCGAGGAGGCGCGTAAACAGGGAATTGGAAGAGTCTGATTTTGAAGAAGAAGAAGTTCCTCAACTTGTGACAAGGCAACGGGCCAAACGTCACAGGTTCATGCAAGGATCGTCTTCAGCTCCTGTAGATCAACCAGAAATTCCACAACATCAAGAACCTCAAACCACCACTCCACCACCACCACCACCTCAAGATGAACCGTATATCCCATCACCGTTCATTCCTTCTCCTATACAGTCCATTCCATCTGCCTCGACCACATACACTGACAATCAAAGGTTCCTGCAACTTAAAGCTCGCGTTGACTTCCAGAATGTCCAAATCTTAAGCCTAACTAAGGCGATCGGAGAAATTCAGACTGATAATGCAAATCTTGATAAAGAAAATGCCGATTTGAAGAAGATTGTGGAGCAAGTCCAGGAAGAGAACGTAGAAATCAAAACTTTTGTTTGCGATCAGGCGGCTGAGATAAGGTCGATGCGCTCCCTAATTGAGCAGTTAATGAAAAATTTACAGGCTCAGGGGGAGACATCGTGCCGAGATCAGGAAGTGCAGAGAAGGGATGATAATGAAGGCGATGATCCCGGTGCGAATAAAGAGTTTGAGTCTGTAGATTTTCCTGCAGCTCAAGTTACACAAGTTGAGGGGGAGCCTAGTCAAGGCGAAGGAGAAAGAGGTGAGGCCAGTTCATCTAAACAGCCTACAGACTTTGAGATCAGCGAGATGATTGAAGCGCTCATGGATCTTGAAGATGATCCACTGGATGTAGGTTTTGATAACGAAGATGAAGAGCTGGAAGAAGGGGAGTTTGTGCCAGAGGAGATAGTCGACTGGCGATCGGATGATGAAGTACTTGCTGATGAGGATGATGAAGCTGACGAGATAGTGGTGCAGCAGAATCCTATCACTGATACTTACATGATTGATGGAAATAAAATTGTCGATGCAGATATAGTTAATGTTGCATTGAATCCTCAGCCATCGACAGAAGAACCTGCAAGAGAGCTAACTAATGAAGAAAAACGAAAGCTATGGTTCAGGGCTGAAGAGAAAGAAGCAGCAATTAAAAAGACAATGAGAGTTCCAGGTACTGGGAAGCTGTCTGAGCGAATTTTAAGCTGGTTCTTTGACAGAGATCTGCAGCTATTTATAATAAAGAGAAAAGACGGGCTTCAGTACATGAGGCGAACTTTAAAAGCGTTCAACTCCCTGCCAAAAATCGAAATCACTGCGCTAGCTTGGAAAGATCTTATAAACATTGGCAATGATCCCTACGCAGCGTAATCGAAAGAATCATAAGAAAGGAAGGGAGATCAAGGAAGTTCGAACGTTTGAATCCAAGGGTCGGGAGAAGAGTAGAGGATCCGTCACGTATTGATCCTCTAACTGGACGACCTTGGATGAGGATTCACTAAAAGCCGGCTAGATGTCTTAGGAGGGTTCCTCTCAAGCCAATGCCACAAAATATTCTGAAGAATCTGAAATGGTGGTATGCTGACACGGAAACTGGGGAAGCGGTTATGGAAGACTTAGAAGAAAATGTTATTCTTAGAGTCTATGACCCACTTCACCTGGTAAACCTATCTAAAGAAGATCTGCAGATTTTGTATAATTGTAAGATTTCCAGTGACGCACATATGGATACTGAGGCTAGTAAGTATGAAAATGTGGTCAAGGTATGCGTCGAGAAAGGTCTGTATGCTGGTAGTGTTTTGAATCAATAAATAAACCAAGTTCTTAAATCAAATGTGTGAATTATTAGAAGCTATCGTCAAGGGGGAGTCTGTTGGTACATCCTGTGTGACGACAGCAATCTAAGTGATCCTACATTGTGATTTTAGCAAGTGTGTGATATATATGTTTATATATGGTTGATATTTACTAGTGTTTGTATGTTTGATCTTGATGTAACGTATTACAAGAAGTTCAAACATGAAGAACAAAGATAAAATCAATCATAAGTAATAACGTAAGGTTCAACACTTAGTTGTTTATGTAAAAGGCTAGATTCGAATTATATATGGGTTGACATTCGAATCTGTGATAGATTCGAATGTAACCATAGATTCGAAAATAGGCTAGATTCGAGACTGTCAATATGGACAGATTCGAATGGGCCTTGGGCCAGATTCGAGGTTGGCCCACAACAGACTCGAATCAGGGTCTATAATTAGGGATAGACTCGAATAATTAGAGGACTTTTTGCAGAATTCGTGAGGAATTAAGCAAGAGGCGATCTCGAGTTTATCAGCTAGGTGAGTGCCGTTTCGGAGAGAATTAGTACGTAGGATCGTTCGTGTGTCGTTCGTTCAGCGTCTAATAGTCTCCGTGTTCCGCTGGTTGAGAGTTGTCCGTCTAACCGTCAACGAGGATTCCGCACTCGTTCACGGATCCGCGTCTAGATAGATCTTGCAGTCGTAGACCTTACAGCAACGTCGTTGGGTTAAACTACTTAGTGACTATGACTGCGAAATTCGTTATCATCCGGGGAAGGCGAATGTCGTAGCTGATGCCCTGAGCCGAATAAACCCTTGAGGGTCCGAGCTTTGGTCATGACTATACAGTCAAACCTAAACTCTCAAGTCCGCGAGGCACAAGAAGAAGCAGTCAAGGAGGGTAATATACTGGATGAAGCCTTGAGAGGGATGGATAAGCAGTTCGAAATCAAGTCGGATGGATGTCGACACTTCATGGGCAGAATTTGGTTACCAAAATTCGGAGGAGTAAGAAAGCTGGTCATGGATGAAGGGCATAAGACAAGATATGCTTGTTAGGCACAAAAAGGCCTCAGTCAAACCTGCTCTACATCTGAGGGGGAGATTTTATAATCAAACCTGTTGATACATTTGAAGGTTGAATTTAAGGCCTGTTATATGCCTTATTAAAACCTGAAAATGATTTGCAATATCAGTCTAAAGCTGTTCTATACGTTGCATGTGTTGTAACCAAAACAGTTTGTCCAAGCTGATCAGTCCGCTGATCAGGCTGGACATAAACTGTCTACGCTGCTCTACACTGTTAAGCAGCTTGGGCATTTTTAAAGTGTTCTGTTCTTTGTGAACAAAACCTGTTCTTTGTGAACAGGCTAAACACTTTATGGAATTTGTTTCCAAGTCATCATGTATTGTTTTTAACTACCAGATCAGTTTACACAGTTGAAGACAAAGTGGAAAGCAGAACCGCTCAGCCTGCCCAAGCTGTTCTGTTACATGAAGACAAACGGATATTTGAAAAAGGGTGACAGACCTTTTTCTTATATCAAAAATAGGCCTTTACAAGGAAGAAAGACGCAAAGTTGACATTCCTAAAATGGTTAAAGGCAATGCAACAGTAGAAAGTAAAAAGACAAAAGTTCTGCACAAGAGAAGGCAAGTCTGCTTTTCAGAAAAGTGCAGAAAAGTTATATTGTCTTTTCAAACAAGACTTCTCCTTTTTCATTCTGCCCAATGAAGATGTTTCTCTTAGATCCTCTAAGTGAGTATAAAAGGAAGCTTCTAAGGTCAGAAAGAATGCGAAGAAAGCTAAGTGCTTAAACCAAGAGTGAACGTGCAAGTGTGATATTCATGCATGCAAATCTTCTGTAAACAAGCTTCTGTGTGTCTAAGCTGTTTACCAAAGCTGTTCCTTAAAGTCTTGTAAAATACAGTGAGTGCATCTTAGTGAGTGTGTTCATTATAATCTAGTTTGAGTGTGTCTTAGACTAGAAACCATACTGTTGTATTCTGTCATCTCAGCTTGAACAATTCCGCAGTCAAGCTTGTTTGTAATTAACATTTGTTGATAATACATACAAACATTGAGAAAAAGAGTGTGTATTTTTTAAATACTGTATTCACCCCCCCCTCTACAGTTTATTACTATATACTTTGGGAACCTTTCGGGACCTACAACTGGTATCAGAGCAGTTTAGAGTGTGTGTCATTCTAGATCTCTCATAATCCCAAGTTTCCATGGACAACAGTGCTGCAAACTCTTCTTACTATGACAATGGTTCTATGGGCAAGCCTCCAAAATTTAATCATCAAAACTTCTCTGGTTGGAAGTGCAGAATGATGCTCTATCTAGAGAATCTGGATGTACAACTGCCAGAGATAGTGATGGAGGGTCCCTATGTGCCAACCTCTGTTACTACAATAACTCCAGCGGTTGAAGGAGCTGCTCCTGAAATCAGGACCTTTGAGAAAGCAAACGCTCAATGGTCTGATGAAGACAAGAGAATGGTAGCTCTGGATGCAAAGGCCAGAAACAACCTGGTCATTTCTCTTCCTGATGATGTGTTCAAGCAGGTTGAGAAGATGAAGACTGCAAAGGAGATGTGGGATACTCTGTGTACCGTCTATGATGGACCCACAATCACACTGGACAACAGGATTAACAATCTTGTTAGACAGTATGAACTCTACTTTGCCAAACCAAAGGAGTCTCTCACAGAAACCTACACCAGGTTCACTGCTCTGGTGAATGATCTCAAAGCTGTTGGGATCACCAAGGACAGTCTTACTTTGGTGAACAAGTTTCTGGACATTTTACCTGAGGAGTGGAACTATTTCTCAACCATCCTAAGAAACTCAGGTACTATCAGAAGTATGGATCTGGTCAATCTGTATGGATCCTTACTGAATGATAAACAATCAAGGCAGCAAAAGAGGAATGCCTTGGAAATGTCCAGAAGAGGTACAGCCTTTGTGGCTAATGTGAGACAGTCTGTTAATCAGGTGAGTGATGTGTTCACTCAACCTGATCAACAGGATGATGATAAGGAGGAGGTGTCTGAAGAAGAAGAGGCTGCAGATCTTACTGAACAAGATGATGAGCAAATGATAGCTATGCTTGTCAAAAAGTTCAGCAAGAGAAGATTTGGAAGAAGTATGCTACAAGGAGGTGCAAGTGCTGGCAAAAAGAAAGCATTTGACAAATCCAAGGCTGAGTGCTTCAAGTGTGGCAAAACTGGCCATATAGCTGCTGACTGTGTGTCAAAAGCTGTTGGTCAGTCATCCAAACCTATCAAGACTAACAGGGATGATGGCTATAGGGTTAAGTACCTTATGGCCATGGCTAAGCTGAGAAAATTGGAAAACTCTGTGTCTTCCAATCGTCAGAAGGGACTCATGGCTGAGACATGTGACTGGGAGGAATCTGATTCATCATCTGATGAAGAAGATAATCAGTGTCTGATGGCCAACTCTGATGTTCCATCAACAAGCAGTTTCAAACAGGACATGGCTGAAGCTGAAGCCTTCAGCAGCTTGGAGAACTGGAATCCTACAATGATGTATAAGGTAAAAAATTTTATGGCTTACAGTTCTGAAGAAAAAGTTAAAATGTTTGAATACATGCTTGTTGATCTGAAAGCTGCTGTTGAGAAGCATGATGCTTTATTATCTGAAATCTCTAAGCTTAAAGCTGATCTTAAAACTAAAACCAGTAAACTGGACAGTTTCTATAAGTTGGAAACTGAGCTTGATGAATTAAAACACATCAACTCCATTTTACTGGAAGAAAAGAGAGAAACAGATATAAAGCATGCTAAGCTTCAAAAGATAGTTGCCTCTTGGTGCCAATCTGCACAAAAAGTCAGCCATTGTATCAGTCAACAGATTCCTGCTCAAATCCAAGCCTATCTTGGAGGGGACCTTGACACAGCAGCTTCCATTGTTGAAATAAGTAATTTGAAAGAAGACTTGTCCACTCTTGGTGAACTTCCAAATACATTCATCCAAAATGTGAATGGTAAACTTATTTCAACAAACAGGTTTGTCAGGCCTCAAAATACTGACAGCTTGTGTGAACGCAGCTCAAAAGCTGATGTTGGAGTTTGTTCTCCAAAACAGCCTGCTAAGTGCTCTGCTAGCTCACACAAGCAGAAGAAAGGAAAACATGCTCAAACTGAAGCTGTGGATGCTAAGCCTGTTGACAAAACAAGTTCAGAGCCCAAAGCTGTTGGTAAAAAGCATGTTAATCCTTTTGATGCTAAACATTTTGAAAATAAGTTTTCAAAAAGTAAGCAGCCTGTTTTCAACAAGGGTAAGTCTCAGGTTGAAAACAAAACTGCTGTGATTTCAAATAAGTTTTAAAATCATGGTGGTAAGTTGGTTTTAAATGAAAATAAGTTTTTCAAAACCAAACACAGTGAGTATGCTGATAGGCAGCATAAATCACAACTCAGTAGGGGCAAAGGCAAAGCCATTGCTCAAACTGAGACAACTGGGAATAAGTTTCCCAAACCTGTTGAAGCTCAAAAGCCAATCAAGCTTCCTGTCTTTGACATCTGTCCTCCCAAAAAGAGGAAAGAAGAGACAGTCAAAGCTGTGGCCTTTGAACTTACCACACAAGCTGTTGATTTTACAAAAAATGCTAAACCTGAAAGAATCAACAAAAACAGCTCAGAATGTGTTTCTGAAGGTCCTTCTTCCAAAAGTACTAAAAAGAGAAAATGCTACAAGTGTGGGAAGAAGACACATCTGGCCAAGGATTGTCCTGAACCTGAGGACTTGAGGCTTGTTGGCTCTGCTGTTTCCCTCACAGCTGTTACAAGCAGTGGTGGAAATGACATAGTCACTGAGGATGGTATTCAAACTGATACCATTCAAATAGGGAATATTAGTGTGGACATTCAAAATCCATCAACAAGTTTTGATGAAGTAGGAGAACTCATCTGTGTGATGAGTTCCCCTAAAAATAACTAATAATTCTCTTCTCACTCTGCAGGAAAAACAACCTTCCCAGGTTTGGTACTTGGACAGTGGCTGCTCAGGGCACATGACAGGTTGTAAAGAACTGCTGAGTGATCTCAGGCCTGAAAAAGGGCCAAAAGTCACCTTTGGTGACAATGTACAGGGATCCACCGAGGGATATGGAACTCTTAAAGCTGGTGCTGCAGTGTTCAAAAGGGTAGCCTATGTGATTGGGCTAAAACATAACCTTGTTAGCATAAGTCAACTGTGTGATGCTGGCTACAAGGTTAACTTTGATGAGCACCTAGGTTACATATTGGATTCCCAAGGCAAAGTTGTGCTGTGTGCTCAACGAAAGAAAGGTGTATATGTTGTGGATATGCATTCTGCTGATCCCACAACTGAAACCTGTTTTCTCACAAGAACCAATGCTGATCTAAACTGGTTATGGCATAGAAGACTGTCACACCTGAACTTCAAGAACATCAATAAACTCTGTAAGAAAGAGTTGGTGACAGGTTTGCCTACTATTACTTTTGACAAAGATAGATTATGCACAGCTTGTGAGAAAGGCAAGCAGAGAAAAACATCTTTTAAATCCAAACACAATTTCTCTATTGATACTCCACTCTTCTTAATCCATATGGACTTGTTTGGACCTATTAATGTCCCAAGTCTAGGAGGAAGAAGATACACTCTTGTAATGGTTGATGAGTTCTCCAGGTACACATGGGTGATCTTTTTGAAGAGCAAAGGAGAGGCTGCGAGAGAAATTATTGGATTTGTTAAAAAGATGGAAATGCTGAACTCTGCCCAAGTAAAGCAGCTTAGAAGTGATCATGGTACTGAATTCAGAAACAGTACTCTTGAAGACTTCTGTGAAGAGAAAGGTATCAGTCAAAACTTTTCAGCAGTAAGAACTCCTCAACAACATGGAGTTGCTGAAAGGAGAAACCGAACTCTCATTGAAGCTGCCAGAACCATGCTGTGTGCATCAGGTTTGCCTTCATCATTTTGGGCTGAAGCTGTCAACACTGCCTGCTTCACTCAAAACAGATCCTTAGTGGTGAAAAGGTTCAACAAGACCCCTTATGAGCTGCTCAAAGGGAGAAAGCCAAATGTCAGCTATTTCCATGTGTTTGGATGTCC
The DNA here is from genome assembly GCA_020465985.1 of Centrapalus pauciflorus. Classification (NCBI taxonomy): domain Eukaryota; kingdom Viridiplantae; phylum Streptophyta; class Magnoliopsida; order Asterales; family Asteraceae; genus Centrapalus; species Centrapalus pauciflorus. Next base: position 62,776 of record JAANYP010007779.1, on the reverse strand, counting down.
CTGTTTCTTTCTTGAATCAAAGGGACCCAGCTGTCAAAATTTGAACGCTACAAGCTGAATGAAGGAGTGTTTGTTGGTTACTCTTCTATCTCAAAGCCTACAAGTTTACAACAACAAAAAGAAGGGTGATAGATGAATCCTATCATGTCCCTTTGAAGAGTCCAAGAATGGCCTCCACCAAAGCTGTTCCTGAATAGTTTCAGGAGACCTCACTTTGATGATCTGAATGCATGCCCCCCCCCCCCCCCCCCCCCCCCCCCCCCCCCCCCCCCCCCCCCCCCCCCCCCCCCCCCCCCCCCCCCCCCCCCCCCCCCCCCCCCCCCCCCCCCCTCAATCAATGAAGAGGCACTCAAAAGCTTCCAACTGACACCCAGTGTGGAACCTGATAATCATAAATGACATGAATGATGATTTATGTCAATACACCTCTGTGTGAATATGTTAACTGACTTAATTACAACTGCTGTCCAGAACCTATCAATGCTGATTTCCCCGGTTCCTCTGCTTGATATGTTCAACAGTGGTCAGACAGGTCAACCAAGTGAACAGGCTCACACAACAGTGTGTCTTGAAAATCTTGAGAGCTGTTCAAGCAGGACCTGCTGAAGATGTTAAACAACCTCTGGTAAGGTCTCAATTGAAAAATGATCCTAAGTGGATCAGGTGTCACCCCAATGATCAAATAATTGGTGACATCAATAAAGGGATACAAACTCGGTGGGACAGCTTAGGGAACTTTTGTATGTTCTCTAGTTTTGGTTCACTGATGGAGCCAAAGAAGGTGGATGAAGCACTAAAAGATGCCAATTGGATCAAGAAGAACTCAATCAGTTTGAGAGAAACAAAGTATGGAAGCTGGTCCCTGCCCCTAAAGGAAAAACAATAATTGGCACAAAATGGGTTTTCAGGAACAAAATGGATGAGCAAGGTCATGTCATTAGAAATAAGGCAAGACTGGTTGCTCAGGGCTACAGACAGGAGGAAGGCATTGACTATGATGAGACATTTGCTCCTGTGGCCAGGCTAGAAGCAATTCGTTTGTATCTAGCCTACGCTGCTCATAAGAGCATAAAGGTATTTCAAATGGATGTGAAGAGTGCATTTTTGAATGGGAAGCTGCAAGAAGAAATATATGTCAAGCAGCCTCCAGGTTTTGAAAATGAACAACACCCAGGTTTTGTCTATAGGTTGGACAAAGCTCTCTATGGTCTCAAACAAGCCCCTAGAGCCTGGTATGACACTCTTACTGAATTCCTTATGAGCAATGGGTACTCCAGAGGTAAAGTGGATACCACATTGTTCATAAAGAAGGTGAAGTCTGATATTATGCTTGTTCAAATTTATGTGGATGACATAATATTTGGTTCTACTAATGAGCAACTATGCAAGAATTTTTCATTACTCATGAAATCCAAGTATGAAATGAGTATGATGGGAGAACTAACTTTCTTTTTAGGATTACAGGTTAAACAAACCTCAACTGGAATTTTTATAAATCAAAGAAAGTACACTTTAGATCTTTTGAAAAAGTTTAAATTTGATCAAAGTTCTCCTATTAAAACCCCAATGGCAACCAATGTAAAATTGGATGCTAATGCCAGTGGCAAAGCCGTTTCAGTAACAGCTTACAGAGGCATGATTGGGAGCTTGCTATACTTGACTGCTAGCAGACCTGATATTATGTTTGCCACCTGTTTATGTGCTAGGTTCCAAGCTAATCCAAAGGAATCACATCTTGCAGCTGTTAAAAGAATTTTCAGATACCTGAAGGGTACTCCAGGTTTGGGTCTTTGGTATCCCAAAGACTCAAGCCTTGAACTAACAGGTTATTCAGATTCTGATTTTGCAGGCTGCAGGTTAGACAGAAAAAGCACAACAGGTGGATGTCAACTCCTTGGTGGAAAGTTGATCAGTTGGAGTAGCAAGAAGCAGAACTCAGTGTCCACTTCTACTGCTGAAGCTGAATATATTGCTGCTGGAAGCTGCTGTGGGCAGATTCTGTGGATGCAGCATCAGCTTGAAGACTATGGGCTTGTGTATAGGAAAACTCCTATTCTGTGTGATAACACAAGTGCCATAGCCATCTCCAACAATCCAGTATTTCACTCAAGAACAAAGCATATTGAAGTCAGACATCACTTCATCAGGGATCACATCCAAAAAGGTAATGTGGAGGTAAGTTTTATTTCCACAAATGAACAGCTTGCAGACATTTTCACCAAACCTCTGGATGAAACAAGGTTTAATTACCTTGTCAGCAAGCTGGGCATGTTAAACAAGAGTGACTAAGTGTCTCTCAACGGTCTAATAATTCGTATGTCTCACACTGCTCAAGTTTCTCTGAACAGCTTAGACAGAACAGGTTATACATGTTCTGTACTTAGTCATTTGTCTGAAAAACTTGAACAGCTTGAACATACAACAGGCTGAACAAAAACAGTTTAACCTGTTTATTCGTCCAGCCTGCTCTGATGGTTCAGTCTTCAACCTGCTCACTTCTTCACACTGTAACCTGTTCATCTATTGAACTCAACCTGTTCTCACAAAGGAGAGCAGGCTGAAGGAACAGTTTGAAGGAAGAACAGCTTGAAGACTGAAAACCTTGTTGACCCTGATCATCACAGGTTTGACCATCAGCGTAGACCAACAGTTTAATTACCTTTCTTCATAATTAAGTTTCTTAAATTATGTTTTATTTAACTTAATTACTGCGGATAATGTATGTTACGTGTGTTAGTGATCAAAAAGGTCAAGTGGTCTGACAATGTTTCTGACATGGACAACCGTTCCGTTTTCCGTTAACAAACATTTCAAATCAAACCGCCCAAATCTTTTCTCTCTCATACACACGACCATTCAAAATCCTATAAATACCACCATACTGTTTCATCTTCGTCTTCCTCATCATTCCCAGAAATTCTCAAGAACCCTAACATCGACTAAGTGTCTTTTGCTTCCTCAAACCTTCAAATTTCTCAAATGGCTCACAGACCCAATCCCTTTCTGCCAGTTTTCGTTGGTGAGGATGTTGTTAAACATCCTTCTGTCACCACGATGCTGACCCTGAAACCCACCAACTACATAGCAAACCTCACAATCCCCAAAAACTATGTGGGGAAGGGTTACGATCAAATGGTGGAATTCCTGCAAGTTCATCCGTTGAACTATGCCCTGACTGCATCTCCTGGTGTCCTGTACCAGGAGATGGTATACGAGTTCTGGTACACCTGCTCTTACAATCCAAACACTAAGGTTATCAGAGGTACTATTCTCAATGGGACTCAAACCATTGAGATTACAGTCGATCTTTTGAGGGAAGTTCTTCATCTTCCAGTGGCTGAGACCTATGATCTCCCTCAGCCTGAAAATGAGCAAATGGGCAATCTGCTACGCTTCTGTGGTGTGGCAGAACCCAAGGTTGGAGCTACTCTGTACAGGAAGGAGTTATCACCTACATATAATTTCCTATTTGCCTCTGTGGCAATGTCATTCAGCAGCAAGGTTGGTTCCTTTGACCAACTTAGTAGAGATGAAGTGCCTATAGTCCTTCAGCTGGTGGATGGGACTACACTTGACATGGCCAAATGGATCTTCTTGAACATGAAGAACCTGGTACAACAAGAGCCAAGACCAGCAGCTGTCAGATATCCCAGGTTCCTGAGTCTCATCTTCTGCCATGTCTGTGGTGAGCATCTATATCACTCTCAACCCCTACTTAAAACTGCTGCATTCCCTGTGATAGGGAATAGGGTGTTTCATACTCCTGTACTGGAAAATGAGCCTCCTCTCTCAACACCAATGAGGAGGCTGTTGGGTTTAGTGGAAGGACCCTCTGCTGTGAGGGTGGATCCAGTCACTGCTGCTCCCGGTGGAAAATCCAAAGCCAGGTCTAAGTTGGTAAAAAGGACCTTGGCAGCTGAAGCTGGGCCTGTTAAAAAGAAGGCCAAAACAGCTCAAGCTGAGTCTGCTCCCTTAGCCTCTGTGGCTGAGGAAGAGCAGATTCCTCACCCTGGCTCATTTGTTGAGCCTGAAGCCTTTGTGGCTGGTGCCTCTGTGGCACAAGAGACTATGGAACAGTCCAGCCCCACTGTTCCTGACCCAGTCTCCCATCCAGTCCAAACAGATCCCCTCTCCTCTCCACAATCACCCACTTCATCCATCCGTTATCAAAGAAAATCATTAGCCAAAAAGAAACTAGCCCAGAAAACAGTCTCCTCTGTTCCCTCTCAACAGGGTTCAGTTGTAAAAGAAGCAACCCAAGCTGCCTCTCCTATTTTGGGAGAAGGTTCAGCTCATTTGGAGCCTGCTTCACTCCAGCCTGAGTCACCCTTGAGTCAGCCTAGACCCTCTGGTTCCTCCCAACAGGAACCAGTTGTACAAATGGAGATACCCACATCAACTATCCCAGCCTCCCAACAGGCTGAGGATATTGAAAGACAGGAGCCCTCTCCACTCCACACTGAGTCCACACTGTCCCCCACTCATATCTCCTTACACCCTGAGTCTGCACGAGGTGCCCACGCTGCTGATATAGACCAATCAGCAGCTCAGCCTCAAACTTCTGTTCCCCATGATTCAGCTGTTCAACACCAAACAGCTGCTGAGGGACCAACAACACAAGCTGATGAACCTCAGGGATCATACCATCCCTCTGGTGAGGCTGATCCCTCAATGCAAATTCCATCAGCAGGTTTCACCACTGCTGATGTTGAAATGCATATCCCATCTCCCCATGATGAGGTGCCTTTAGACCAAGGCACTGCAGAGGGAACCACCACTGGTCTTCATGAGGGTGCTGCAACACAAGCAGCATCTGAGAGGCCCCAAACATCATCTCCTTCTCCTAATGATGCAGCTACAGCCGCTGCTGAAGGACCCCTTGATCCCTCTAACCTGGGCCACCTTACTTTTGCCCAGGCTATGGAACTATTGTCCAACGTTTCTCTTCCTTCTCCCTCTCATCCTCAAACACCAGCCTCATCATCATCTTCTCCTTCTACTCACTCCAAGCAGTCCACCCATACACCACCATCTCCCAAAGACCTGCCTTTGAAGGATCAGCTTTCATTGCTGACCAACAAAGTTGGTTCTTTGGAACATACCATGCACTCCCTACCATCCATAATCTCAGACTCTGTGTCTGAGCAGCTCAAAGGATTCTTTGATACGTTTAAAGAATCCTTCCCAGTTACTCCACAAGCTGACCACTCTCCACAGCTGCTTGCACTCACTGCACAGCTGCAAAATGTAACCAACTCTCTTTCCTCTATCCTCTCATCACAACAGGACTCTGTGTCCTCTATGACAGCTATTTCTCAACAGCTGTCCTCTCTCCTCACTTCCTGTAATACTACCATTCCTTCCACCTTGGCCAGCCTGAACACTCTTATAGGTTCTCTATCAAATTCTGTGTCATCAAACCTTGCTGATGTGCAAGATTCTCTTGAACTTCATCTTGCACAGCTCCAAAGTTTGTTGTTCACAGCTTCTGATAGAGACAACATTGTTAAGCTGACCACTTTTGCTGATTCCCATTCCTCTTCTCTTCAACACTGTCTTTCCCAGCTTGGTGAGGTGAAGGACAACTTGGCTTACTTAGTGAACAGCCTTGTTGGTCCTAAACCTCCCAAACCTGCTGGCAAGCCTGCTGACTTTGTGTCTTCAGGCAGACCAGGGGTTGAAGTCGCTGCATCATCTCCTTCAAAGGGGGAGAAATCATCTGCCTCGAAGACTAAGTCTAAGGGGGAGAAGATTCCTTCTCCTAAGGAGATACCAGTGTCTGCAACCCAAACTGATCAACCAGCAGAAACAGGTGCAGCTGAAGGTGCTTCCCAAGCTGCTATGCCTACTCAGGCTGGCTCTCCAAACCCTGCTCAGTCTAAGGGGGAGGAAGTCATTCCTGAGGACAGGCCTAGCAGCAAAAGGAGGCACCTTATTCTTTCAGAGGAAAAAGAAGAAGAAGAAGAAGAAGAAAGTATTCCTGAAGCTGCTGTCCCTAAAGCAGCAGCTAAAGGAAAAGAAAAGGCAGCGGTGGATCCTATTGAGCAGAAACAGGCAGAAACTCAGTTTCACAAAGCCAGAGCCAAAGAGATGGGCCTCCCTATGCACAAATACTTTGAGTTTAGGGAAGAACAACTTAAGGCTCTGGAAGAGTTAAGAAAAGAAGAACAATCTGCCAAAGCTGCTAAGTCTCTTGCCCTCCAAGAAGCAAAGAAAATAAAAATGTCTACCTTGGAGGTGCAAAAGAAAATAATGGAAGCTGCCAAGCAATCAGCAGGAGAAAAAGGGAAGGAAGTGGAAAAAGGTACTCAGGTCTCAGTGACCAAATCAACAGTACCTTCTGCCAGAGCCAAATTCCATTTTGACAACTTGGCCAAAAAGAAATTTCATGATGTTGCTACTAGAAGGCTGGCCAAGGAAGGAATTGTCAAAGCTGTTCCCATATCAAGAAAAGGCACTCAGTGGAAACTTCAGATCACAAGGATGGGTGCAACAGGCCCTGAATTGGAATCGTATGATCACGCTGATGTGGCTCAAATGGGTTACAGGGAATGGGTGGAACTGGCAGTTGCCCTGAGCCAGTCTAAGTCAGAAACGGCTAAGACTATCAGGGCATACATAAAGAAGCTGATGGAGAGAGTGAGTGAGTTGGGCCTGATCCCTAAAGAAGTCAAAGAGGGTGTCTCTGTGACATCCCCTAAAATCAAGGCCAGAAGGAAAAAGAGAGATTCAGAGCTGGAAGAACTCCTTATGATGATTGAACAAGGAGATTATGCTGTGGAAATTAAAGGAGTTGACCACAGCCTGCCTGAAGGAGTTGAATTTGAAGATGGCAAAGTGATTGAAGAGCCTGAGTTAGGGGCATTTTTTGTGGATCCCTTATCTCAGAAGAAATGTTTTCAAAGAGCTTCTGACCTACACAAAGTTGGTCTTAAGCAGCTTGCAGCCTTCAGAATTGCCACCTCCTTCAGTCAGTCCAGCCAATGGAGAGCAGCTGTCTGGGAAGAGCTGAAAGGATTTTATGACAGAGGTGAGCTCCAAAGTTCTAACTTTATGTTTCTTACAGCTGAACTTGAAGAACATGAAGAAACAAGGGAAGAACTTTTAAAAAGATTCAAAGAAGGAATGCCACCCCCTGTCGAATGAAGTCCACCTGCCATCTGGGTAGGTGAAGAATGGAAGCTGTCCATCAGTTGGACAGGCTTGCCATTATCTGCTCCCGTCTCAAACAGTCCAAATCCTGTACATTAGTTGTACACAATTACATTAGTTGTAATTTTTTATTTTTTACATTAGTTGTAAAATACATTAGCACATTAGTTGTACTTTTGTAAGAACATATGTTGTTCAAGTATAGTCAAGAATCAGTGTATATATAAACTGATCTTTTACTTTACTGTAATGTTGTAATTTTACTTCAGCAAATGTACTGTAAAAATATATAGTGATTTTTGACAAAACCAGCTTGGACTGGTTATTGCAAATAGGGGGAGATTGTTAGGCACAAAAAGGCCTCAGTCAAACCTGCTCTACATCTGAGGGGGAGATTTTATAATCAAACCTGTTGATACATTTGAAGGTTGAATTTAAGGCCTGTTATATGCCTTATTGAAACCTGAAAATGATTTGCAATATCAGTCTAAAGCTGTTCTATACGTTGCATGTGTTGTAACCAAAACAGTTTGTCCAAGCTGATCAGTCCGCTGATCAGGCTGGACATAAACTGTCTACGCTGCTCTACACTGTTAAGCAGCTTGGGCATTTTTAAAGTGTTCTGTTCTTTGTGAACAAAACCTGTTCTTTGTGAACAGGCTAAACACTTTATGGAATTTGTTTCCAAGTCATCATGTATTGTTTTTAACTACCAGATCAGTTTACACAGTTGAAGACAAAGTGGAAAGCAGAACCGCTCAGCCTGCCCAAGCTGTTCTGTTACATGAAGACAAACGGATATTTGAAAAAGGGTGACAGACCTTTTTCTTATATCAAAATAGGCCTTTACAAGGAAGAAAGACGCAAAGTTGACATTCCTAAAATGGTTAAAGGCAATGCAACAGTAGAAAGTAAAAAGACAAAAGTTCTGCACAAGAGAAGGCAAGTCTGCTTTTCAGAAAAGTGCAGAAAAGTTATATTGTCTTTTCAAACAAGACTTCTCCTTTTTCATTCTGCCCAATGAAGATGTTTCTCTTAGATCCTCTAAGTGAGTATAAAAGGAAGCTTCTAAGGTCAGAAAGAATGTGAAGAAAGCTAAGTGCTTAAACCAAGAGTGAACGTGCAAGTGTGATATTCATGCATGCAAATCTTCTGTAAACAAGCTTCTGTGTGTCTAAGCTGTTTACCAAAGCTGTTCCTTAAAGTCTTGTAAAATACAGTGAGTGCATCTTAGTGAGTGTGTTCATTGTAATCTAGTGTGAGTGTGTCTTAGACTAGAAACCATACTGTTGTATTCTGTCATCTCAGCTTGAACAATTCCGCAGTCAAGCTTGTTTGTAATTAACATTTGTTGATAATACATACAAACATTGAGAAAAAGAGTGTGTAGTTTTTTAAATACTGTATTCACCCCCCCTCTACAGTTTATTACTATATACTTTGGGAACCTTTCGGGACCTACAATGCTATTCATCCAGGGGCAGATAAAATGTATCACGACTTGAAAGGAATGTACTGGTGGCCAAATATGAAGGCTGACATTGCTACCTACGTCAGCAAGTGCTTAACATGTTTGAAGGTTAAAGCTGAGCACCAAAAACCATCAGGATTGCTAGTTCAACCAGAAATACCCCAGTGGAAGTGGGAAAACATCACCATGGATTTCATCACCAAGTTGCCAAAGACGTCTGGAGGTTATGACACTATTTGGGTGATTGTGGATCGGCTTACCAAAACCGCACATTTCCTGCCCATTAAGGAGACTGATAAGATGGATAAGTTAACACGAATCTATCTTAAAGAAGTCGTCTCAAGGCATGGAGTGCCAGTATCAATTATATCAGACAGAGACAGCCGGTTCACATCAAGATTCTGGCAGTCATTGCAAGAAGCACTGGGTACACGCCTAGATATGAGCACAGCCTATCACCCACAAACGGATGGTCAGAGTGAAAGGACGATTCAGACGCTGGAAGACATGTTAAGGGCATGTGTCATCGATTTTGGCAAAAGTTGGGACAGACACCTGCCATTAGTCGAGTTTTCCTATAACAACAGCTATCACTCAAGCATTAAGACCGCCCCATTTGAGGCACTCTACGGGCGAAAGTGTCGATCACCTCTTTGTTGGGCTGAAGTAGGTGATAGTCAGATTACTGGACCTGAGATCATCCAAGAGACTACAGAAAAGATAGCCCAGATTCGTAACCGATTAAAGATCGCGCGGGATCGACAGAAGAGTTATGCAGACATTCGACGGAAGGATTTGGAATTCCAAGAGGGAGATCAAGTAATGTTGAAAGTCTCGCCTTGGAAAGGCGTAATCCGTTTTGGGAAACGAGGAAAACTCAATCCTCGTTATATCGGACCATTCAAGATCACCAAAAGAATTGTCCCGGTTGCTTACCGACTCGACCTGCCCCCAGAACTTAATAACGTTCATAATACCTTCCATGTGTCCAATCTTAAGAAGTGTCTAGCTGATGAATCACTCGTTATACCCATGGACGAGCTGGAGTTAGACGATAAGTTGAACTTCATTGAGCAACCTGTAGAAATAATGGACCGCGAAGTCAAGAAACTAAAGCACAGCCGGATCCCGATAATAAAAGTCAGATGGAACTCTAAGCGAGGTCCTGAGTTTACGTGGGAACGCGAGGATCAGTTCCGGGAAAAGTACTCTCACCTATTCTCAAATACTCAAGAAATGGAGAACACGAGCTAATTTCGGGACGAAATTCCCTTAACCGGGGGAGACTGTAACATCCGGCACTGAACCAGGTTAGCAACAAAACCCTAATCCACATTTAATAGTCAATTATAGCCTAATCAATAGTCATTAGAACTTAATCAAATGATTAACAAGGCTTATTAAAAAACTCAACTCAATTAGAATCAAATTCATCGGTGCGATGAATCGGGAAATCAATTAATCCGATCAATTTACGATATGAGGGATTAATTCAACTAAGTACGTAATTAAATTATGATTAGTGACACTAATCATACACTAATACAATTACTTAACCTTAATTATGCAAGACTAAAAATAATTCATTAAAACAATGCATTCAAAAAGTGTTTTGAATTTACAAGAAAAGGGAAATACAAGAATACATTTGAAATACATTTATACAAAAAAAAATAATGAAAATACACCATAATTAGGCCTAGAGGCCGGCCACCCATCAAGGACACAAGGACATGAAAAAACTATTTTTCTTATCAACCTCCATAACCCTTTCAACATCAAATCCTCCAACACCATTTCCTTTCATTTCAAGTTGGATCTTACACTCAACCTCCACTTTGAAAGATCTTCTCTTCCTCTATAAATAGAGAGCATTTCCTCTTCATTTTATCACACAAAAAACTCTCTTTTTCTCTCCTCCTATATCCGGCCCCCATACACACTCACACTACAAAGAATTTTCTTTCAAGTGTTCTTCATGTTATGCAAGTGTTCTTGGTGAATTCCTTCAAGATCCAACCTTCTTCACACTTGCATTCTTAAATTTCATCAAAGTAAGTAAATACTAACTTATATCATCTTATATTTATGTTTATATAAGTCTTGCATAATATATATAATCACCAACAACAACAAGTTTCATAAAAACTCAAGTTTATAAGTTTCTAGTTTTTATTTTTAGTTGTTTTCTTTAAATGTGCATATGAATATATGAACACATTATAAGCATGTTAATATTATGAAAACATGTGTTATATATGTGTTATATAACTTTTATAACTTTTATACAAGTAGTCTTTGAATAAACAACAAGAATCATAAATTGTTGTAAATTTATAAACTACGGAATTTCGGCAGAATATTTGTATCGACTTTGAAAAATCATAAATAATTCATAACTCAACGAAATGAGTTGATTCTTTTCTCAAAAGTTAGATCTATGTCTTAACTATAGATCTGAAATTTTTCATAAAATTATTTTGAAGTTTAAGACCTCCAGAAACTATTTGAGAAACCGAAAGTTTGACAGCTCAAAAATAGCCAACATAGCGTTTTTAACGAGCTGTTTCACCAACCTAAACAACTCGAAAAATGGCCGTTCTTGATTCTAAAAATCCTTTGTATATAGTAGTTTAATGTCCTAGAAAACCAAAGTCTAAAACATTTTGGAGCTTGGTCAAAAAACAGCCTCAAAGTAGGCCGAAAAACCTCCGAAAAAGCTGGAAAATTATATATATATAAACTTGACGTTTTAAGCAAATCTTATTTATAAACTTGTAATGTTGGGTGATTTAAGACATAAAAATCTATAAATATACATATTATCATATATTAGTGATATTAAGTCCTTATCATCATTTAGGACTCGGTTAAACACCTCCGGTTTCATCACCCATCAAACAACGCACTTTTGCATTTTTGCGCGTCGTTTTGCCATCACAAGTTCGGTGAGTCTTCATAGCCCCTATTTTTCACTATCTATTGGGGTGGAAATACATGCACTGTTTTTCATATGGACATCAAAACTGTTTATTTCTTATATGTATTACATGTTCGGATTCCATCAGCCCTTATATCATGAACCGTTAATTGCATTTATTTGTAAGCGCGAGTATATTGTGGATAGATCTATTGGGAGTCATGTCCCCCATTCGTGTTAGCTCGGTTCGGCTAACAGCGAGTGCATATATATTCAACACACGGTATTACGTATGGGAATACTGCACAGGGCAAACTCATTCTAATTAAGCTTCGGTTGCATGATGGTTTATGTAATACATACACGGAATTTATGATTTTATAAATTCAACTCATCTGATAATGTCCATACAACTGGTCTTTTCGCGTAAACCTATGAGCTCACCAACAATTTTTGTTGACGTAATTTAGCATGTATTTTCAGGTAATTAAGGCAAGTATGCCTTCAGAAGTAACTACTTTCAAGCTTCCGCACTTAAGGAGTCGCATTCTTTTTCAAACCGTCGGAGATTTATTTGCATTATTTTGGATAATTTAATTATGTATTCAAATCTTTGTACCTTGCGAACTACTCTTTATTATTTACGGGTTATGTAAAACATTTCTACCTTTTAAAGTTATATCGATGTATTTTTTTTGAAAACGTCCATATAGTGGTCGTTCATTATGATTATGGTCACGCTTCCGCGACGTCACGCTTCGTTGCCAATCGGGGTAGCGGGGTGTGACAGGTTACCCTTAGGATTAGGCAAAGTGGTGGTGGTGGTGTTACGGTAGGAGGTAATCCTTACTTTAGCGGGTGCATACGCTAATCTATCTAACACTTCATCAGCATCTATCATTGTGGATTTTGTTTCTGATCCGGTAAGAATTAACTTTGATCACTATAATATCTAGCTCACTTTCCCTAAAATTCAACTACAATTTTGGTTAATTCGACTTTATATTTGATGATATTTTTTTATTGCTTAGATAGGAATAGTGATTGTAATAATATGGTTTATCATAAATGTAGAAATTTGACAAAAATGTATGAATGAAGGGACAATCACCAATGCAGCTATTGCTAGAAGAGCAATTGCTATTCTTGTACAATAGTCAAAGTAATCGACTTCAAGAGTCTTGGTTTTTTTTAGCTTCTATATAAAGTAGTGGAATTTTATGAAAGTGATGAAAACTAATTGGCCGTTATTGGTTTTGATTACTGCTCCGGGTTACATTAGGTTGACAAAGACAGCTTTTTGGTGGCATCTAACGTACTTTATGGGTTCTTATGTGTTATGAGGAGTAATCTGATGTCAAGATTTATTTGTTTAAGTTTTTACTTTTTGCTTCGTTGTTGTTTTTAGTCATGCTTCTTTTTGGCTGCTTAACCAGGTTAGTTTCTTTACATGGTTCATTTCGATGCCTATTTATGTTAATATATATTTTTCAGTTTTGTGATCACTAATACATTTTTGTGTATTTAGTTAATTTTTATTTTTCAGTATATGTTTCGTCATCCAATTTTTATGTATATGTAGATTCATGTTCTTGGAGTTATGAATGATAATTGACATTGCAGTGATGGACTACCTTGCTTGAGGGATCATGTAAGTTACAACTGTTACATGGATTCTTTGCTAATGTTTATACTGTAGCTACCGATGAACTAGGAAAAATACATGTAATTGCAGATGAAAGGGTCCATTCCTAATCGAGCTATTGTTTTTTCACTTGATCTTTGTTTCCGCTGTACTTTCTCTTAATTATTGGAACCTTTCATTTGTCATTCTCTTTGTAAATTTATGTAGCTAGAATCTGGATGATGCAAATATCTACTTCAAGAATATGCAGGAAAGATGAATGATGCAATCTCCTCATACGTGTGCTTGAAAGTCGAGAAAAGGGCTAAGAGTTGCACTGTTGACATAAGAAGAATCAAGCGAATTATGTTTGTTGTGGTGAAAACTATGATCCTTCATGATATCAAAGATTGGTGATTATATTTTGTGTTCGTTTTGACTTTGAGTATTGTTTTTGATTTATTTTGGTACTAATAAGCTTATTAATAGATCTTTTACGTATTAGTTTATCACGAACCAATACTTTTATTAAATCATATATTAGTTATATACTTTTTTTTTGTAATATTTAAAAGTGTTTATGGTCTATAATTCTCAATGATTACAACATAGAGAATAATGCCCTTTAAATAGGGTAGAGATACAAGCTAATAAACCTATAATCAAGGCTAGAGATAACTACCACAAATACAAGATAATTACAAATAATATATATATATATATAAATAATATCGGCTAATATCCCCTCGCAGTTGGAACGGGAGCAGGGCAGACGCTCAAACTAGATCGAAAAGTCTCGAATAATTGCCGAGGTAGACCTTTAGTTAAAATATGAACATACTGATAGGCAGCCGGTACGTTGAGTACCCAAATGTATCCGATGCGGACTTTTTCACGAACAAAATGAATGTCAATTTCAACGTATTTTGTCCGTTGGTGTTGGACTGGTTTTCAGACAAATATACGGCAGAAATATTGTCACAATATACAACTGTGGCCTTGCGGAGGGGAACATACAATTCAAGCAACATGTTGCGTAACCAACTGGCCTCTGCGACGGTGTTAGCAACGCCACGGTACTCAGCCTCGGCACTGGATCGAGAGATAGTTTGTTGGCGTTTAGAAGACCATGATATCAAATTATTTCCAAGATAAACACAATATCCGGATGTGGAGCGCCGTGTATCGGGGCATCCACCCCAATCAGCATCAGAATAAGCAGTGAGAGTGTGATCGGGTGAAGCAATGATGCGTATGCCATAGTATAGAGTGCCTATAATGTACCGAAGGACTCGTTTCATGAAATTAAAGTGTGGTTCTCGCGGGGCATGCATGAAAAGACAAACCTGTTGGACTGCATATGAAATATCAGGCCGTGTAAATGTAAGATATTGAAGAGCACCTGCCAAGCTGCGGTACAACGTGCCATCCTTTATAAGGTCCCCCTGAGTGACACTGAGTTTAAAGGATGAATCCACAGGAGTAGTGCTGGGACTACATGAAGCCATGTTGGCACGGTGAAGGATGTCCCGAGCGTATTGTGACTGTGACAAAAAAATGCCATTTTGCTCATGTGTAACCGTAAATGCCTAAGAAGTGGTGAAGTTTGCCAAGATTGGACATTGCGAACTCCCATGATAGTGTATCAATGATTGATGATAGTAACTGCAGGTCGGAGGTAGTGAGAATAATATCTTTGACATAAATAAGCAAATATGTTGTTTGATTTCCATGACGATATATGAAAAGAGATTTGTCACATACATTGCTGCGGAACCCGTTACTCGTGATATAAGAAGAAAACCGATTGTACCATGCCCTCGGGGCCTGTTTAAGTCCATATAAGGATTTCTTTAAGCGACAAACATGATGTGGGGCATTTTTATCTAGGAAGCCAGGTGGTTGATGCATATACACGGTTTCCTGGAGATCACCGTGTAAAAAAGCATTCTTCACATCTAACTGGTGGATCGGCCAAGAGTGTGACACGGCTAAACTTAGTACCGTCCGAATAGTTGCCGATTTAACGACTGGACTGAAGGTGTCAATGCAGTCGATGCCGACCGTTTGAGACTGACCATTGGCCACCAGGCGAGCCTTATACCCTTGTAATGTACCATCTACATGAAATTTATGATGAAAAAGCCACATGCATCTAATAACAGGTTAGTCAGATGGTCTGGGGACTAGTTCCCATGTATCATTTTCTTCGAGCGCACTATATTCATGTTTCATGGCTAGTAGCCAATTGGGATCCGAGAAGGCTTGTTTGTAGGAGGTGGGAATAAGGGAGATAGGAGGGGTGGGTGTGGTGTGAAGGTTGAGGCGCTGTTGTAGTTTAAAGATTCCTTGCTTGGCTCGAGTGAGCATGGGTGATGATTAGTGAGGGGGAGGGGGAGGCGTAGGAGGGAGGGGCGGTGATTGGGAGGGTCGAGTAGGTTGATGAGTGTCGGATGTAGGGGATGGCGGTGAAGGAGAATCGGCGGGTGGCGAAGTGGGGTCCGTGGTGGGTGTTGAGGTGGGAAAGAGGGCTGGAGGTATGTCGTCATCTAGGAAGTGGTAAGAGGTGGGGGGTTGAGGGTCCGTAAATGGAATGGAGTTTTCGTCAAAAATGATGTGTCGTGAAAGAATGACCTTTCCGGTGGATGGATCATAACACCTGTAACCCCGATAGTTGGTAGGATAACCTAGGAAAATGCAGTGGAGGGAACGGTGATGAAGTTTATGAGGTTGAGTGGCTGATGTGTTGGGGTAACAGGCGCACCCAAAAACCCGTTGGTGGTCGTACGTGAGGTGACGAAGGTAAAGGGCGAAGGTGGGGTGTGGAAGTTTAGGCGTTTGGTGGGCAATATATTGTGAAGGTAGGTGGCGGTATGTAGGGCTTCAACCCAAAAAGAAGGTGGGAGGTGAGCATGTGCACGAAGAGCATGGGTGATATCGTTGAGGCGTCTAAGCATGCGCTCGGCTTTGATGTTTTGAGGTGAAGGTTGTTGGCCGGAGAACCGGAAAACAAGCCCATGCGTGTTGGCAAAGGTTTTGAAATCGTTATTGTCAAATTCACCACCTAAATCACATTGAAACGATTTGATTTTTCTGTTAAATTGTGTGAGAAGAAGTTGATGAAATTGGGTGAAGTTGGTGAAGGTTTCGGATTTGTATTTGAGTGGATAGACCCAGACATATTGAGTGAAGTTATCAATGAGTACCATGTAATATTTATAACCGGTTTTACTTATGACAGGTTATGTCCATAGGTCACAATGAATAATATCAAATGGAGCAAAAGTAATGAAATTAGAATCATAAAATGGCAATCGTTTGTTTTTGGATAGTTGACAAGAATGGCAAACCGAAGTACTTTTAAATTTATTACAAGAAATAAATAAACAACTAGTAAGATAATCAAGAATGGGAGAGCCAGGATGGCCGAGACGGTTATGACATTGGTCATGGGTAGAAGTGGTAAGAAGAGAAGTAGAGTCTGAAGTGGGTTGAGTAAGTGGATATAAATCCCCAGTACTATTGTGGCGTGAAAGAATCTTTCCACTCTTGAGATCCTTCACAGAAAAACCGAATGAGTGAATTTCCAAAGAAACGTTATTGTCATGGGTAAATTGGCGTACGATAAAAGAGTTTTAATTATGTGTGGTGTGTAAAGAATATTTTGTAGGAGATAGGTTTTGTTAGGAGTAGTATGAAAGGAGTGACCGGATCCATTAATTGGTATACTATCGCCATTACCGAAAAATATAGTACGAATAGAAAAAGAAGATAAAGGGGTATGCATTTTACCTGAGTCGGCAGTCAAGTAAGATGAGGCGCCGGTATCCATGTACCACGATTGATCCAGATAATTGAGCTAAATGGTCTGGAATGCGTGACCCAGATCAGTAGGACTAAGTGCATCATATCCTGCAGGGGCGAAATTAGGGGCTGCATGTTCACCAGAAATTGGGACGGGTTGTTGATAAGCTGGACCGGGTTGTTGATAAGCCACATTGGTCATGGCCGGTTGGGCTGTTGGACCAGTGGAAGGAGGGCCGGTAGAGACAGTGGGCCATGCATTAGGCCACCCAGTTGGTTGAGTTGGATAGGGACTTGGAGGAGGAGCCCACCAAGCCCATGGAGGGTTGGCGGCGACATTTGAAGGCGGCGCGGCAGGAGATCCACGACCACGACCTGGATTGTTTGTGCATCCCCCTCGACCGCGACTGAACGAGGTGTTACGACCACGACCCGTCCCCGTTGATTGACTGGAGTTGCTGGTAGAGTGCGATCCGAAGGAGATGGAGCAAGGAGGGAAGTCGGAGTTTGATTTTCCCTAGCCGTTTGTCGGTGGAGTTCAAGTTGTAACATGCTACACATCGTATCCCACCCGGGTGATTGAAGCAGTTAGTTTAATTCTTCATCTCTGATTGTTTCATCGGTTTCTCTACTTGAACTCTCGACCACTATGACGGATTCTAGAGCTTGATTATGAGCTCCAACAAGAACTTTGAATCCAATGTTTTGTTTTAGAAGTTCTTTAAATGTTCCAACTTGAGCAATTCTTCCATTTTGCATAACCTGTTTCAGATTTATCGTTAGAAAACCTTCGATATGGAATTTGGTATTCGGAAACTTTGTTTCGTATTGATTACCAGAATGAGTCAGTAGCCGGGAGAAACTTGACTTGGTGTGTTACGTAGAGCACAGTCTTCTCCTTGAGCATTCTGAGAAGGCATTTTTGTGTAATTCAATCAAACAATATATATGCTGGATGGGTGTGGAAACTATGGAACTGAATGAAAAAATTAAAAGATTTACGAGCGTGAAAGAGTTCGGTTCCTGTGTGAGCATCGACATCGGTGAATGGATCATCGAGCATATATATATTAGCATCATCATACACTGCACGAGTGATTTCAATCGTTTGATTTTGTCCACTGCTCATGTTTATCCCTGCTTCTGTTAATATTTCTGTTAGTATATGCAGTAGAACTCAACCAAGAGTGCATCTTTAGTTGCTCTTAGAGCCACCATCACTAATTTTAGGTTAGTTTAAGTAAAAAAATTAAATGTTCTATATTTGCAATGCAAGATGATGTGAATCTATCATAAGATTAGTGGTTTGATATTTGTTTTCTTTGCTAGCATCATGGTTTCCATCAAACATCTGATGATTATATTTTTATATTCACACCTTTAGAACTAAAAGCACAAAACCAAAAGGCATAGTAAAACTCAATGGATGTTTTGTTCATTAATTTTTTTTCTTTCCCAGTTGTTGATCAATTGTAAAACTCCTATTTTGGTGACCTATCAGTTGCACACGATCAGTTGTTGATCAATTGTAAGCCTGCTGCTTATTCTCTTTCTGAAAAACATACTTGTAAGTTGATTTTTGTTTTACAACTCTGCTAAAGTTAATCATGTTTGAGTCTTTTAGAGTGGAATGTATGATTAGTTTTGTTTCTATTTAATTTACATCATGTGCCTGCTTTTATCTTCCCTTTCAATCAGCAGCAAGTTGTGGTGGTTTCTGCATCTGTTCGACCTGCTTCGTCTAAGCTTACCACCCGCACGTCAGGTGTTTCAGGTGCAACTGCCAATTCAGCTGCGGTGAGTGCTTCAACGACAGCAACTACCCCTGCCTTGAGCTTCAGTTACCCAATATGACTGCCATTGAAACCCGGTACTTGGCGGTTTTTGCAAAACAATCCTTACATGTTCCTTATACCAGTAGCGATAGAAGCACCACCAAATTACAGAGGTAGCTACTATAAAGTATGATGTACTTACTGATTTTTTATGAGAACTAATGAGATCTACTTTAATGTCATGGTTGTTTTCAAGCATCAATATTTAATGTCATGGTTGTTTTTAAGCAGCAATATTTGTTATCAGATTAGACGTGTTAAGAATTTCTCAACTATAATTAAAACAATTAAAATTTTGAAGAATTGATACAACTAATATGTTTGCTTTTGCTATTTACATTTGAAATAATTTGGAATTCTAAAATTTCCATTATTAACTTCTCTCCATCACGATTTAAGGGTTCCCAAATGAACTCCTCTTCATAAATTTCCATTATTATCTTCTCTCCATTACGATTTTAGGTATCTTATTTACTATATTTCTGTAGGTGCTACGAGTACTGAAAGCAAACAGCCGAGCACCCCTTTCTCGTAGAAAAGAAATTAAGACATTGAAGGTATGATTTTATCTATTTTGTTTTGTTGTTGTTCCTTTTTCTGTTTCAAGCTTCAAGCATACACAACAGTTAGTTTCATTCTGTTATGCTATTGAAGTTTAACTCACTACACATATACATAAATGTTAATGTGCTGCTGTGTTTTCTGTTTTCCAGCAACAAACATATACTTAGAACATATTCTATACATTACAATGGCTGCTGATATTCTTTCTATACATTACATAAATGTTATTTTGCTGATGAGGGGCTGTTGTCGCTGATTTTGATTCTGTTTTGCAACTCAATTACACATAAATATGCTACACAATCACTTAATTTATGTACATGTAGGTTGAATAATTGCTGCTGTTTAATTATCACAACCAATCTAAGACTCTGCCCAAGTTTAATATATATATATATATATATATATATATATATATATATATATATATATATATATATATATATATATATATCCTGTATTTGCCAGCGATGATTGAATTTTCTAAATGAATCCATCATTATAATACATATCCTATATTTCCCAGCGATGATTGAATTTTCTGACCCCAATGAGTATTTGGTTTGGGTCAAATTAGGTGACCATACATATTGTGTATCGGCCCCAATTTCTCAATATCATTGAAGTGTTCTATTTGCAAATTAGTGCAAACATGTTCATGTACTAATCTCCGTTTAAGGATATGGGTCTTTTTGAGATTTTTGGTCTACATTTAAGGATAGAAATCGGTTCTTAAATGTGAATCATGACTGACCCTTCATTATTATATTCTACTCCTTTGATTCCCCCTTCAATCTCCGTTTGCTGTCTATATATATATATATAGATTAGGTTGCTGCTGCTGTTAGTGTATTGGAACCAGGAACCTCGACACTTACAAGTCTCGAGGTATAGTGTGGAACAGAGGACCGAATCCAGCAGCTCAATTTAATGTTGGAGAAATCTATAACTTGGAGGCCAGGCATGTCATCAAAGAATGTGATGGGAATGTCACTCAAATCTTTATTAAAGTGTAAGAACAAATTTACAAGAATTGGGAGTTTGGGGTTATTTAGAAACTTTGAGAGTGTGTTATTGCTTTAGTAGATTTCCTTGGCATCCCACTCTTCAGATATAACACCCTTTCTTGGTATTGAATCTGAAAATGAACTCAAAATTTGACATTAACAAATTTTAATCAATTCCGGTCTTGTTTTTTTTTTTCAAAAATAAAAGTATAATAACTATAATTCTCTTTTTATTGAAATAATATCTTTTTGTTCATGGGTGTTGTAAAATATTTGTTTGTATAACAGACGTAATAGTTAAAAAATTATGGGTGGAGAGTGAGAGCAAAGACTTGTGATAGGAAGCCAAGGTTTTTGTGTCTTCTGGGTCTTCTTTAATGTTAAAATAATAGGCAACTTTGCTTCATATATTCACCACTATTCTCTGTGTGATTTGTGTATTGTAAAACAATCAAATTATCCAAGATTCTGCTTCTTATATGAGATAATCAATCATTTTTAAAATCTTAGACTTTTAATAAGTTTGACCTTTTCTTTCTTATTTTGGTTGAAAGTGGATTTTAACCAAATAGGCAAACAGTTCATGCTGAAAATGAAGTGGGAGCATATAAGCTGACCTAATTAACAGTCATTTAAATCTTGAAAATGTTAGATGCCATCATGTTTTGAAGGATATTCACTTTTTCCATGATACCAATTTTTTTTCTTTCGAGATTGAGTTCTTAAATCATTAATTTTATAAGAATGTACCACCTCAACCAATTTCTGGCTCTGCTCAACCACCAAGAATGTTTGGCATGCCACCACCACTTTCTAATCAACAATCAATGGCTAATGGGTGCTGGTGGAGCTGCAGTCACAGGACCATCAAAGATTGATCCTAACGAAATTCCACGCCCTATTCAAAATCCCTCCGTGCTCTTGCATGAAACTTGTCAAGGCAACCGTGCCAATCCTCCACCGGTAATTAAAATTATCTTCTCAAGTTTCAACATGTCCATCAGTGTGCTATATATGTTCCTTGTTTTGTCCATACCAAGAGCAACATCTTTAATGGCTTTATTTGTTTGAATATTTTTATTTTATTCATGACTTCCTACTTTATGTATTTTTGAAGCCTGCTACAAGTGAATTCATTGCAAAGGATACTGGAAACTGCAGTCCGCGATACATGAGGTGCACTGATATAACACTCTCTATTCTTAGGTAATTCTAAACTTTAAATGTGGTTCAAATACGTAAATAGAGTTTTCAAAATTGATAAAGTTAACAAAAGTCTCATATTTGGCTTTTAAAAGTCAAATAATGAATAAGTGAGACTTTAATATACCAAAGAACGAAATAGCAATAAATGATGAAATATTTATATAAGTTTGATGTCTTTAAATGATTTAGGATGTGTTGCAAAAAGAATCATCGAAATCCGACATCACATGAAAGTTCATTGTTATTTTAAACAAATTTTTGGTACTTTAATGCCCAAAAGTATGAAATATCACTGAATGATGAAATATGTTTATATATTTGGTCTTTTCTAAGGATTTTATACTTGTTACAAAAAGTATCGTTAAAATTGGACGTCAAACGAAAGTTTATTGCTATTTTATGCAAAGAATTGTAGTTTAATGATTAAAAATACAAATTTACTGTGGGAAGTGTAGTATTTTTATAGAAATTCTGTTTTTAGAAGATCTTAAGGTGTTGTGAAAGTTTCATCGAAAACCGATTTAAATTTAAAGTTTGTTGCCAGATTATGCAGTTTTAGGAAAGTTGATTGCTATTTTAGGCAGATTTTTTGTGAAAAGGGATCGACAGAAGGAGAGTTGTGCACGATAAGCGTCAGTTTCATATGAGAGAAATTACAAGAAGAGGAATTGAATATGCATTCCCAAGATTGTAATTTACCTTTTTGTTGTATCGCTTATACATTTGATGATACTTATTTTGGTTGTAGACGTTTATATACTTGAAATACTTTTTGATCGATATGTTATGAAATGATATTATTTTTTTTAAATTGAATTGTAATTAGAAAAACTATCACGAAGCAATTAAATAAATATTTGTATTTGCATTAAATTTAAAAAATAATGAATGTGTTTCTTTTGTCTAGAAAATATTGCATTTATGTAATTTAAAACAATAATAAAGTGTTGCAATAGATTGATGATGGTGTTGCACTTACATAATGACAACATTTGATAAGTGTTGCATTTGATAAGTAAGTGTTGCTATATGTTGGTAACAATAAATTAAAAGTGTTGCTTTAGAGTATAAAAAGTGTTGCATTTAAAAAGTGTTGCATTTATAAAATCATGGCAACACATTAAAAAGTGTTGCTTTAGAATATAAAAAGTGTTGCGTTTAAAAAGTGTTGCATTTATAAAATAATGGCAACACTTTTGAAAAGTGTTGCATTATCTAGTGAAAGTGTCGCTTTAGGCATAAGGCGACGTTGGCGAAGGTGGCACTAGATAAAGTGTCGCATTAGGCATATAGCAACACTTTTAAGGCCTAACACAACACTTTTCTAATGTTGCTTTAGGTTCATTTTGTTGTAGTGTTTCAAGCCGAAAGGCATCTTGGTGTAACAGAAAATGCCCTGACTAGTATGAAACGCGGTTTTGTCATCGTCCTTTTCATCCATCTGTATCTGGTGGTACCCCTTATAAGCGTAAAGGAAACACTTATATGGGAAACCTGCTAGGGACTCCACCTTCCAGTCAATTTCCGGTAGAGGGTAGCAGTCCTTTGGGCACGCTTTGTTAAGGTCTTTAAAGTCGATGCACATCCTCCAGCTACCATCTGCGTTTCGAACCATAACTGGGTTCGCTATCCACGTGTGGTACTTGACTTCTCTTAGAATCCCAGCGGCTACGAGCTTGGTAACCTCCTCACACACTGCCTGGTCTTGTTCACGGGCCAGGGGTCTTTTCCTTTGTCAAACGGGAGTCGCCTGAGGCTCTATGTTTAAAGAGTGAGTAGTTTTGATCATTCTACCCTCTTCCACTTCCAGCTGCCTGGGGATCCCTGTCATGTCATCGGGTGTCCAAGTGAACACATCTTTATTTTTCCTTAAAAGACCTTCAACCTCCTTCCTTACTTCCTCAGGTAGGTTTACACCTACAACCACTGTCTGCTCCGGGTAATCCTGATTAACGATCACGTTGGTATTGGCTTGCAATCCATCTTTGTCCACGGGCTTTGCGTCTATTGCTTTCTGCACCTGCGAGCATTCCTCCGCCTGCTCTGGGTACTCTGTTAAGATGGTGGCTATACCACACGAGGTGGGGAATTTCACCATCCCGTGCCCCGTGGATACAATGACCTGTAATTTTCCCAGTGTAGGGCGTCCCAGGATAGCGTTGTACGATGACTTAGAGCGAACCACAAGGAAGGTTACCCACTCATCTCTTTCCACCTGACCCTGCCGCAGGGAGACTCGAAGGCGAAGCTGCCCCAACGGCCAGGATATCTTCCCTGAGAACCCCTTCAAAGGAATTGAAGCAGGTCGCAATTTTTTCTGCACGGCATCAGGTATTCGTAAAAAACAGTCTTCATAGAGGATATCGCATGCACTTCCCCAATCCAAGTACACTCTCCAAACACGTACATCTTCGATAATGGCCTTGATTACCACAGGTCCACAGTGCGTCATTCCACCTGGGGGAAAAGCTGATTTCCACAGTATTGGTGGTCAACGACTTGTTTTTCTTGAGGGGGATTTCATCACCAGCCACCCGTACCATAAGGATTTCTGCGACATACAAAAGGCTTATCATTACACGTTTTTAGTTTGTATTTGGAACAATTGTCAATGTAGCGTTTGCAGTTTCTCCATTTATATTTTTAGGTTAAACTCATACAGTGAAACAATTGTTAAAAGATCATAACAAATTGGAAAGCTTTTTAACTTTAAGAGACAATAGAAGTGGCTGTACATACAATATTACAACTGTTAGAAGGTTATAACAAGCGTGTTCAGAACAAGGACGTTTTGGTCCCTTTTATGATTAGAGTGTTGCCTAAATAAAATTATTATGTATGATTACTGAAAGTGAACTTCTACAAATTAACGAGTCTTGATTCAATTCAACATTAGAGTTTTCGGTTTGTTGCAACGAATACACTAATATGTTCATAGGATTTGAATTAATATAGATACCTCAAACATAAATTTGACATTACTTTTTATCAGGATTTCATTAAATTTTTATTTTCTAAAATATGCATGAAAACCCTTTATACTCTTTAGAAAATTGATATGTTGTCGAACAACATATTGTTAAATAAAAATTATTTGCCTCCGCCGCTTTGCGTGGATACAAGACTAGTATTTAGAAATATATAAAATTAATAGGTCATAATAAATAATAATATCATTCTTATATAATTCTTATATACTTTTGTTTTAAAATAATATTTATATCTTTACCTTTAAATTTTTTACATTTCTTATGTATTAAAAATATTCACGTAATACGCGGGTAACAAACTAGTATAATATAATTGGAAACTCGCGTAACCTGTTTGCACCTGGAGTGGCGTGGCATGCAGTGGTGGGTGTTTGACGGTTGGTTTGTTTACATAAATTAGAAATTTGATGTTTTACCGAAGAAAATTTATAAATGGATATATAAAATTTTGTTGGGTTGGAATTCAAGAGAATTCATGTATGTTATATCACCAACTCTAACACCATGTCACACAAGTTGGTTATATAAACCAACTTTACCATTTTTATCAATATTTCATCATCATTGAAAACTATGATCAATACACACACTAAAATAAAAAAGAATTGGTAGCAAATGTATCCAAATGATTGTCATCATCAAACTCAAGGATTTTGAGGTAAATATTAACAATCACGTTATATATATTTTGTAGATTTTTGTGATGAGATGGATATTATAAACAAGAGTTTTTCGGTAAATGTTAATGTAACGCCCGTATTTTCATATAAATATTTGAATACGAGATAGACGAGTTAATTTTTTTGTAATACGAAATTAATTCTTGAGATATGAAAACAATCAATTATCGATGAGATGGTAGTTTAAAAACATAAACCGAACTAAACGTAAATTTTCGTTGAAAATCAATAACCCAAAGTATATTACCTAAAGTTGCAAATTGGGTGATGGATTGAGAATTCTTGTTTGACTTTATGGGAAAAGAATATACATCAAATTGGTGTGTTACTTTTACTGCAACTTCTCCTCCTCAATGCATCCTTTCTTTGGTTATTCTTTTTTAATTCAAACATGTTCATTCAATCCAAGACATTTCAAATCAATTAAAAAAAAAGAAAGAAAGAAGAGGCTGGAGGCAAGAACTTGCATTCATTTTCATCTTCAAGTTTAATCTTTGAGGTACAACTTAACTATTTCTTGAATTTCCGTATGTATTATTTATACAATGCTAGAACCTCTAAAATGTGAATTATTAGTGGGTTGTAAATCTAAAATGAATCCATTTGTGTACCCACATCACTTTCTTTTTCAAAGAAAAACCATAACCTCCATCAACGGTGATCACGTGGGCCCAATTTCGTGTTGACCCATGGGCATGAGGAGCCCAATTCCCCTGTTGCAAGGCTTTTGGCCTGCTATCGACTCGAAGCCATCCGCTTGACCCGCGAGTGACCCATGGGGCGACAAACCTGTGAGCTGCAGGGAGATCTTGTCGGGTAAAAGGTGCCATGCAGAGAAGTGAGCCAAAGCAATGCACCTGATTGGTTCGTCAGGGAGCACAGAAACGATCCCCGCGCACGTTCCCTTTTAACCAATAGGAGCCTCCCTGAGAAGCGCCTCGCCTGGAAGAGGGAATGTATAAATAGGGGTATTAACCATCTGGAAAAGGGTAATGATAATTTCTCACTTCACTTATTCTTTCTCTCGATACACTTCCTTTAGCATGTAACGCCCGTATTTTCATATAAATATTTGAATACGAGATTGACGAGTTAATTTTTTTATAATACGAATTTAATTCTTGAGATATGAAAACAATCAACTATCGATGAGATGGTAGTTTAAAAACTTAAACCGAACTAAACGTAAATTTTCGTTGAAAATCAATAACCCAAAGTATATTACCTAAAGTTGCAAATTGGGTGATGGATTGAGAATTCTTGTTTGACTTTATGGGAAAAGAATATACATCAAATTGGTGTGTTACTTTTACTGCAACTTCTCCTCCTCAATGCATCATTTCTTTGTTTATTCTTTTTTAATTCAAACATGTTCATTCAATCCAAGACATTTCAAATCAATTAAAAAAAAAAGAAAGAAAGAAGAGGCTGGAGGCAAGAACTTGCATTCATTTTCATCTTCAAGTTTAATCTTTGAGGTACAACTTAACTATTTCTTGAATTTCCGTATGTATTATTTATACAATGCTAGAACCTCTAAAATGTGAATTATTAGTGGGTTGTAAATCTAAAATGAACCCATTTGTGTACCCACATCACTTTCTTTTTCAAAGAAAAACCATAACCTCCATCAACGGTGATCACGTGGGCCCAATTTCGTGTTGACCCATGGGCATGAGGAGCCCAATTCCCCTGTTGCAAGGCTTTTGGCCTGCTATCGACCCGAAGCCATCCGCTTGACCCGCGAGTGACCCATGGGGCGACAAACCTGTGAGCTGCAGAGAGATCTTGTCGGGTAAAAGGTGCCATGCAGAGAAGTGAGCCAAAGCAATGCACCTGATTGGTTCGTCAGGGAGCACGGAAACGATCCTCGCGCACGTTCCCTTTTAACCAATAGGAGCCTCCCTAAGAAGCGCCTCGCCTGGAAGAGGGAATGTATAAATAGGGGTATTAACCATCTGGAAAAGGGTAATGATAATTTCTCACTTCACTTATTCTTTCTCTCGATACACTTCCTTTAGCATGTAACACCCGTATTTTCATATAAATATTTGAATACGAGATTGACGAGTTAATTTTTTTATAATACGAATTTAATTCTTGAGATATGAAAACAATCAACTATCGATGAGATGGTAGTTTAAAAACTTAAACCGAACTAAACGTAAATTTTCGTTGAAAATCAATAACCCAAAGTATATTACCTAAAGTTGCAAATTGGGTGATGGATTGAGAATTCTTGTTTGACTTTATGGGAAAAGAATATACATCAAATTGGTGTGTTACTTTTACTGCAACTTCTCCTCCTCAATGCATCCTTTCTTTGTTTATTCTTTTTTAATTCAAACATGTTCATTCAATCCAAGACATTTCAAATCAATTAAAAAAAAAAAGAAAGAAGAGGCTGGAGGCAAGAACTTGCATTCATTTTCATCTTCAAGTTTAATCTTTGAGGTACAACTTAACTATTTCTTGAATTTCCGTATGTATTATTTATACAATGCTAGAACCTCTAAAATGTGAATTATTAGTGGGTTGTAAATCTAAAATGAACCCATTTGTGTACCCACATCACTTTCTTTTTCAAAGAAAAACCATAACCTCCATCAACGGTGATCACGTGGGCCCAATTTCGTGTTGACCCATGGGCATGAGGAGCCCAATTCCCCTGTTGCAAGGCTTTTGGCCTGCTATCGACCCGAAGCCATCCGCTTGACCCGCGAGTGACCCATGGGGCGACAAACCTGTGAGCTGCAGGGAGATCTTGTCGGGTAAAAGGTGCCATGCAGAGAAGTGAGCCAAAGCAATGCACCTGATTGGTTCGTCAGGGAGCACGGAAACGATCCTCGCGCACGTTCCCTTTTAACCAATAGGAGCCTCCCTGAGAAGCGCCTCGCCTGGAAGAGGGAATGTATAAATAGGGGTATTAACCATCTGGAAAAGGGTAATGATAATTTCTCACTTCACTTATTCTTTCTCTCGATACACTTCCTTTAGCATGTAACACCCGTATTTTCATATAAATATTTGAATACGAGATTGACGAGTTAATTTTTTTATAATACGAATTTAATTCTTGAGATATGAAAACAATCAACTATCGATGAGATGGTAGTTTAAAAACTTAAACCGAACTAAACGTAAATTTTCGTTGAAAACCAATAACCCAAAGTATATTACCTAAAGTTGCAAATTCGGTGATGGATTGAGAATTCTTGTTTGACTTTATGGGAAAAGAATATACATCAAATTGGTGTGTTACTTTTACTGCAACTTCTCCTCCTCAATGCATCCTTTCTTTGTTTATTCTTTTTAATTCAAACATGTTCTTTCAATCCAAGACATTTCAAATCAATTAAAAAAAAAAGAAAGAAAGAAGAGGCTGGAGGCAAGAACTTGTATTCATTTTCATCTTCAAGTTTAATCTTTGAGGTACAACTTAACTATTTGTTGAATTTCCGTATGTATTATTTATACAATGCTAGAACCTCTAAAATGTGAATTATTAGTGGGTTGTAAATCTAAAATGATCCCATTTGTGTACCCACATCACTTTCTTTTTCAAAGAAAAACCATAACCTCCATCAACGGTGATCACGTGGGCCCAATTTCGTGTTGACCCATGGGCATGAGGAGCCCAATTCCCCTGTTGCAAGGCTTTTGGCCTGCTATCGACCCGAAGCCATCCGCTTGACCCGCAAGTGACCCATGGGGCGACAAACCTTTGAGCTGCAGGGAGATCTTGTCGGGTAAAAGGTGCCATGCAGAGAAGTGAGCCAAAGCAATGCACCTGATTGGTTCGTCAGGGAGCACGGAAACGATCCCCGCACACGTTCCCTTTTAACCAATAGGAGCCTCCCTGAGAAGCGCCTCGCCTGGAAGAGGGAATGTATAAATAGGGGTATTAACCATCTGGAAAAGGGTAATGATAATTTCTCACTTCACTTATTCTTTCTCTCGATACACTTCCTTTAGCATGTAACGCCCGTATTTTCATATAAATATTTGAATACGAGATTGACGAGTTAATTTTTTTATAATACGAATTTAATTCTTGAGATATAAAAACAATCAACTATCGATGAGATGGTAGTTTAAAAACTTAAACCGAACTAAACGTAAATTTTCATTGAAAACCAATAACCCAAAGTATATTACCTAAAGTTGCAAATTGGGTGATGGATTGAGAATTCTTGTTTGACTTTATGGGAAAAGAATATACATCAAATTGGTGTGTTACTTTTACTGCAACTTCTCCTCCTCAATGCATCCTTTCTTTGTTTATTCTTTTTAATTCAAACATGTTCTTTCAATCCAAGACATTTCAAATCAATTAAAAAAAAAGAAAGAAAGAAGAGGCTGGAGGCAAGAACTTGCTTTCATTTTCATCTTCAAGTTTAATCTTTGAGGTACAACTTAACTATTTGTTGAATTTCCGTATGTATTATTTATACAATGCTAGAACCTCTAAAATGTGAATTATTAGTGGGTTGTAAATCTAAAATGATCCCATTTGTGTACCCACATCACTTTCTTTTTAAAAGAAAAACCATAACCTCCATCAATGGTGATCACGTGGGCCCAATTTCGTGTTGACCCATGGGCATGAGGAGCCCAATTCCCCTGTTGCAAGGCTTTTGGCCTGCTATCGACCCGAAGCCATCCGCTTGACCCGCGAGTGACCCATGGGGCGACAAACCTGTGAGCAGCAGGGAGATCTTGTCAGGTAAAAGGTGCCATGCAGATAAGTGAGCCAAAGCAATGCACCTGATTGGTTCGTCAGGGAGCACGGAAACGATCCCGGCGCACGTTCCCTTTTAACCAATAGGAGCCTCCCTGAGAAGCGCCTCGCCTGGAAGAGGGAATGTATAAATAGGGGTATTAACCATCTGGAAAAGGGTAATGATAATTTCTAACTTCACTTATTCTTTCTCTCGATACACTTCCTTTAGCATGGCAGCTGATTTTGGCATCGGAGTGTCCTCACAGGGGCTCTCCCTGTGTTGACACTAACTGTAGCTCTCTATTTTCCTTATTGCAGGCACTCGATTCTTCCCCTTGAACCCTCTGGAAACGTTATTTAGCTACTTAACGCCTTGACCCCTTGTTATTGATTGTCAGACGCACAAACAATTGGCGCCATCCGTGGGACACGACTGGTTACGGTGGTACTAGCTTTGTTCTTAGATGTTCGGAATGGATGAGTCGGATGTAGCTGAGATAGGCCCTCAAGGCCCCCCAGGAGGAGAGCTGCCCCCCTTCCAGGCAGGTCTCCAGATGCCTATGGGAGTAGTGGAACCTTCCCTAGCCGTTGAGGCGCCCCTTCCCTCTTTAGACTCTGATACAACTACGCAGGTGATAAACCGTCAGTTCGTAACGGCGAATTTTGAACAACTACAGGCCCTCATGCAAGAGCACTCTCATTCTGTTGAGGCTACCCCTCCCCCCCTGGACAAGAACAATGAGGTGATGATGGAGTATTAAGACGTAGATTTAGAGGAAATGGATGAGCATATAGATACCCAGGAGTTCGGTACGAGGGAAGGACCATCTCGCAGGATTCAAGAGGCCCTAGCGACCAAGGCCAAGATGTCAGTAGCAAGCGAGGCCAACCCCCTTCTACGAACTGTGTCCAAGCAGACGATGCAAGGCGCTCGTGCCTCCTTGGCAACGCCACCTACCCTGGTGTCTCGAAGGGAAGGCCTCATACAAAGTAGAGATTCTGAGGCGTTGGGAAGTGCAAGAAGGAGGGAACGCGTGGAGCCACCACCCCAAGTCAGATTCACAAGCCAATGACGTAGGGGATTGGAAGAAGTGGTAATACCCGCTACAAGCAGGACTTCTCAGGGCCAGGCCCGCAGGGATTTCCAAAAAGGACCTAACCCCCTTAACTTAGAGCCTCACTTCTAGGAGGTTAATGGGGGAAGATCCTTCCCCTTCCGCAGAGTGGATTGAAGACTACCCCCTTCCTGAGGGCTTGAAACTACCCTCAAATGTAGGGGTATACAATGGAACAGGAGATCCCGACGACCATTGGCGCCTGTTTGCAGGAGCCATGAAGATATCCAAATGGGTACCGCCAATGGCATGCCATATGTTTTCAATGACGCTTAAGGGCACTGCTCGTTTATGGTTGGAATCATTACCCCCAGGCGGTATCAACAGCCTCGATGAGTTAAGGACGAAATTTCGTTCTAACTTCATGCAGCAGCAAAGGTATACGAAGACTCACCTGGAGCTTTATAATATTAAGAAAACTGAGGCAGAAGGCCTGCGAGCCTTCGTGGAAAGATACAATTTGGAGAGTCAACATACAGGGGTTTGGGAGACGACGCTAAAGTGTCTGGTTTTATACATAGGCTCAGACATCGACAACTCGTGGAGTTCTTGTCTCAAGATCTGCCAGCCTCCTATCAGGAGAGTTTGGAAAAGACTTATGCTTACATACGGTCTAAAGAGCTATGTACTCAAAATCAAACCCCTAGGAAGTCGATTCAAGAGAGGAATCACAAGTCCTATCAAGGAAGGGAGTTAGACACCTCGTTCAGTGGGCGTCATGATAGAGAAGAGAAGTATGCCCTGTATGGTCGCAGGGAGGATCGGTACAGAAGAAATGACACCCTCCTGTCACTCACCAAGACCCCCAGGGAAATCTTGGCAACGGAGGTGCTAGCCTCCTCGTTTAAGTCCCCAGCTCGCATGCAGGGTGATCCTAAAAAGAGAAACCTGGCGGAATATTGCGAGTTTCATGAAGACAATGGACAGCACACCAACGACTGCATAGAGTTGCATAAGCGTATCGAATGTGCTATTAAAATGGGGAAGCTCTCACATCTGGTGCGGAACATTAAGGGCAAATCACAGTCCAAGGAGCAAGGCCAAAAAAGGCGGTACGCCTGGCAGAAGCACAAAGCACCTGATAACTCGAAGCTAAAGGAGCCTGTCGTAGAAATTCTTATAGTACGGGTGGCTGGTGATGAAAGCCCCCTCAAGAAGAACAAGTTGCTGACCGCCAATACTGCGCAAATCGGCTTTCCTCCAGGTGGAATGACGCACTGTGGACCTGTGGTAATCAAGGCGATTATCGAAGATGTACGTGTTTGGAGAGTGTACTTGGATGGGGGAAGTGCATGTGATATCCTCTACGAAGACTGTTTTTACGTATTCCTGATGCCGTGCGTAAAAAATTGCGACTTGCTTCAATTCCTTTGAAGGGGTTCTCAGGGGAGATATCCTGGCCGTTAGGGCAGCTTTGCCAGCGCGTCTCCCTGCGGCAGGGTCAGGTGGAAAGAGAGGAGTGGGTGACCTTCCTTGTGGTTCATTCCAAGTCATCGTACAACACTCTCCTGGGACGCCCTTCACTGGGAAAATTACAGGCCATTGTATCCACGGGGCACGGGATGGTGAAATTCCCCACCTTGTGTGGTATAGCCACCA
Source organism: Centrapalus pauciflorus (assembly GCA_020465985.1). Lineage (NCBI taxonomy): Eukaryota > Viridiplantae > Streptophyta > Magnoliopsida > Asterales > Asteraceae > Centrapalus > Centrapalus pauciflorus. The sequence continues at coordinate 30,086 of JAANYP010007779.1, read as the reverse complement.
TCTTGACAGAGTACCCAGAGCAGGCGGAAGAATGCTCGCAGGTGCAGAAACAATAGACGCAAAGCCCGTGGATAAAGATGGATTGCAAGTCACTACCAACGTGATCGTTAATCAGGGTTACACGGAGCAGACAGTGGCTGTAGGTGTAAACCTACCTGAGAAAATAAGGAAGGAGGTTGAAGGTCTTTTAAAGAAAAATAAAGATGTGTTCGCCTGGACACCCGATGACATGACAGGGATCCCCATGCAGCTGGAAGTAGAAGAGGGTAGAATGATCAAAACTACTCGCTCTTTAAACATAGAGCCTCATGCGACTCCCGTTTGCCAAAAGAAAAGACCCCTGGCCCATGAACGAGACCAGGCGGTGTGTGAGGAGGTTACAAAGCTCGTAGCAGCTGGGATTCTATGGGAGGTCAAATACCACACATGGGTAGCGAACCCAATTATGGTTCGAAAGGCAGATGTCAGCGGAGGATGTGCATCGACTTCAAAGACCTTAACAAAGCGTGCCCAAAGGACTGCTACCCTCTACCGGAGATTGACTGGAAGGTGGAGTCCCTAACAGGCTTCCCATAAAAGTGCTTCCTTGACGCTTATAAGGGGTACCACCATATACAGATGGATGAAAGGGACGAAGACAAAACCGCGTTTCATACTAGTCAGGGTACTTTCTGTTACACCAAGATGCCTTTCAGTTTGAAAAACACGGGGGCCACATATCAATGCCTGGTGTCAGATTGGGAGAAACCTGGAGGTGTACGTGGACGATATGGTGATCAAGAGCAGGATGGAGAACACTCTCTTGGAGGATATAGAAGAGGCGTTTCAGACGTTAAGAAGGGTTAAAATGAAACTCAACCCGAACACGTTTGGGGTTGAAGAAGGTCATTTCCTAGGACACATGATAACCAGGGATGCCATCAAAGCTAACCCTAAAAATGCTATTGCCATTGCGGACCTGGTGCCACCTACTACTGTTAAAGAGGTCCAATGTTTAAACGGCAAACTAGCAGCGTTGAGCCGTTTCTTGTCCAAAGCGGCGGAAAGGTCTTTACCATTATTCAAAACATTCAAGGGCACGTTGGAAAAGAGTGGCTTCAAATGGACGGCTGAGGCGGATAACGCCATCAAAGAGATGAAAAAGACAATTACTAAGCTTGTAACCATTACTGCACCCATTCTAGGCGAGGAGCTGATCATGTACTTAGCAGCTTCTGATGAGACTATAAGTGTCTTCCTACTGGCTGAGAGGGGTAGGCGGCAGATGCCAGTGTATTTTGTAAGCAGAACGCTACAAGGACCTAAGCTGAATTACCCACCTTTGGAGAAGTTATCCCTAGCCTTGGTCAACGCGGCTAGGAAGCTGAGGCGCTACTTTCAACCACACACGATAGTGGTCCTGACAGACTAGCCGATTAGACAGGTTCTTTTGAAGCCGGAGATGTCAGGTCGTCTGGCAAAATGGGCGATTGAGCTGGGGGAACACAACATTGAGTTCCGACCGAGGTCCGCGTATAAAGGACAGGTACTGGCTGATTTTCTAGCCAAAATGAATACCACGTTACCCGCAACAACGGTGACGAAGGGTGCAACCATCTGGAGCTTGTATACGGATGGGTCGTATGGGTCGGAAGGCTCGGGAGCTGGCTTGATTCTGACAGATCCTGATGGAAAAAAGCATACATATGCCCTTCGTTTAATTTCAATGCCTCTAACAACGAAGCTGAGTACGAAGCTTTATAACTTTGTCATCATCGTCGGGACTAGAAACATGGATTGGAGAGTCACTTCCCAAAGAAGTACCAGCTGCTTTTCTTTTCAGGCGGGTACGGGCGGAGGGACAGAGCTAGGATCTACTAAGGCTTGTTCATAGGTGGCAACGATGCTATCCCCCTTGCTCGAAGAGGACCAGGCGGAGAGATGGCCTAAGGGGGTTAAAGAACCCTCTGGAGCTGCCTGACCAGGTCTCAGGCTCTCGGCATCCGAGCGATTTACATTAACAGCTTCAAATCCCTCTAGATCATCAGAGGACAGGTATTCCATTACATTCATAACTGCAATAAAACAAAGAAAATGTTAAGAGCATAACTATAAGTAAAGGGTGGATAGTCAGACGGCTCAAAGTAGGAAAAAAGGGTCCTACCAATGCCCCATTTCGATATTACAGGAAGGGTGTTAGGGTCCCCCCAGTTAGGATTCATTCCCAAAAGAGCAAGCACGGGGTTGGGATAAGTCCTCAAATTAATACTTTGGCGAGCAAGCAATGCTAGAAGATCAACATCCAAATCCCTGGTTTCAGGAGGACAAGTTAACGAATGAGGGCGACCCCCTGCTCTCCATATTAACACATCCCTATCGCCTGGGGGAACAATGGTACTATCTATCCAGAAGAATGAGCCGCGCCATTCGCGTAGCCCCTGTGGGGGGTCGGTAAATACGTCTGGAACAGGCGCTTTTCTCCTTTCGAAACTAAACCAGTCCTCCAGGCAGGTTAGTTTAAAGAAATACCCAAACAAGGGGATAGAAGGGACACCACCTACGGCCATGCAGGCCGCCTAAAAAATGGTGGCACGCAACACTGCTAAGGGTGACATTTTCCCAGGAGGAGTCCCGTAATGTCTCAATAAAGAAAGGTAAAAAGGGGAGAAAGGAAGCCTGAGGTTTCCAATGGAAAATTGCTTGGTATACAAAGCCACTTTGCCCTCCGGAGGGCAAAGAGCTGTTGCTCGTCGGTGAGGGAGTTGAGGATGAAGTTCAGCAGGAATACCATACTCGGCCGAGAAAATTTTGAACTCAGAATTCTAGAGGGTATATGGTACCTTATCAGCTGAGGGCACTGTAGGCATAATGATAAGAAGAAAATATAAGGAAGGAAGAAAAGTATTGCTAACCTGGGAAAAGAAAGATCGTCGGAGAATGGATGAGTAAACCGCACGATGATGATGGAAAAAACTTCAAGAAAGAAACAAGAAATGAAACAGGTTTTAAACTTTGAAAAAGCTTAAATTTCGGGTTTAATGGGGAAGTGGGATGAGAGGCAGGAATATCCTGGACACGTGTCGTCCTCCTATCAACTCTGCGTGAAACTGACAGAAGGACGTGACAGTTGGGGAACGAGCCACGCGCGCGTGAAACCTCTTGTCATCATGACCTTCATTAATTGGTGCTTACGCCACCTCCCAGAACCATCCCATCAAGCGATCATTCTTCAGGTCGCATTGAACGATTTTTTCAACCTATCTCAAATTGAGTGGACGCCGGAAGTTTAAAAGACCCACAATTATTAAGGTCTACCATTTGGCCGTTACTTTTTGAAATATGATATTTCTACGACACTCGATCGCCTCACCTCGAATATCCCAAGTATCAAAAGCTTCAATCACCTTGTCCCAGATGTTTTAGGCATTTAGAGCCCTTGTCGCCTCGCCTCAAATGCTCTAGGCGCTAAATGATCCATTCACTCCACCGCTAACAGCTCGCCTTGCAGTTTCTGGATTGACGCATAGTCTCTCAAAGTTCTAACCAAAACTATACGTTTTCACTAGAACTTAGGGGACTTGATCACGTGGGCCCAATTTCTTGTTGACCCATGGGCATGAGGAGCCCAATTCCCCTGCTGCAAGGCTTTGGGCCTGCTATAGACCCGAAGCCATCTGCTTGACCTGCAAGTAACCCATGTGGCGACAAACCTGTGAGCTGCAGGGAGATCTTGTCGGGTAAAAGGTGCCATGCAGAGAAGTGAGCAAAAGCAATGCACCTGATTGGTTCGTCAGAAAGCGCGGAAACAATCCCCGCGCACGTTCCCTTTTAACCAATAGGAGCCTCCCTGAGAAGCACCTCGCCTGGAAGAGGGAGGGTATATATAGGGGTATTAACCATCTGGAAAAGGGTAATGATAGTTTCTCACTTCACTTATACTTTCTCTCGATACACTTCCTTTAGCATGGCAGCTGATTTAGGCATCGGGTGTCCTCAAAAGGGCTCTCCCTGTGTTGACACTAACCGTAGGTCTCTATTTTCCTTATTGCAGGCACTCGAATCTTCCCCTTGAACCCTCTGGAAACGTTATTAACCTACTTATCCCCTTGATCCATTATTATTGATTGTCAGACGCACAAACAAACGGAGTTTTCTCAACCTTTGTGAAACAACCGAATTAACTTCAAAGATTAAAAATAAATATCAAAATGTTATTAGAAATGGATTTCTAATGAGTTATGATGGTTAAATTCAAATTTTTAGACCATTTGAGTTTATTCCATAAATTTTGTACTTAAGAGTTTGATTTAAAAATTTGATAGAAATCCTTGATTTTTAAGAGTGTGTATGTGTTGTGGGGTGGCCGGGGTTCGGGCAGCCCTGCCGCCGGTCGGCCGGCCTCCTCTCCTTCTCGTCGTGACCCTCTGTTCTGCTATCTGTCGCTCCCCTGTTTCCCTTCTTTCTGTTTTTTTTTCCCAAGCAGCCAAGCAGAGACCAATTATTGGGTGGGCTATTTAATTTTTTTATTGGGCCGGCTCTGGTTTGGGCCTGGAATGGGTTTGGGGTTGGGCCAGACAGCGACGGTGCCTGCCTCTCTTGCTCTGCTCCTCGACACTCACACACACTGCACTTCTGCTTTTATGTTTTTTTTTCTTTTCAATAGCCAACAACAAATAAATGAAATTGCTTGGAGGCTTGGAACCCATTTAATTGTCTGTCTTTATTTCCTTCTTCGCAGGCAAGAAAATAGGAATAATTAAAAAAGGGTCATGGGCTTAACTAAATTAAATTAGGAATAGTTGGGTCGAAATTTTTTGTAAGGATTAACTGTTTGATTAAGGCCCAAATAGACTTTTAGGTATTTTGTGGGTTTAAAGTTTTAAATAGATTGGGCTTTAAGAAAAAGATTTGATCCTTAGACTAGTGGGTTGAGTAAGAGTGTTTAATTGGGTTTAATTATTTTGGGCTTAAGTTTAATAATAATGAGAATTGGTGGACTTAAAATGGTGGGTTACATAATTAAATAACTGGGCTAACTAAAGAAGTTAACTTTGGGCCCGGTTCATTAGAATTTGTTAATGGACTCACTAACTAATTGGGTTGTCAATTAAATAGGAGTTAGACTTAATAAATTTAAATTAATTGGGTTGTTGAATTGTTCATTTGGGCCACAAAGTAATTAGTATTTTTGGTTGTCACGTAAATTATTTTGAATTACTAAAATTAATGGAAGTTAAGGGAATGATGATTCATTTATGGTTTGCTATATTGATGGACCCAAACATTTAGTGTTTGTTGGGTTCTTTGGATTAAAGTATCTTTATACTAAGTTGAGCACGTTTAATTTAATTATAATAGGTGATTATAAATATGTTAAGGAGACCAAATATTTGAAACCGTAACCTTCAAGTCGGTTAATTCAATTTAATTACTATTAGCCAAAATAGGTTCAAAACCTATAAATATAGGCTAAATAACCTAAAACTTAAAGTTTAATTAATTTTAAAGATTTTGCCACATAAATAATTATATATCGTTTTAACCCCAGAAATTCGAAACTTTAGGCCAATCGAGGATTTTAGTTATATATAAATAAAAATAGTGCCGAATAAGAAATGTGCCTTTCTTATCAGGTCGTTAGTCGAGCGTGGTGGATTCTGATATTTTGGTTTGCTGGGAATTCTACAGTAGTGCTTCCAAGGACAATTGGTATCACTGTGAGTAACAGATTTATCTGCATGATTAGTTATATGTGTTTATGCATATTTTTTATATTCGTTTCATTTGTATCACCCTGCCATGTCATTATCATTTTCATGAATATATATATATATATATATATATATATATATATATATATATATATATATATATATTGTAAATATATATTCCCGTATAATATCAGCACCTTTAATGTTCTTTATCAAATCCCAAGAAGAATCAAGCTCAATAATTGAGAAATGATGAAGAAAAGACAAATGGAATATTGAGAGTGAATATGCAAAATGACGGCTATCGTATTCTCTTTGTTTCAACCGTGTGTTTACAATGAAACCCTAGGAGCCTATTTCTAGGCTCCATTAATTAACTATGGAACATTGTCAACTTTAGTCCCTTGACTTTTACAATGAAATAAATTAGAAGGAAATAAAGTACAAGGAAACTACTAAGTAAGTAATGATTACAAAACAACTCCCTATGATCGAAATAAAATGTCTAACAATCTCCCCCTTTTCGATCATTTAGGAGGTCCTGGAACTCTGGCATGGTCTGTTGATTCTCGGAGTCTAAGGATGACGTCGAAGCGTCTGGTCACTTGTCTCATATGTAGTCTTTCGTTCAGGTATTCAATGCCGCTGAGGATATCCTGAATCTCCTTCGGTGAGCATCTGAGTTCTGGATTTGGTTGAGCGTCAAAGTCTTGAACTTTCTGAGTAAGCGCTGCTCGAACCAATCTGATAGTGCCGTCGGAGTAACATGGAAGATCCTCAAAGCGCATGAATCTTTTGTAACCTTTCTGTTTTTAAAAATATAACCCATGGCTGTCCTCGAAGCAGAACTTATACGCCGGATAGTGGTCTAGCAAAAATATATCTTGATCAGGAGCTTTCAGACCCACTTTTACTAAGGCACTCTCAATTGCCATCTGAAAATCTCTGAGGCACATTATGATTGATCGGCGATTCATGCATCGAACCAGGGCTGCAAGAGCAGTCATGTGTGTCAGACGACCCTTGACTTTATTTATCATCTTGTTGTGCAGAAGCTCTATGTCGTCTATGTTTACAAAGTCAAGGTCACTTTCATACAGTTCTTGAACTGTGCCGTCTTCTCTGAGTACCTCGAAGGCTGGAGTGAACACTCTGGCTCTCTTGTACATATGGATGTTATTGATCTTGACTATTTTGGATTTTGACCAATATTTGCTCTTGTCTCTCTTTTCTCTTAGCATCATCTGATTATATTCAGTCATGTCGTATATTGGGGTGACATCTCTTGTGTCAAAACAGTCGACAGTTCGGGATCCGGATGGTTCAGCAATGTGGGCAGGCGGAGCTGATTGAGATGGAAGGGTTGATTGGACTGTTGGGGTAGGTATAACTGATGGAATTTCTTTTGGTGTGGGAGTGGGTTGGATTAATGGAGTGTCTATGGGAGTGGGTGAAGGTGATTGGATGGAAGAAGTTATTTGTTGTTGAGGTTCATGGGATGGGGAATCAAAAATTTTAATTGGAGGAGGTGATTGTTGCGGTGATTGGGGTTCAGGCTTTGGTGTGAGAAAGGTATACTCGTTATCTGTATCAGAGTCTGAGTCAGACACCAATATGATTTCGACTTTGTCGTATTGAGGCTCATATCTCACCATTGCTGACATAGGGTCTAATGGAGCTGGATCCTCAATCTGTAAAGGTTCATATTCTATCATTAACGCTTCCGTAGCCTCATAAGTCTGATCTCCAGACCCAGACCCTTGAATTTTCGTACCTTCAGCCTCTGCTCCCCCTACAATAATCATTGGGTCCTCAGAATGAACTTTCTGCCTTTTCTCCCCCTCATGACGATCAGGGTCGTCCCGATCGTCATGCTTTCTTTTTGGGGCCTCTGCTTGAGGGCGGCACTGGAGTTCGATTACCGCCGACTCAAGGCGGTCCATTCTTGAATTAATCTGCTCCTGGACTTGCAGAATTAGGCGTGTAAGCGCATCGATCTTTTCTGATAGCTCTGCCAGTTGGGTTTGGACAGAATGGGATCCTGGTGGAGGGACACCCTTACCCTTCATGAGTGAAAGTAGGGCGGTGTGACGTTCCTCGGCAACTTCCCTTTCGGCGTCCAGGTCAGCCCGGGTAATCACGCCGGCAGCACGTAGAGCTGCTGTTAACATCTCCAAATTGATTGGGAGATGGTTTGAAGTGGTTGGCGTTGATTGAGCCACTCTCGGTCTTCTTTCCGTCATTTCTGGCTCCGGTATATGATGCTTAGATCCGGAAGTTTGAGGATCTGCCACGAAGGCAGCTCTTGGGGATGCCGCGGAGGCATCGTGCGGTGTGCGTGTTTGGGGAGATGGAATCGTGAATGAATGAAGTGCAGTCACATGGGGAGGGGTGTGACCTCTTTCAACACCGCCACTCTCCGAATGAGAGGGCGATGGAGTATGTGCTAAGTCCCCGTGGAATGAAGTGGTTTCCCTTTGAGGGGAAACCAAGTGGGTGGTGGTGGTTATTTCGACCGTTGGACTGACGGTCTTATGGTGGGGAGTCCGGCTGATTGGGCTTGGTTCACCCTCAGATTGCATATCCCTCGCTCGCACGACAGAGACGGTTCTTTCTGAATCCGCCGTCTCTGCTGCCTCACCACCTGCTTCCTCCCTCACTAACACAGGCTCCCTCTCACCAGTACCCAGAGATTGTTGAACTTCCACTCGAGCTCCCTCATCCTCACTCATGCTCGCCTCACCTTCGGATTGGCTAGTCTCAGACGGTTCTGACTAAGACTCATCCGGATAACACTCTTGAAAATATTCCCTAACCCGTTCCAACCCCCTTGACCTCATTAGCAAAGATAGAGGTATTTTCATTATCGGCACTGTGGGGGCCCCCCTTTGGCAGACTTAACTTTTGAATTGCCACTGTGGGGTAGACGTCTGCCTCAGGACGTTCGTGAATATCGTCATCATGGTCCATGGCATACTAGATGATTAGCTGCAGAAACCGTTGGAGAAGTATGTATTTTCTGCCTTTCTTGGTTCCCCTCTCCACGTGGACTCGTTTTAGTTCCTCGAAGAGGAAAGCAGCATAATCCACATGGCGGTCAAAGGCAAAGCCTCTGAACATGGCTAGTACCTGATCCGATGCAGAGTCGTGGCCGGAATGCTTCGCGGTGAAGCATTTGTTGATTACATCAAAAAGTATTCGCCAGTGAGATTGAAGATTTTTGGTGTGGAAATCTGAGGGTTTGGAAAGAGGGCCATCATAACCCAGTTTTGGATTTCAGCTAGGGTTTCGGTGATGGATGGGTTGGGATCAAAATGTTCGCGGGTTGGTAGGTAGAATTCGGCAGGCAGGTGAAGGATGTGGCGGATGGCGGATATGGTGAGTTTGACTGGAACACAGTCGATGGTGGATGTAAAGTGAGGTTCAGGGTCAGGAAAGTATTGTAGCCTGTTCCAGAATTGTTGCAGATAGATCTGGGGAACAGCAATGGCGGTGGATAAGGCGTAATAGATTGGATGGCGAGTGAGAATGTCGAATGCAAGGGTTTGGGGTTATTTGGTTAGGATGGAAACGTCGAGCTGCCAGTTGTGTGGAATAAACTCGACAAACTCGGCGTTGGGGAGGATGGAATGTTCTAGGAGTGGGGCGTTATTATTTGGGATGGGGGGATGGGGTATGGTAAGAATGACTGCTGGTTCCATCATCCTGCAAGGTGCATCAGAGTTAGAATAAGAAGACTTTTAACTGATAAGGCATTGATGTGAAGTTTAGATTAGTGTGAAATAGAAACTGCCTGATCTGTTTAGCATCGGGTCTTTATTAGTAGAATAAAATTCTACTAATAAAGTCCAAAGTCAATTGTTAAGAGACCGATGTTAGACAAGACTTTTTCACTCAAACACTAGTCCTAACTCTAATCAATGGTGCACTTTGAGGAAAATATTTTTGTATTTTTGAATTTATATAAAAAATGCAAAAATGGAAAAATTTGAAAAATGCTAAGTGTTCGATTTCGGATGGTCCGAATTCGGATGAACAGTGTCACCAAATTCGGATCAGGCCAAAATCCGGATGATGCATGAATGGTTTGTGTGGGGTCCGAATTCGGATGAGGTGACAGGATTGGCCGAATTCGGATGGGTGGCCGAAATGCATGGAAGTGGTGATGTGGGTGGTGGTCCGAATTCGGATGTTACATGAACATGTTCCGAATTCAGATGTGGTGCGGATGGAAATGTTATGTATGCAAGAATGACAAGTAACCCAACTCAGATGGTAACCGAATTCGGATCCAATCCGAGTTCGGATGCACAGTGATGATGCAATGTGACTTAAGTTAATTTTCAAAATTCATTGAAGGATTGTGGACCAAATTCGGATCAACAGTGACCGAATTCGGATCTACAGTGACCGAATTCGGATTTCGGATGGTTGAAAAATTGAAAATTTTAAACTAAGTGGGACGTCCGAATTCGGATGATGGTCCGAACTCGGACATCCGAAATGCATGAGAGCAGTTAATGAGTTCATGCAAAAAATAAACGTGAACAGTTGAAACTTAACAAAAATGCATGAAATTACAGATACTAGACTAAAAACAGGTAAGGAACATTTTATTTAACTACAACTAATTCAACAAAGCATATTAAAGTACCTAAAAATATCAAAAACCGAGAATATAAACTATGAAAAATTTGAAAATCAAACAGTCAATTTAGTAATTTAAAAGCTGAAATAAAGGTAGAAAATGGTTACCTGATAGTGCCGAGGTTGAAATATGCAAGAAAAATTGAGTAAAATGATGATCCACAAAGCTTGAAATCGTGAAAATGGAGGTTTGGGCGGTGGGTTGTGCGACGGTGAAGAGAGAAAGGAGGAAAAAGGAAGTGTTGGAAATATCTTGAGGGAGAAGATACATTGACCGTTTGACCCGCCCTATTTAAAGGGAGCGGGTCGGGTCGGCTAAAGGATCCGCGCCCAAACCATCATGGGCCGACGGTTTTTCATCAAAACATACCAAAACAAAAATAGTTTGGGCCTTAGGATAAAATAAATTAACAAACATTTTAAGCATAAATTTGGCACAAACATGCAAACTCTTTTTTTATTTTTTTTTTAAACAAAAAATAAGCAGATGCAAAATAAAATATTTTTTGTAATTTTCTTTTAACAATTAAGTTAAGACAAAAGAAATAAAAATAAAAATGTTTCTTTTTTTTTTTGACGAATTTAAACAAATAAAATCTTTTTGTGATTTTCTGACCGATTAAATTGTGAAGACCACCCCTTACGGGGCAGTTCTCACCAGTCTAGGTCCCAATTCATGCAATACGATATCAATCATACTAAGATAGGGTAATTAAGTTGCGGAATTATAAATTACAAATACAAACATATTAGAATTAAGTTTAATATAGATTACAATTTTCAAATTAAACTTATAAGGCTACCATTTAATCTAATACATTACATCATAAAGTCATATCAAGTCTACCCAAAACCACCACAATTGTCATCTTCCAATCAGTACCGAAGGGTTCGTTGAGTAGTGGTCTATGAAAGCTTCAAAACTTGGATCTTGAATGACCTAAGAACTAGGTCCAGCAGGTGACTTTCCTTTATCTCTTCCTGTAAAAATTATCAAGTAGCAACTGTAAGCAAAGCTTAGTGAGTATATAGATTTTCAAATTAACATGCATAGTCAAGCGGATCATTAATCTAGCGTGATATGTCTTGGCTGCCGCTACAGCCCTCATGTTTGAGATATAGAATTCATAGAATCGGATGATGCTCAGGCCACGCTCACGCTTAAATTGTGGGGATCAGCCACATACTGGGCTAGCTACCAGTAAATCAACGTGGCGGAACATCGGAGGTCATTACCAAGTCCATAAGAATTGGTGAAATAGCCAGGTCTAGAACAATAGACCATCAAGGCTAATCAAGCTGAATAAATTTATCAAGTGTCTGATCAATAGTGAAAGCTTAAGTCATAGAAGTCATGATAGCAATGAATCATAAAGCAATATCTGAAGAAGTCTTAAATGCAATATGAAATGATAATCAAATAGCTATCATGATTCACTGGGCAACACCGAACCATGGTGTGCACAGGTCTCAATCCAGCTGATACAATGAATGACAATAAATCTAACATCAACAATACATCTCAACCGGAAAGTCAACATGTTAAATCTGAATATCTATAACTCACTGATCTGGGTCTTTATCAAACAGATATAAAATCTGCCACCTGAGTTATCTCAGGATTTTATCTTTAATCGGAGCTCTGGCTTTTCTTTTCAAGTCTTTGACCCACTGTCAATCTCTTTAATTCTTTAAATCTATGTTCAGAATTTAACTGAACCTGCCCATAATTTATCATTTGAAAAAAAAACGTTAGTTTTAAACTTTAATTGATCTGATTCTGATAATTCATAAACTTTTATGTCCTTTTTCATGGACATGTATGACCTCTGTCATTTAATTGTTTTGAATTTTCGTAGAACATTTCATGAACTTATTTGATAATTATAAGTTCTTACATTTGCGTATATATATATATATATATATATATATATATATATATATATATATATATATATATATATATATATATATATATATATATATATATATAGACAAATCAAATAAATATTTGTGGATACTATGTATATAAATATATATAGACACACATGCACTGCACTCTCATACAAATAAGAAAAGCAACATAAAAGAAAATAATGAATTACTTTGACTTTCTTTTGATTTTTGTTGCATGGAACACACACACACATTTGGAAATCTATATTTACACATATACATATAAACGCTTTCTGTTTCTGTTTGGACATATATACACTTACACATGCTATATATATATGTATGCATATATATTACCCACATGCATGCATATTACCGATACACGCCCCCACGGCAAGAAGAGAACCAAAACTACTATGTGGGTTTCAATATCACAAAGTTTCGGTAGTTGGGTTTAACATTACCGAAACCTTAAAAGGTTTCGGTATGTTTCGGTGTTCCATTGTGAGTCTCGGTAAGTATTTATGGTTTCTATATATATATTATGTAAGTTTCAGTATATAAAAACTGGTCTCGGTAGTTTGTTTTATAGGAAAGGTTTCGGTACTTCACTAAAATGGGTTTCGGTATAATACCGAAACCTTTTAAGAGTTTCAGTATCCTTAAAAAGTTTCAATAAAGTTATGTGGGTTTCAACCTGCAAGTTAACGTGTGGTATTTTAACTTCTCTTTCGTCAGCTAAGCTCTTTCTCAGATGACTGACATGGAATACAGGATGTATTCCCGATAGATCCGCTGGCAGTTCAAGACAATAAGATTGATTTCCTATCTTTTCGACAATCTTGAACGGACCAATGAATCTTGGAGCTAGCTTGTTTCTTTTAATGAACCGCACCACATTCTTCATTGGAGATACTTTCAGCATCAACCAATCGTTAACCGCAAAACTGATTGATCTGTGTCTATTGTCATAGTAAGACTTCTGCCTGCTTTGAGCTTCAAGTATGTTTCTTCTGACAAGTTGAATCTTTTCATGAGTCAACTGTAGAAGAGCAGGTCCTGCTATTGGCGATTCACCTGTTTCGCGCCAACAGGTAGGAGTTCTGCATTTTCGACCGTACAAAGCTTCAAATGGAGCCATCTTGATCGTTGAATGATAACTGTTGTTATACGAGAATTCGACAAGAGGCAAGTGGTCATCCCAGTTACCACCTAGATCAAGAACACAGGCACGAAGCATATCTTCAAGAGTTAAGATAGTACGTTCACTTTGGCCATCTGCACTTGGGTGATAAGCTGTACTCATAGAAATTCGAGTACCCATCCCTTCTTGCAACGCTTTCCAAAATCTTGAAGTGAAACGACTATCACGATCAGAGACAATAGATTTCGGCACACCATGACGAGAGATGATCTCGGTAAAGTACATCTGTGCCAGTTTATCGAGAGAATATGTCTCTTTCATCGGTATGAAGTGAGCTGACTTTGTTAAACGATCCACGACCACCCAGATAGAATCGTGCTGTCTCTTGGTTTTCGGGAACTTCGTAATGAAGTCCATTGTTATATGCTCCCACTTCCACTCAGGAACTGGCAGTGGTTGCATATCCCCGAAGGGTTTCTGATGTTCTGCCTTAACCATTTGACAGATTCTGTAGCTTTCAACATATAAACCGATGTCTTTCTTCATTCCTGGCCACCAATAGTAAGCTTTCAGATCGAAGTACATCTTTGAGCTGCCAGGATGAACAGATAACTTAGACTGATGGGCTTCAGATAGAAGAGTGTTGCGGATAGAACCATATTTAGGAATCCAGATTCGGTTTCCCTTGAGACAATGAAGTCCTAAGTGATTCATAGATAGAAATTGAAGTTGCCCTTTAAGATTTTCAGAACCGATATTTTCTTCTTTCCATGCTTCAACTTGAGAAGATCTGATGTCTTCGATAAGATCTGAAGAGAATACTACAGGAGTTAGGGCATAGCAACACTTTTCTGGATACGTCTTTCTACTCAAAGCATCCGCGACCACATTTGCTTTGCCGGGATGATATAGGATCTCGCAATCATAGTCCTTGATAAGTTCCAAGGACCGACGCTGTTTCATATTCAGATCCTTTTGAGTAAAGAGATGTTTGAGACTCTTATGATCGGTGTAAAGCTGACACCGAGTCCCATAGAGATAGTGACGCCAGATCTTCGGTGCAAAGGTAACGGCAGCTAACTCAAGATCATGAGTTGGTGCACTTTTCTCGTAATCCTTTAATTGCCTTGAAGCGTAGGCAATAACTTTCCCCCTTTGCATCAGAACACATCCTAAGCCAGTACCAGAGGCATCACTATAGACAACGAAATCATCATTGCCTTCCGGTGAAGCTAGGATCGGCGATTGAATAAGCTTCTGTTTCAGAATGTCAAATGCCTCTTGCTGTTTATCAGACCAAACGAAAGGAGTATTCTTTCGTGTTAGCATCGTTAGAGGTATAGCAATCTTCGAGAAGTCCTTTATGAATCGCCGGTAGTAACCAGCCAATCCAAGGAAACTTCGGATTTCTGAGGCATTACGAGGCGTTTGCCATTTCTGAACGGCCTCGACTTTAGAAGGATCAACGGAAATCCCTTCGCTAGAAACAACATGGCCAAGGAACTGAATCTATAAGAATCAAAGTAGAAATTCAAGTTCTGATGTAAATCAAAGAATACTTAGAAAATGGCTCAAGACATATATAATGGAAATTATACCTGTCTAAGCCAAAATTCGCACTTAGAGAATTTTGCGTAGAGTCTTTCTTTTCTTAATAACTCTAGCAATTGCCGCAGATGAATAGAATGATCAGCCTCCGTTTTGGAGTAAATCAGAATATCGTCTATGAATACGATAACTGACTTATCCAACATCGGTCTGCACACGCGATTCATGAGATTCATGAACGCCGCTGGTGCATTTGTTAAACAAAACGGCATCACGAGAAATTCGTAATGACCGTATCTTGTTCGGAAGGCTGTCTTTGGAACATCCTCATCTTTAAATTTCAACTGATGATATCCAGAACGAAGATCTATTTTCGAGAAGTAGCTGGCTCCTTGTAGCTGATCAAACAGATCATCGATTCTGGGCAGAGGATACTTGTTCTTTATTGTAACCTTATTCAACTCGCGGTAATCGATGCACATTCGAAAAGTTCCGTCTTTCTTCTTGACGAATAACACAGGTGCACCCCACGGAGATGAACTCGGTCGGATAAAACCCTTCTCTAACAGCTCTTGCAACTGCTTTGACATTTCCTGCATTTCTGCAGGTGCAAGTCTGTAAGGAGCTTTAGCAATAGGAGCCGCACCAGGAACCAAGTCAATACTGAACTCGACTTGACGTTCCGGTGGCACTCCGGAAATGTCATCAGGAAAAACGTCTGGGAACTCGCAGACGATTGGGATATCTGATAAAGATTTCTTTTGGGCTTCAGAATTAGATTCAGATGAGACATAGCATACGTAAGATTCGTGACCCTTAGATAAGTACTTATGCGCTTTCTCTATAGAAATAAAACAGTGAGCACCTTTACGTTTCTCGCCCTTGATCTCCAATACTCGGCCGTCTGAGGACTTAATTCTGATGAGTCGGCGGTTGCAGACAATCGTAGCCTCGTTATTCATTAGCCAGTCCATGCCGATGATGACGTCGAACTCTTTCAACGGAATCGGAATAAGGTCGAGGTTGAACACGATGTTATCGACGAGTAGAGTGCAGTTTCGGTATACAGAATCAGCCATAACATAGTTCTTACTGGCTGTCTCAATATCAATTACAACAGGAAGCTTCGATGGAGTTTTATATAGTCTTTGTGCAAAAGAAGTTGATATGAAGGAGCGACTAGCACCGGAATCGAATAATACACGGGCAGGGATTGAGTTAAGCATGAACGTACTGGTAACCACGTCAGGTGTTTCTTTTGCTTCTTCTGCTGTTATCTGAAATGCGCGGGTTCTTGCTGTTGGTGTTGCAGCTGAACTTTTCATTGTAGACCCTCTAGCTGACGATTGTGACTGACCTCGTTGCCCGCTGCGACACTGATACATGAAGTGTCCGCGCTTCCCACACTTTGCACATCCTCGTCCCTGCTGTGGGCATTCTTCACTGCCGTGCCCGATTCGGTTACACGCGAAACAAGTAACATCATCTGGGTTACACAGCCCCATGGGTGATTTTCTGCATCTCTTGCAGAATCGTGGCTCGTTTGTCAGTGAGTAGGCTTGCGCTTTCGGCTGTGAACTATACTGCTGAGATTGCTGGGACTGAGACTTATTTGGCTTAAAGAATCTGCCAAATCACCGTTTCTTCGGAGGAGACGGATTCGTCGGGTTAGTTGTTGGGGCGTAAAGTTGATCACCATACTCTAAGTACCCTCGCTCGATCTGCCTAGCTGCTTCAACCATCTCTAGATAAGACTTGTACTTTATCGCGCTCATTGGGTGTCGATATCTTGGATTAAGCCCTCCACGAAATCTATTCATCTTTCTCTCTTCAGTAGCTACCTGATACGAGGAATAACCGCGTAGTCGTGAGAATTCGTGTTCGTATTCGTCAACTGTCTTGGTTCCCTGGGTCAGCTGCATTAATTGGACTTCCATTTTGTCTTGTTGGTCGATCGGGCAATACTTTGCGTTAAACATATCTAGGAACTGGTTCCACTCTAGAGTCTGAATTACTTCCTCGCCATATATGCTTCTCTGGGTTTTCCACCAGGCACGGGCAGCTCCGACAAACAACGCAGACGCATAGCTCACTTTCTTCGAATCTAAGCAATCAGAGATTCTGAAAATCTCTTCGGTATGGCTGATCCAATCCATCGCCTGAATTGGATTCACTGTACCCTCAAAGTTAAGGACACCGCTCGCTTTGAAGTCCTTGAACTTACAGCCTTTAGGCTGCTCGATTTGGGTTTCAGGGTTAGAGTTATCAGAATCAGATTCTTCATTTTGGACTTGCTTATCTTTTCGCTTATTTTTCTTATCATTACGTCTTTTAGCTTTGGCCTCATCTCTGGCCTGAAACTTTTCTTGCATTGTCTTATTTTGTTGTTCAGAATGTTGGGCTAAAAGTTGTTGCATCATTTCGAACATTTGTTGTGGGGTCATGTTGCTGGGAATGTCACCTGGTCCTGATCTTGACATCTTAACTTAAAATTAAAATCAATTAACTATCAGTTTATAGACTTAGATCTATGTACCCTTTTTCCCATCCTAATAGTCTGTACATCCTATCTCAGTTCAAATCACCTAAATAATTGACACATATGTATTGCTTCAGTTTGAGATCAAGTATACTCACGTAATACTTGATTCACTCAAACTAGTGCTCTGATACCATCCTGTGAAGACCACCCCTTACTGGACAGTTCTCACCAGTCTAGGTCCCAATTCATGCAATACGATATCAATCATACTAAGATAGGGTAATTAAGTTGCGGAATTATAAATTACAAATACAAACATATTAGAATTAAGTTTAATATAAATTACAATTTTCAAATTAAACTTATAAGGGTACCATCTAATCTAATACATTACATCATAAAGTCATATCAAGTCTACCCAAAACCACCACAATTGTCATCTTCCAATCAGTACCGAAGGGTTCGTTGAGTAGTGGTCTATGAAAGCTTCAAAACTTGGATCTTGAATGACCTAAGAACTAGGTCCAGCAGTTGACTTTCCTTTATCTCTTCCTTTAAAAATTATCAAGTAGCAACTGTAAGCAAAGCTTAGTGAGTATATAGATTTTCAAATTAACATGCATAGTCAAGCGGATCATTAATCTAGCGTGATATGTCTTGGCTGCCGCTACAGCCCTCATGTTTGAGATATAGAATTCATAGAATCGGATGATGCTCAGGCCACGCTCACGCTTAAATTTTGGGGATCAACCACATACTGGGCTAGCTACCAGTAAATCAACGTGGCGAAACATCAGAGGTCATTACCAAGTCCATAAGAACTGGTGAAATAGCTAGGTCTAGAACAATAGACCATCAAGGCTAATCAAGCTGAATAAATTTATCAAGTCTCTGATCAATAGTGAAAGCTTAAGTCATAGAAGTCATGATAGCAATGAATCATAAAGCAATATCTGAAGAAGTCTTAAATGCAATATGAAATGATAATCTAATAGCTATCATGATTCACTGGGCAACACCGAACCATGGTGTGCACAGGTCTCAATCCAGCTGATACAATGAATGACAATAAATCTAACATCAACAATTTATCTCAACCGGAAAGTCAACATGTTAAATCTGAATATCTATAACTCACTGATCTGGGTCTTTATCAAACAGATATAAAATCTGCCACCTGAGTTATCTCAGGATTTTATCTTTAATCGGAGCTCTGGCTTTTCTTTTCAAGTCTTTGACCCACTGTCAATCTCTTTAATTCTTTAAATCTATGTTCAGAATTTAACTGAACCTGCCCATAATTTATCATTTGAAAATAAACGTTAGTTTTAAACTTTAATTGATCTGATTCTGATAATTCATAAACTTTTATGTCCTTTTTCATTGACATGTGTGACCTCTGTCATTTAATTGTTTTGAATTTTCGTAGAACATTTCATGAACTTATTTGATAATTATAAGTTCTTACATTTGCGCATATATATATATAGACAAATCAAATAAATATTTGTGGATACTATGTATATAAATATATATATAGACACACATGCACTGCACTCTCATACAAATAAGAAAAGCAACATAAAAGAAAATAATGAATTACTTTGACTTTCTTTTGATTTTTGTTGCATGGAACACACACACACACTTGGAAATCTATATTTACACATATACATATAAAAGCTTTCTGTTTCTGTTTGGACATATATACACTTACACATGCTATATATATGTATGCATATATATTACCCACATGCATGCATATTACCGATACACGCCCCCACTGCAAGAAGAGAACCAAAACTACTATGTGGGTTTCAATATCACAAAGTTTCGGTAGTTGGGTTTAACATTACCGAAACCTTAAAAGGTTTCGGTATGTTTCGGTGTTCCACTGTGAGTCTCGGTAAGTATTTATGGTTTCTATATATATATTATGTAAGTTTCAGTATATAAAAACTGGTCTCGGTAGTTTGTTTTATAGGAAAGGTTTCGGTACTTCACTAAAATGGGTTTCGGTATAATACCGAAACCTTTTAAAAGTTTCAGTATCCTTAAAAAGTTTCAGTAAAGTTATGTGGGTTTCAGTATTTCAAAGAAGTTTCGGTATTACCGTGGTAGTTTCGGTACCTATTACCGAAACCTCAAGGTTGCGTTTAGTTAACGAAAACTAGTAATTTTTCAATTTCAGTTTTCAAGTTATAGTTTTTAGAAAAAAACAAGGGTTTCTATGAAAAGTGAAAACTTGTTTAGATGATGAAGTTTTAGTTTTTAGAAAAATAAGATGGGTGATTATAAAATAAAAAAAATAGGATATGTGATGGAAAAGTAAGAGAGAGAAAGAGAGTATTATAAAGAATAGGGTAGGTAATAGAAAAGTAAGAGAGGGAATATGAAAAGTGGTTTTTAAAAAGTGAAATGAAAATTTATGAAATTGTTGTTAAAGTAAACAAGTTTTCATTTTTGTTGAAAAGTGAGATGAAAATTTTAAAAATTTTCGGTAACTAAACGCACCCAAGGTTTCGGTACCCCTTTGTGGGCCTCGGTAATCATGCATAACACACTCAAACACACACATATTGTTTCGGTAGTGTGGTTTTACCGAAACCTTATGGTTTCGGTAACCCACTTTTGGGTTTCGGTATCAGGAAAACACACATAACACACACGGTTACACTTTTTGTCAATAACACTATTTTTATCAAAAATTCCGATTCCATCATATTTTGGATGATCCAAACTAAAATCCTTGATTCTTTAACATCAATTACCTTAAATTCACCATAATCTACAAAAACTTTAAACATGCAACCTAATTTTCTTACATTTTAAGCATAGGTTTCGGTTTTTCATATGAACCGAACCAAACCTCTACAAATAAGAATTTAAAAGAGTTATTACCTTAAATTCTTTGTAGATTGATGATGCTTTGATGATGTTGTAACTTCTCTTGAATTAATTCTTCATTTAATTGCAAGTTTGATGAAATTTCTTGATGGATTTGTGATGATACCGTAAGTTTAGTGAGAGTTTAGAGAGAGAGTGTGGTTTAGGTGTTAATGGTCTTATTTGATCATAAAATTTTGTTTTTATATATCTCTATTATCATATTTGAATTTAACCCACTAAACTTTTGTATTTTACATATCTTTTAATTTAATCATCTTTAATAATTATATCATAAATATAATTTAAAATTATATTTATTTAATAAATTTTCTTTCTTAATTAATATTTGTAACATAACAAACTATATTATTATCTCAAAATCACATATTACATAATTGACCAAAGTTAGGTTGTTACATAAATTAAAATTTGAAATCTAACATTAACCAACCTAAAATTCAAAATTATAGAGAAAATAAAAAGAACAAAATTATAAAAACTAACATACTAACTATACTCCCCCTCAAATAAATACCGGTTCCTTTCCTTTTGTTTTTCTGATAAAGCTCGTCAACCCTTTTTAGCCTTTTAGAAACAGACAAACCTGGATATTGTTTGCGTCCCACTCCATGATGAACAATTCACATAGCAATTTGTCAGGATCATTTATTATTAAAAATGTACACAGATAAGGAAATATTGAGTTTCAATTTTGTGACAATCCTTAAATTTAAATAACAGATATTTTCTAAAATAAAGGAATTTCAATCACAATTGATTGAAATAGAATTATTTAAGACAATATCTGATATTTAACTGGAAGGCGGATTCAACATGCCGATATGGGATACTAAAAACTGAAAACGAGGTTCGTCTAAAGCTTTAGTAAATATATCCGCAAGTTGATATTCCGTGCCAAAAAATACAACTCAATGGTTCCCTTTTCTACGTGATCTTTAATAAAATGATACCTGATATCTATGTGTTTTGTTCGAGAGTGCTGCACGGGATTGCAAGAGGTGTCAATTGCACTTCGAGAATCACAGTAAATTGGGATATTGGTTAGTGAGAATCCATAATCGCGTAATTGTGTTCTCATCCACAGCACTTGAGAGCAACATCTTGCAGCTGCTACATACTCAGCCTCAGCTGTAGATGTGGAAACACAATTCTGCTTTTTGGAAGACCAACTCACCGGTCTATCTCCTAAAAACTGTATTCCTCCCGACGTGCTTTTTCTGTCAACTCTACAACCTGCAAAATCAGCATCTGAAAACGCGGTAAGATCGAAATCGGTTCCCTTTGGATACCATAGACCAAGTTCGGGTGTACCCTTAAGATAACGAAAAATGTGTTTTACCGCAGTTAGGTGTGATTCTTTTGGGTCGGCCAGAAATCTAGCACAAAGACATGTTGAAAACATTATATCCGTCCTACTGGCAGTCAAGTATAGTAAGGATCCTATCATCCCTCTGTAAGTTGTATTATCAACACTTTTCCCAGAAGGATCGGTGTCTAACTTACAGTTGGAGGCCATGGGAGTTGCGATACTCGTGCAAGAGTCTAACTTATATTACTTCTTGAGAATGTCAAGAGTATATTTCGACTGGTTCACAAAAATCTCATCCTCAAGTTGTTTGACTTGTAATCCGAGGAAAAAGTTCATTTCCTCCATCATACTCATCTCGAACCTGGACTCCATTAGGGCTGAAAAATCCTTACAAAAATTACTGTCAGTAGATCCAAATATAATGTCGTCGACATATATTTGTACTAGCATTATATGTGGGCCTTCCCTTTTTGTGAACAGAGTTGTGTCCACCACACCTTTATAGAAATCGGCAGAAATAAGGAAATTTGAAAGACTATCATACCATGCTCGAGGTGCTTGTTTTAAACCATAGAGGGCTTTATCTAGCACATAAACATGGTCAGGTTTATGTGCATCAACAAAACCTTGTGGTTGTTCAACATACACCTCCTCGTTAAGTTCACCGTTTAGAAAGGCAGTCTTGATGTCCATTTGGTACACTTTGAAATCTTTTGTGCCGCGTACGCCAAGAAGATTCTGATCGCTTCGATCCGTGCAACTGGAGTGAAGGTCTCGTCATAATCTATCCCTTCTTGTTGTCGGTAGCCTTTGGCAACAAGTCTTGCTTTATTCCTTATCACAATGCCGTTCTCATCTCGTTTGTTCTTAAAGATCCACTTTATTCCGATGACTGTACGGTCTTTTGGTTTAGGAACTAACCGCCATACTCTTAGTTGTTCAAACTGGTGGAGTTCCTCTTGTATTGCAACTATCCAATCTGGATCTGTCAGGGCTTCATCCACACGAGCGGGCTCTATCATACTAAGGAATGATGCAAAGAGGCATTCATTAGCAGATGCCCTACGAGTTTGGACTCCTGTTGATACATCACCAATGATTTGATCTGTTGGGTGATTTCGGGTCCATTTAATCTCGTGTGGAAGGGGTGCTCGGGATGGAACCTCTGTGGTTAATGTGGGGATGGATGAAGATTCATGGTCAATGGTTTCAAATGATGGTACCACTGGTTCCGGTTCGATTCCCGAGTGTTCAGGTGAGGGAAGAATTGTTGGTATTATATGTGAGGGTATTATAGGAGTAGATTCAACTGCGGATGTGTCGGTGGATGATGTAGATGGATGAGGGTATGTTGATGAAGATGGAGCGGAGAAACATTGTGGCGCAGTTGAACTGGAAGGATTACCTACATTATTGACAACATTAGAAAGACTAGCGTTAGGACCGAAAAATTCAACATAAAAAGGATCAAACAAATTAACCAAATCAGAAGAAGAAAAAGAAATGGGGTTATTAGAAGAGTCTCCAGGCATTTGAGTAATGCGAGGTCCTGATTGATCAACTTCGGGTGCCAGTTCAGCCAACTCATCAAATGTGACATGCACACTTTCATTGACTGTTCTGGTTCGGGCATTGAATGCGCGATACGCTTTCGAGTTGGATGAGTATCCAATGAAGATCGCTTCATCCGCCTTTTCGTTAAACTTCCCGAGGTTGTCTTTGTCGTTCAGCACATAGCACCTGCAACCAAATACACGTAAGTACTTGATAAATGGTACTTTATTCAAAAAGAGTTGGTAAGGAGTTTTGTTAAAGCGCTTATGGATAATTGAGCAATTTTGTGTCTAGCATGCTGTTGATACGGCTTCGGCCCACAAGAACGGAGGTAGCTTCGAGTATGTGAGCATTGTATGAGCGGCTTCCACAAGCGTACGGTTACGCCTTTCCACGACCCCATTTTGTTGAGGTGTTCGAGCAGCAGAGTATTGATGCTGAATACCTTTGGATCGAAGGAAGCCCTCAACTACCGAGTTCTTGAACTCCGTGCCGTTATCTGATCTGATTGATTGCACTGACAGCTGCTGTTGGGTCTCGACACTCTTTATAAAATCTATGATTTCTTGAGCTGTCTCGTCCTTGGAACGCAAGAACCTGACCCAGGTATATCGTGAATAGTCGTCAACGATAACCAACACATATGTTTCCCGTTTATGCTTTGAGTCCTCATCGGTCCGCATAAATCCATGTGAAGTAACTCCAATACTCTTTTTGTTGATGGTTCGGGCTTTGGTTTGTGAGATGATCGTTTCATTTTTCCTTTCTCACAAGCTCCACACAGATGGTCCTTTTCATAGCGCAATTCAGGAAGACCTTTAACCAATTGTTTCGCAGCCAGCTTGTTGATATTATCAAAGTTCAAATGGGATAATCTTCGATGCCACAACCAAGAGTCTTTTGAAGAGGCTTTTGATAGTAGGCAAATGTTATCCTTCACTATTAGCTTAGCTACGTCAATGGTGTAGAGGATAGAGTTTCGGGAACCTGTTAGGATTTCTTTTCCATCCATACTCTTAACACTGCAGATCTTAGCTCTAAAAGTTACCTCTAGTCCTTTGTCGCAGAGCTGTCCTATGCTAAAAAGATTATGTGATAACCCCTCAACATAGTCAACGTCCTTGATGACCAGATTATTTAGAACTAAGTCCCCGTATCCTTTGATGTGAGCCTGATGGTTGTTCCCGAATTTTACAGTTCCGCAATACTGTTCAACAACGTTGGACAGCAATTCTCTTCTTCCCGTCATATGCTTGGAGCAACCCGAATCCATATACCAAATGGACTTCGCCTGAAAAGCAAATAAATTTATACAATGAAAATCTATATGCATTCAAACACTTCCATTTTTAATTCACAATCAAACCGTGTTCTGAACCGAGATGTTCAGAAAACATGATGAGATAAGACCGGGTCCTGGGCTGTGTGCACAGAAGCCAAACGTGTCGGTTTAAGCACAACCGACAAGCAAAAGAACGGGTCCTAGTCTATGGTAACTAGAAGCCATTTCTTTGAAGAACGGGTCTTGAACAGAAGTAACCAAGAACCATCTGCATAAAGATCACACAACATTGGGTACCCACCTCAATATGGGTCCCTTTTTGTTAGGATTTCCAGATTTATATGGCACATGTACAGTTTTAGGAACCCATTTAGCATTTGTGTGTGGTCCGGATGCATAACCCTTTGGAATCCATTGAAGATTGGATTTATTGGGCTTTGGAACCTTAGGCGCTGAAATTGCCTTTGGTTTTTTGTCTTTTTGAGACCTTTTTGACCGTTGCTTTGGTTTTGGGCCTTGGCAACAGACAAGTCTCAATTTTATTTGAGGCTAATGATGCAACATTTTTTGTTTTCTTTTTCCGAATTCGTTTAACAGGATATGGCACGAAAGCATTCATTTCAGGAACCTGTAGTCTAAAGCGAGTTGGACATAGATTAAATAAATCACTGAAAGAGTACTTTAAAGGAACAACAGAATTCGGTACATCATTACAAGCATTGTCACACACATTGTTACACAAATTGTCTTTAGAGATTACAGACATCCTATCTCTAGTAACAAATTCATTTGGCATTAAAGCCTTCTTCACAAAAAAACTCGTAAAATCCAGCATGGTGGTTTTTGGAACTCTTCTTATATGATCTGTAGGAACAAAACGATTAGAGTCAGTAAGCATGGAAGATTTAGACTTGACTCTTTTTGTTGGTGAGTGGGTTTCTTATCCTTAACATCTACTTTTTCTATTAACATCTGGTTTATAACATTATGATTAGTTAACCACTTTGAATGTTATAATTTAGATGATTCTTTTAGAGTTTGAGCTTGATGTTCAGCCTGTACACACTTTGCAGTTTCAGCATTTAATCTAGCTTGTAGATCAAGAATATGTGTGTGCAGTGTACATTCATTATCTACAAATAAATTATTTACATGTGCAGGAATGTAACAGGAATATATCTCATTTGACTCAGAACCGGATGTAGAGCATTCGGGATCGTTGGTTGTGGTCATCAGACATGCTGGTGGATTTTTCAATGTCTCCCCCTCAGCAGCATGATCCGAATTTTCAGCAGTGGAAACAGCACAGTTCTCCAACCCAATACGATCAACCATGTAACAGTTCTTGCCCTTGTCATCCTCCTCGTTGGTGTCTTCGGCATCCCAGTATTCTTCCTGGGCGACGAGTGCTAACGCATCCGTTCTTTTCTTGGCGGCCTCGAGCTTCCTCTCATAATAGGCGACGTCTCTGTCAAAGTTGTTCTTACACTCCCGAGCAAAGTGGCCCGGTTTACCACACTTGTAACAGATTCGCTCATCTGCGGCTTTCAGCTCGTCTACTCTCGGCCGTTCATCTCTTCTCTCCGCAGGCCGCTTATCGGCGCGGCGATGCTCTCTACTGTCATCTCTTCTTCGATCCCTTCTTTCAGGCTCTCTCCGCTCATCTCGGTGGTCATCCCTACGATCATCCCGTCGATCGTCCCGCCTATCATCCCTTCGATCGTCCCGCCTATCATCCCTTCGATCGTCGCGCCTATCGTCTCGCCTTTCATAACGGCGATCATCTCGATAGTCGCGCCTGTGGTCATACCTCCTGTCGTCGCGATCATCCCTTCGGTAATCGTCCCTACGATAATCATCGCGTCGTTCATCCCTTTTATCATCAGAGTACCTCCGCGGACCGGTGTCATAACGGAGTTGATTGTTAGTCTTGTTGGAAAACCGTCGTTGTTGGAGACGGTTGGTCCACAAGGCTATCTGTTCCTGTATAGAAGCCTCTTCCTCATCAAATACCTCACGTGGAGGAGAAGCATACCTGCACTGCGATGATGATCAACCTGGAGCAAAGGAAGGTGTCGGAATATTCTTGTTGGTGATCAAGACGAGTGAATCATTTGGTTTCAATCCGGTGTTGGCTGATAGCAGTAGAGAGGCCAATTGATTTTCCATCAGCTTTTGTTGATCTACATCCCCTTGATACTTCTTGAGCTCCTTAAAGACGACGTTGATTTATACCTCAAGAATGTTCAGGACTCGTTTCGTGGCCCGACAAGCAAGCTGCCACTCGGGGGCTAAGGCGGCAAAGAACTGGATGTTGATGTCATCCCTGTCCTTCTTTATGTGCAGTTTGTTCAATTCATTCAGGACCGCACAGAACCTTGTAAACGTGGCTTGCAGAGATTCCCCGTCTTTTGCGCGGAATTCTGTAAACTTAGCCTTTGGCTCCTCAATCTTGGCACGGTCATCGAGATCTGCCCCCAGCATCTGGACTTCCAACTCATCCCACATTTCCTTGGCAGACATTTTGCTGTCTACGCCAACCAGAATATCAGTGGGGAGGGCCTGATAGATTAAGTATTCTACCCTCTTATCGGCATGCTGTCTGTCTCTCTCGGCGTCATTGGCCGGTTCTCGTTCAACTTTTGAGGCTAAGACAGGAGGGCCAGCCTCAGGTCGGGCTGCTATCACCCGATAGTAGATGACGGGACCTTCGGAGATGGACTGAAGCATTAAATTCCCAAGTGGTTGCATTCCAACAAATTTAAGGAAACGGGATTTCCATTGTTCGTACTCATCTAGATAGAGAACAGGTGGTCTGTTCTCAGATCCGAGTACGAGAGCTTCGCGAGACATGATGATGGGTGCTGAGTAAAAAGTGAAGATCTTAAAGGTGGAAACTTGACACGGATGGGCTGGACTTAGGACGAATAGTACTGATTTCGGAAGGATGGGTAATTCGGATGAACTAATTTCGGATGAACAATGTTTCGGATGATCAGAATCGATTTCGGATGAAATGGGTCTCTTTTGGAAAAGCGTAATTCGGATGAACAGTGAACTCGGATGGATGATGTAATTCGAATGAGGACCTACTTCGGATGGACAAGGTAATTCGGATTGTATTTCGGATGGTGGCTAATTCGGATTAACTTTGGATGGTGGCTATTTTGGATTGTATTTCGGACGAACAGAATGACTTCGGATAAGGGACCGCGGATGAACATTGTGCGGTTCGTATGAAATGAGGGAACCGAATTCGGATGGTCCGAATTCGGGTGAACAGTGGACAGGCCTAAGGAAAATGTCCAGGTGGGGACCGAATTTCGGATGTCCGAGTTCGGAGGGTCCGAAATGGATATGGTCTGAATTTGAAATTTTAAAATTTAAGCACAAGTCCAAAATGCGAAAATGGGAATGCCTGATCTGAACTTCGGATGGTCCGAAGTTTGGATGGGACCTAAGTAGGGTCCGAAATAGGCAGTGGGAGGTCCGAAATTCACCTAAAGTTGGTCCGAATTGGACCGAAGTAAGGTCCGAATTAGGATGATATTTGGTCCGAATTAGGATCCTAGAGGGTCCGAATTGCTACAGTAACAGGTCTGAATTACAGCAGGTTTTAGCAGTTTTCTAAGGCAAAACAGAGCAGAATTCGATTTAGCAGTTGTAGAGCCTAAAAAAGTTTCTAGATGATTGATAAACTATTTTAAACACTTTTGGTGACTTAAAATAACGCAAAACACTTAAAATCAGTGAAGAACAAGCTAAAAAACCCACTAAAAACCCATATTTTTAAAATTTTCAATACTCCGATTCTTGATAAGTTTGATGGAAATATGGAATTAAATGAGCTGGAAATCAGTATATGAAGATATTGTGATGATTATAAGACTATAAGAACACAAGAAACACGTAAAAACAGAGAAAAAGAAAATCTAACCGAATGGAGAATGAAGAACACGAAGAACACTTGAAAAAACCCAGCAGAATTCGTAATATTCAGTTGAAATCCACCTTTGAGGCTCTGATACCAATTGTAAATATGTATTCCCGTATAATATCAGCACCTTTAATGTTCTTTATCAAATCCCCTGAAGAATCAAGCTCAATAATTGAGAAATGATAAAGAAAAGACAAATGGAATATTGAGAGTGAATATGCAAAATGGCGGCTGTTGTATTCTCTTTGTTTCAACCGTGTGTTTACAATGAAACCCTAGGAGCCTATTTCTAGGCTCCATTAATTAACTATGTAACATTGTCAACTTTAGTCCCTTGACTTTTACAACGAAATAAATTACAAGGAAATAAAATACAAGGAAACTACTAAGTAATTATTACAAAACAACTCCCTATGATCGAAATAAAATGTCTAACATATATATATATATATATATATATATATATATATATATATATATATATATATATACACACACACACACTCTACCTTTCTGTAGAAATCTATGCCTATGTGAAAGCGTAAATTCCCTGTATGCATACTTGTACTACGCGATGTGGATTTGGGCGCCGACGCTACTGTGTGTAGGCTGGGTCGGTTAGCCCCCAAGTTTTTGGTTAAACCGGCGCCAGCTCGGATGAGGGGTTCTACGGTTTAACCAGCACCAGCTCGGATGAGGGGTGCGGCGTCAGCTCAGATGAGGGGCGCGTAGGAAATTATTGAACTCATGCGTCGTTTCCATTTTTGAATATTTACATATATATGTTGGTACACCCTGTGTGACGATAGCAGTCTAAGTGATCTAACATTGTGGTTTAGCAAGTGTTTGCTATATATGTTTATATATGTTTGATATTAAACATAAGTTTCAATGCTAAGTTAAATATGTGAAAGAGTAAATTCGAATTCTCTAAGGATTGGCATAGATTCGAATGTGTTCCTTAAGCCGATTCGAATGTGTTTCCATTAGGCAGATTCGAGAATGTCAAGGGGACAAACTCGAATGGGCTTTGGGCCTGATTCGAGTTTGGCCCATGGCAGACTCGAATTAGCCTCTATAATTAGGGATAGACTCGAATTATTAAGAGACTTTTTGCAGAATTCGAGAGAGATTAAGCAAAAGGCGATTTCGAGTTTATCAGTGGTTTTAGTGTTGTTTCGGAGAGAATCAATTCGTAGGTGCGTCCGGTGTAGTTCGTACAGCTTATTGATAGTCTCCGTGTTCCTAGTGAGAGTTGTTTCCGTCTACCCGTTAACGAGGATTCCGCACTCGTTGACGGTCTCGCGTCTAGATAGATCCATGTTGTGTAGACCTTAAAACTGGTATCAGAGCCTACGTGGTGTTCTTCGTGTTCTTCGTGTTCATCTAGATACATCCTAGGTTTCTTGACGCTTTTGGACGGTTATTCTCTCAAGTTCGTGTTTTTCGTGTTTTTCAAGCTTAGCAAATTCTCATCCGGGAAATACTTCGTGTTTTTCACGTTTTTAATCGAAATCAGTATTTTTCGTTATAAAAATATTGATTTAATCTACAAAACGTTAAGAAATCGAAGTATTAGCCGTTTTTCGAGTTTGCGGCGCTCGAATCTGTTAGGAGTAATTAGGGTTTTACTTAGTCTCGAGTCTAACCAAAATCCGCTCCTTTCGAGTTTGATAAATAGTGTTTC
>JAANYP010007778.1:0-111515 GCA_020465985.1 Centrapalus pauciflorus | reverse complement strand
AGTGTTGGCCATCAGACATTGATTATCTTCTTCATCAGATGATGAATTATCTTCTTCATCAGATGATGAATCAGATTCCTCCCAGTCACATGTCTCTGCCATAAGTCCCTTTTGGCGATTGGAAGACACTGAGTTTTCCAATTTCCTCACCTTAGCCATGGCCATAAGGTACTTAACCCTATAGGCATCATCCTTGTTAGTCTTGTTGGGTTTGGATGACTGACCAACAGCTTTTGACACACAGTCTGCAGCTATGTGACCAGTTTTGCCACACTTGAAGCACTCAGCTTTGGATTTGTCAAATGCCTTCTTTTTGCCAGCACTTGAACCTCCTTGCAGCATGTTTCTTCCAAACCTTTTCTTGTTGAACCTTTTGACAAGCATGGCTATCATTTGCTCATCATCTTGTTCAGCAAGATCTGCAGCATCTTCTTCGTCTGACATCTCCTCCTTTTCATCATCCTGTTGATCAGGTTGAATGAACACATCACTCACCTGATTTACAGGTTGTCTCACATTAGCCACAAAGGCTGCACCTCTTCTGGACATTTCCAAGGCATTTCTCTTTTGTTGCCTTGACTGTTCATCATTCAGTAAGGATCCATACAGATTGACCAGATCCATACTTCTGATAGTACCTGAGTTCCTTAGGATTGTTGAAAAATAGTTCCACTCTTCAGGTAAAATGTCCAGAAATTTATTCACCAGGGTAAGACTGTCCTTGGTGATCCCACAGCTTTGAGATCATTCACTAGAGCAGTAAACCTGGTGTAGGTTTCAGTGAGAGTCTCCTTTGGTTTAGCAAAGAAGAGTTCATACTGTCTAACAAGATTGTTGATCCTGTTGTCCAGTGTGATTGTGGGTCCATCATAGACGGTACACAAAGTATCCCACATCTCCTTTGCTGTCTTCATTTTCTCAACCTGCTTGAACACATCATCAGGGAGAGAAATGACCAGGTTGTTTTTGGCCTTTGCATCCAGAGCCACCAATCTCTTGTCTTCATCAGACCATTGAGCTTTAGCTTTCTCAAAGGTCCTGATTTCAGGAGCAGCTCCTTCAACTGCTGGAGTTATGGTAGTAACAGAGGTTGGCACATAAGGACCCTCCATTACTATCTCTGGCAGTTGTACATCCAGATTCTCTAAATAGAGCATCAATCTGCACTTCCAACCAGAGAAGTTTTGATGATTAAATTTGGGAGGTTTGCCCATAGAGCCATTGTCATAGTAAGAAGAATTTGCAGCACTGTTGTCCATGGAAACTTGGGAGAATGAGAGATCTAGAATGACACACACTCTAAACTGCTCTGATACCAGTTGTAGGTCCCGAAAGGTTCCCAAAGTATATAGTTATAAGCTGTAGAGGGGGGTGAATACAGCAATTTAAAAACTAGACACTCTTTTCTCAATGTTTGTATGTATTATCAACAATTTGTTAATTACAAACAAGCTTGAATGCGGAATAGTTCAAGCTGAGATGACAGATACAACATTATGCTTACTAGTCTAAGACAGACTCAAACTAGTATACAATGAATACACTCACTAAGAAGCACTCACTGTGTTTACAAGACTTAAAGGAACGGCTTATGTAAAACAGCTTATACACACAGATGCTGGTTTACACAGAAGGTTTGCATGCATGAAAATCACACTTGCACGTTCACTCTTGGGTTTCAGTACTTAGCTTTCTACACACTTCTTTCTGACCTTAGAAGCTTCCTTTTATACTCACTTAGAGGATCTAAGAGAAACATCTTCATCGGACGGAATGAAAAAAGGAGAAGTCTTGTTGAAAAGACAACATAACCTTTTCTGCACTTTTCTGAAAAGCAGACTTGTCTTCACATGTGCAAAACTTTTGTCTTTTTACTTTGTCTACTGTTGCATTGCCTTTAACTAATTTAGGAATGTCAACTTTGCGTCTTTCTTCCTTGTAAAGGCCTATTTTGATATAAGAAAAAGGTCTGTCACCCTTTTCAAATAACCTTTTGTCTTCATGTTACAGAACAGCTTGGGCAGGCTGAGCAGTTCTGTTTTCCACTTTGTCTTCGACTTTGTAAACTGATCTTGTAGTAAAAAACAATACATGATGACTTGGAAACAAATTCCATAAAGTGTTTAGCCTGTTCACAAAGAACAGGTTCTGTTCACAAAGAACAGAACACTTTAAAAATGCCCAAGCTGCTCAACAGTGTAGAGCAGCGTAGACAGTTTATGTCCAGCCTGTTCAGCAGACAGAGCAGCTTGGACAAACTGTCTTAGTTGCAACACATGCAACATATAGAACAGCTTTAGACTGATATTGCAAATCATTTTCAGGTTTCAATAAGGCATATAACAGGCCTTAAATTCAACCTTCAAATGCATCAACAGGTTTGATTATAAAATCTCCCCCTCAGATGTAGAACAGGTTTGACTGAGGCCTTTTTGTGCCTAACACAACCCACACAACAAACACAATCACACAACCCTCCCTCTCTCTCTTCTTTCTCTCTCTATTCTCTTCTCTCTGTCTCCTCTCCGGCCGGCGACCCTCCGCCGCTCACCGGCGCAACAACCCACCATCGCTCCTCCATCTCCCTCTCATCTACTCTGCCTCGCTCACTCTCACACTCCATCTCTCGTTCTCAACCACCACAACGGCAGCGACCTAACCCTAGCGCCGCCGCCATCGCAACTCCGCCACCGCCACCATCGCTCGGCCTCACAGGTAACGCTCTCACTCGCTCGATCTCGGATCTCACACCTTCAACCCTCAACGGCCGCCGCTGACCAGGACCATTGCGGTCGTCCCTGGTGCGGCGGCGCCGGTCACGAACCACCACCATCACCGCCTCTCTACTCAAGTTCAGATAGGTTAATTATCTTGTGTTTATATTTAGTTTTTTTTCTGATTTCTAAGATAAAACCCTTTATGATATATAAGAAATAGTATGTAATTATGTAATGAGTATACCTTGCTTGAAGATCTGAGAATCGATGCTTTGCCGGTTTTCTTGAACGGCCGACTAGTTCTTCTGCGTTTCTTTTTTTTTTTTTTTTTTTTTCAGAGTTGTAATTAGGGTTTAGGGTTTGGCATTAATGTTAATAAATACAGATTTAGCCCTAACGATTAGGGCTGGGCTTACTTAGTGGATAATTTTAATTAAGCCCATCTAATTCTACATCATTTATCTGAGATTTATTACTTTGGTCTCTTTTAGTTTTATTTACTAAAACATGTGTTGTTACATTTTTATTAGTATCCAATTAATGTTACTAAGATATCATTGTCATTATTATTTTTTTTTTATTTTTGTTATTTAAAAATCTGGGTTATTATAATTATGCTCACCATTATTTAAAAAATGTTTCAAACTTATGACTAAAATCATCTTAAATGTCTTCTTTTAGAAATGTTTTGTACACATTAAAATTAACGACATTATTAATTTAATAAAACTTATGAACCCTATAGTATATAATGACATGATTCGGCATACTTATTCCACTTTACCATTTTGGACAATTTACAATATGATTTTTAAATAAACTATAAAGAGTTAATATTGAAAAAAAATCAACCAATATTTTAGTTTGATCGAGTAGGTGAATCGACTTTTTTTTTTTTACTGTTTATGTTTTTCAATAATTTTGTTTTAGTCAAAACTACATAAATTACATATTTAGTAGTGTGTCCATGTTCACAACTTTGATATAGCCCTTTGTGAGGCCAACTTTCCAACTATTTATTTCCTCTATCCAACTTCCCAAACTCCAACAAAGTGCGTAACTCCATCCAGAAAGTGAACAAAAAAACCTAATAACAACTTCAACAACTAACAAGATATTAGAAAACTCTTTGAGCAGAGTGGAATAAATGAATACAAACTTCAAAGAATACAAGAAAATCATAACTACAAAAACGAAGACATGAACAAACCTTTTAGAAAACCTTCACAAAAAGTTAATGATGAACATCTTGTGCACGTATAAAGCATCTTGATGTAGAAATCGTTGATGATGTTGGCACTGTGTCTATAGCCTCCCAAAGAGCTTCTCCAAACACTAATTGAGAGACACGGAAAACCTACAAATATTGTTACATCCATTTGTCCTCTCGTTAAAAATAGTGGAATGGAAGTCACTAGAGAGGTGAAAAAGACATACATAATGTAAAGACATTCTTGGTAGTTCTTGACTGACTACTATTAGTATGAATGATCTTTCTTTCTCCTTATGGATAAGTGTATTGAAAAAACAAACTTGGTGCGTCCATTTTTTTTTTAAAATAGCTATATTTTATTATAACTAGCAATATGCTATTAAGTTAAAGAACAAAAAAAAAAAAAAAAGACGAGGGATTTAGAGAGATATAGCACCAATCCTCCCAATTAGTTCTTGCAATGATAAAAATTTTGTATTCAAAGAATTTAGTCGGAACACTCAAGTCAATAGACCAAACAAATCTTATTCTTTCGTGAGATCCCATATTGAACTTTTAGAAGTTACACAAAATAAAAACTTCATCTTTTATAATCCACACAAAAGAAAGTAATTAATATTGAATGAGATAGAAGAAGGCATTAGAGACATGAAGCAAAGAAACGGTTTCACTTATTATGGGTATGATTTAAAGGTTAAATTGGTTTTTCGATCACCCCTATTTAAAAAGATGTTTCAAACAAGATATTTTAACATTGTATCTCACCAATGTTTACGATAAACTTTTCTATTAACTTGAGTGTCTCAAGAGCAAATGACGAGAGTAGTTCAACCAAAATTATAATGAAAACTAAATCTCATTTTATTAAAATATTGCTAAAAAGAAAATATCTCACTTGCATGTTAACTTTAAGATTCAAACTCAACCTATATTAGTCTTATTTGGAACATACCAAATCTAATAACATTTTATTTATACTCTTGTAACAGAATTCACAATCAACGTCAACTTTTAAACAAGTCACCAATTAAGTTAATTGTTGAAATTAATGGTCAATTAACAAAAACTTTAAATATCAAAATAGGTTGGCATGAATATCATACAAAAATGCAAACGTCCCCTAATTCATGAGAATTTGTGCTTTTGGTATCATTTTAGAATTTTTTTTACCCTAGTTAAATTTTGATATGATTAATAACTTTATTAGTCACTGACTTTTCATAACAAATACTAAGAAAAATACATATTTACTAAGTAGTTTCATAATGCCTCATTTTCATAAATAAAACATTTGAGAGTAGTGAAGATTTTGTTTGGTTTTAAGAAAAATAACTGTATATAATTAAAACAGAAAGACAATATTATTCTGAACACCATGAAACAATACATTATGATGATTTATTTTACATCACATATCCTGACTTCAAGACATTACAACTATTGAAGAAACATTCTGATATTATGGATTGACATCCAAAACCGCAATAAACTTCAGAAGAATTAGTGTCAATCTATGGGCTATTGATGGACGTTTGTGGAGGACTTGATGGGTTCGGGGCGGGTGGGGGTTGTTGAGATTGTGGCGGTGGTGGAGAGCTAGGAGTGGGTGGTGGAGGGTTAAAACTTGGGAAAGACCAGAAAGGATTTGGGTATGTGGGTATTGAAAAGGCCGGTGGTGGCGAAGTGAACGGTGAGGGATAAGGATATGAGAATTGTCAATTAGGTACTAGAAATGTGGTATTGAAAATCCTGGTGGTGTAGAGCCAGCAAAGACTCTATTGGTGCTCGAAATTGAAAATACAACAAATAAAGATAAAATGAAGAGTTTTAGAGTCATCTTTATTAGTGTAAATATGAGCTTAGATGGAATAGATCCATGAATATGTGCTATTTATAAGGGTCATTATGCACCTATATGTCACTAAATTCTCATTTCATTTATGTACATATACACTAATTTATTTACAAGTGACTAAAACATTCATTAATGTCTTCTTTTGAAAATGCATTTATGAACATTAAATTAATGACATGCTTGAACTAACAAATCTTATGAACTCTATTGAATTTAGTGACACGATTCTTTATACTTATTCTTATTTGGTTTTTTGGACAACTTAAGATGGTAGCTTAATCTAGGGGTGTTCAAAACCGGATATCCGAAATTTCGGATCGTCAATTTTGCTATCCGAATCCGAAAATTCATATTTTTTTAATTTTTTTAAAAATTAAATCAAATATTTAAATATCTAAAATACAAATTCATATATCCAAATAAATATTAAAGATAAATATACCACAAACTAAATTTATCCAGAATTATTTTTACTCAAAACGACTAAAAAAAGATTAAAAAAAACTAAGATATATTAAATATTAGTTGATAAATCTATAATATCAAGATAAAACTTAATAATATACATTATAATAATGATAAACACTCAATATTATATAAATAATCAATCCTAAAGATATAAAAAATTTATAATTTTTTTTTGGATTTTCGGATATCGGATTATCCGAAAATTTATATTTTTTTGGATTTTCAGATTTTTATTTCGGATGCTCGGATTCAGATTTGTATGAACCCCTAGTTTAATCCATCTGGTTTGCTGCTAATGCTATTTTGCTTTCTTCATTGGTAGGTATTTTAGGATTTCGTTTGAATAGTTTCAGAAACTTTTTATTTTTTAAATTTTTTTTTATTGCCTTTTCTGCTAGTAGAAGATTTACAAATGTTGGTACTTTTGGTTTCTTGGTTAATGAATATTACCAAAAAAGACAAAAGAAAATATATTCATCCTATTGAAAAGTACGTTACATTTTTTAATTAAAGGGTTAATATTGAAAAAAAAATCAACCACTATTTTTTATTTGATCGATTAACATGTTTAATTTTTCAATATTTTTAATATTTTTAAAAAATATATAAATTACATATTTAACAGTGTGTCCACGTCGACAACTTTGACGTCGTTCCACCTCCGCCAACTTAATTTCCAACTATTGATTTCGTCCGGCCAACTTCCCAACTCCAACAAAGTGCATAACTCTACCCAGAAAGAGAGCAAAAACACCTAATAACAACTTCAAGAACTATCAAGATAGTTGAAAACTATTTGAGCAGAGTGGCTTAAATGAATACGAACTTCAAAGAATACAAGGGAATTCCGACTACAAAAACGAGGACGTAAATAAACCTTTCAGAAAACCTTCACAAAAAGTTAATGATGAGCACCCTGTGCACGTATAAAGCATCTTGATGATGAAAATGGTTGACGCTATGGGCATTGTGTTTATAGCCTCACAAAAGCTTTTCCAAACACTATAACTGAGAGACGACGAGCTAAAAATATAGTTACGTCTGTTTGTCTTAAGTTTATTGAAAAAACAAATTTTTTGCGTCCCCATTTTTTTAGAATAGCAACATTTTATTATGACTAGCAAAAAAAAAAGTACAAAATAGGGATTTAGAGGGATATAGCAACCATTCCTCCCATTAGTTCTTGCATGATTACTTTTGTATTCTAAAGTAGTTAGTCGGAACAATCAAGTCAATTAACCAAAACCAAATCTTATTGCTTCATGAGATCCCATATTAAAAGTCACTTATGGAAATTAATTACACGAAATAAGAACTTCATTTTTTTGATGCATTATATCGCTCTCTCAAATAAAATAAGAAGACATCAGAGACATGAAGCAAATAAATGATTTCTGTTATTATGGGTCTGTTTTGTGTGTTAAATCGACTTTCTAATCATCATGCTCACCCTATTTGAAATGGTGTTTCAAACTTCGATATTTTAACCTTGTATCTCACCAACGTTTACGTATACATTTTTATTAAACGGAACATAATGAAATGAAAATGAAAATTAAATATCATTTTATTAAACTATTGTTAAAACATAAATATCTCACTTGCATATATTAACTTTAAGATTTCAAACTCAACCTACAATAATCTTATTAAGAATATAAAAAATTTAATAACATATTATTTATACTCTTGTAATAGAATTCATAGTTGACGTCAACTTTTTAATAAGTCACCAGCTAAGTTAATTGTAGAAGGGGAGACAATTTCCACCCATTCAAGTAAACGGGTTACACTGGTTGCGAGCAAAAGTCATAAGTTTTACATAGTTTTGAAATATTTTCAAAGAATTATTGTTTTAATACACAATTTTATAAATCTTCATCTTTAAAAAAAATATGTTCTATCTTAGTAATTCCAATGGGTCTATTTAACTATTCGACCCGTTTAGCCCGTTGGGTCAAAATTGTCATCCTATTCGAATGATCAATCAACATAAACTTAAAGTATCACATTAGGTTGGTATGAATATCATACATTAAGACATGAGAATATGTGGATATGGTATGATTTTAAAATATTTTTAC
Source organism: Centrapalus pauciflorus (assembly GCA_020465985.1). NCBI lineage: Eukaryota > Viridiplantae > Streptophyta > Magnoliopsida > Asterales > Asteraceae > Centrapalus > Centrapalus pauciflorus. The sequence goes on along the minus strand of JAANYP010007778.1, from coordinate 103,178 downwards.
TGTTAGTTAATTTTGATATGATTAATATATTTTTAACCTCTAACTTTTCGTAACCAATGCTAAGAAAAAACATATTTACCAAGTAGTTTCATAATGCGTCATTTCTTAAATAAAACACTTGTGAGAACTGAATATTTTATTTTGGATATAATAAATATAATGTATATAACTGAAATCGGAAGACTATATTATTATGAACACCATGAAATCGTACATTATGGTGAATTATTTTACATCACATATCCTGACTTCAATTCATTAGAAATATTTAAGAAGCCTCCCGACAAGTATGGGTTGATATCCAACCGCAACAAACTTTATTAGGATGAGTGTCAATCTATGGGCTAGTGATGGACGCTTGTGGAGAGCTTGACGGGTTTGCAGCGGGTGGAGTTTGTTGAGATTGTGGTGGTGGTGGTGGTGAAGAGCTAGGAGTGGGTGGTGGTGGAGTAAAAAATGGGAAAGGTAAAAAAGGATTTGGGTATGTGGGTATTGTAAAGGCGGGTGGTGGTGGTGAAGTGGATGGTGAGAAGTAAGGATATGGAAATTGCCAATTAGGTACCGGAAAGGTGGGTATTGAAAACCCTGGTGGTGTAGTGCCAGCAAATACTCTATTGATGCTCGAAATCGAAAATGCAACAAATAAAGATAAAATGAAGAGTTTTAGTTTAGACATCTTTGTTAGAGTAAATTTCGGCTTAGATGGAAGAGATCCATGAATATGTGCTATTTATACAGGTCATTATGCACCTATATCTCACTAAATTCTCATTTCATTTATGTACATATACACTAATTTATTACTTGTATAAACAAGTGACTAAAACCATATTAAATGTCTTCTTATAGAAATACATTTATGCACATTCAATTAATGACATGTTTGAATTTAAGAAATCTTATGAACTCTATTGAATTTAATGACGTTAAACTTATTCTTATTTGAATTTTTGGACAATTTAAGATGCTAGTTTAATACATTTGATTTGTTGGTAGTTCTAGTTTTGCTTTCTTTGTTGGTATTTTAGGATTTTGTTTGGATAGTTTTGGTGAGTTTTTATTTTGAACTTTTCTTCATTGTCTTTTCTGCTAATAGAAGATGTACAAATGTTCGTGATTTTGGTTTTTTGGTTAATGAATATTACCAAAAAAGAAAAAAGAAACTATATTCATCCTATTAAAAAGTACGATATTTAATTGAAGGGTTAATTTTGAAAAAAAAATCAACCAATATTTTTTATTTGATCGATTAAGATCTTATTCGAAACTGTATAAATTACATATTTGACAGTGTGTCCAAATACTATAATTGAGAGACAATGACGACCTAAAAATATAGTTACATCCGTTTGTCTTAAGTTTATTGAAAAGTTTTTGCGTGCCCATTTTTTTGGAATAGCAATATTTTATAATGACTAGCAAAAAAAAATTCAAAAGAGGGATTTAAAGGGATATAACAACCGCTCCTCCTAATTAGTTCTTGCATGATAACAATTTTGTGTTCTAAGTAATTAGTCGGAACAATAAGTCAATTAACTAAAATAAATCTTATTCCTTCATGAGATCCCATAACGAACGTCACTTATGGAAATTAATTACACGAAATAAGAACTCCATTTTTCTGATTCATTATATCACTCTCTCAAATGAAATAAAAAGACATCAGAGACATGAAGCAAAGAAACGGTTTCGGTTATGACGGATGTGTTTTGTCTGTTAAATCAACTTTTCAATTATTATGCTCACCCTATTTGAAGTGGTGTTTCAAACTTCGATATTTTAACCTTGTATCTCACCAACGTTTATGTAGACATTTTTATTAGCTTGAGTGTCTCAAGAGGAAAAGATGAGAGTAGTTGAAGCACTCAACGAAGAAATACGAGCATCTGCTTTATAATGAAACATAGTGAAATTAAATCGAAAATTAAATATCATTTTATTAAAATATTGTTAAAACATAAATATCTCACTTGCATAATAACTTTAAGATTCAAACATAAATATTGTTATGAAGAATATAACAAATTTATTAACATTTTATTTATACTCTTGTAAGAGAATTCATAGTTGACGTTATCTTTTTAACAAGTTACCAGTTAAGTTAATTGTTGAAAGTCAATCAACATGATGAATTTATAATAAGTCTTCCTCAGACCAATAAAGAGAGCTGGGGTTATAGTTCCATCAAAACATGAGAATATTTGCATATGGTATGATTTTAAAATATTTTGTTGTAGCTAAATTATGATATGATTAATATATTTTTAGCCTCTGACTTTTCGTAACCAATGCTAAGAAAAAACATATTTACTAAGTAGTTTCATAATGCCTCATTTCTTAAATAAAACATTTGTGAGAAATGAAGATTTTATTTTGGATATAATAAAAATAATGTATATAATTGAAATTGGAAGACTATATTATTATGAACACCATGAAATTGTACATTATGGTGAATTATTTTACATCACATATACTAACTTCAAGACATTAGAAATATTTAAGAAGCCTTCCGACAAGTATGAGTTGATATCCAAACCCGCAACAAACTTTATTAGGATGAGTGTCAATCTATGGGCTAGCGATGGAAGCTTGAGGAGAGCTTGACGGGGTCGCAGCGGGTGGGGGTTGTTGAGATTGTGGTGGTGGTGGTGTAAAAAATGGGAAAGGAAAAAAAGGATTTGGGTATGTGGGTATTGTAAATGCGGGTGGGGGTGGTGAAGTGGATGGTGAGAAGTACGGATATGGGTATTGCCAATTAGGTAATGGAAAGGTGGGTATAGAAAATCCTGATGGTGTAGCGGCAGCAAAGACTCTACTATTGCTTGAAATCGAAAATGCAATGAATAAAGATAAAATGAAGAGTTTTAACTGAGCCATCGTATTTGTGAAAATGTTGGCTTGGATGGAAGAGATTCATGGATGTATGCTTTTTATAGGGGTCGTTATGCATTTATATGTCACTAAATTCTCATTTCATTTATGTACATGTACAATAATTTATTTGCTTGTATATAGAAGTGACCAAAATTAAGTTACTAACCGGTTATCTAAATTCAAATAATTTTGATATAAGGTTTTGATAATAAGAGAAAATATCTAAAATTTCTTACTACATAAAAAAACAATTTTACTATATGTTTTGTTGTTAATAATAAGAAATTAAAATATGAGTTCAACATTAATTCTCTATTAAAAATATAAGTTAAATGCATATTTTCTTCAACAAATGTATTATTTTACCTCCTAATGTTGTAAGCATCTTTTTATCAAGATAAATTCAATGATAATTTTATTTTACAAAAAAAGCTAAAAGTAAATTATTATGTATATATAATTAAAGAATAGCAGAAAATGTCACGTGTCACTTTCACATTTAACCATAAAAGATAAATATGATTTATTATATTAAAAATAAAATAAAGATGAATCCTACTGTTATTTTTAAAATCTATAAATATTGATAAATAAATAATTTATCCATAATTTGAATTTGAATAAAGAAATCAAACAAATTTGATATATAAAACACAGAAAAGTGAGTTTGTTAGAAAGAATGTTAATCGAAGATGAATGATTGGTGAACAAATTGTAACTGGTTCATTAGGTTGCAAGTAATTTTTTTAAAAAAACCACATTTTCATAACTTTTAGTCAGTTGAGTTTTTTTGTGCAATAAAAAATTATTTAGGGATTTAATCACAAAATTAATCCAACTTTAAGATATTTTGCAACAAATATTCCAAAAAAAAAAAAACCACTAGATTTGTATTCTTGTTATGTGGGAGTCCGTTAATCTTTCGTTCCTAACTGGCCGGAAATTTGATGACGACTGAAATGTGATAAATTCTTTTAATTGTATATATAAGTTGTTCTAGAAAAGTGATATTTTGATTTTTAATATTCAATTTACATTTAAGAAGTTCCTAATTACAATTAGGATCTTGTCTACAAGTTTTATTAGGGTGAGACAGGTATTTATATAAAGGACAGCTGTCCATAATTATTAACTTATATTTTTTCGTCCATTTTTATATTAATATATAATTAAGTAAACAATGTTTTTACAAACCATTTTGGTATTTCGATCCAATGGTTGGGTTCCGGTTGCAACTCTCAATTCCGTGAGAACCACTCTAATTTTTGTGCATTAGATATACAGGGTCGTCTCATAGATTTTAGAGGCCCTGTGCTTGTGATAACAACATAGTCCCTTAACGATTTTAAATAGTAAATTGGTCATTTTGATACTCAATTTTATTACGTAAAGTCGAGTTCGTGAATAACAAAAAAAAAAAAAGAGAGAACTTAAAATAAATAATACGAATCAAATTGAATTTGACTTGAATTTCATTTTAACGCACCGATACACAACGTATATACATGTCAAATACCGAAAATTTTTGTTTGTCTAAATTTAAATATTTATTATAACCGTGAGGCCCTACGAAATTGGGGGCCCTGTGCGGTCGAGCCTTTCGCACACCCTAAAAGCCACCCCTGTAGATATATAAAATTATGCTTTAATGCTAAAATTTATACATTTGATATAAACATTTACACATCTCATGATAAATTTGTCCACTTTATGTACGAATTTATGCATTTGACAAATTTTGTGCATTTAATATCCAAATTTGTGCATTTAGTGTAAATTTTGATGAATTTAATTTTTAGATGTAATTTTAGTGTTAGATTATGACATTTATTAATATTGAAAACCAATAATGGTTTTAAGTTATAAATTTAATTTTTAATTTTGTGCATTTGATAAAAATTTGTGCATTTTGGAGGGTTGTCACCGGATTGAAGGATTCTTATGTGATCCCTAGACATATAAAACTCAAATATTGTATTTGTTAATAGTTTTTTATTTCATAAATTTCTTTATTTTAACATTCTCATATATAATTTTATCGCGAATGAATCATAATGTGGGTTACATTTTTATTAAGGAAATATGTCATAACCTATATAAATAGCTAAAGTTTTTGTAATGGAATTATTTGGTAATTACCAAACCTATGTGGCAGGCAAATCACATTTAAAATTTTTAAATGGGAGAAATGAAATTATTCAAATATTGATTTTCTTTCTCTAAGATAAATGGAATTACTCAAACCTAAAAGTGGGATACGTCTCGCAAACGAGAAATTTTGGTTTCAAGTTTTAATAAAACTGAAAAATATTAAGGTTTTAAAAAAAGGCAAATTACTTAGAAGATAATATAAAATTCAAAAATTGCCAATAAAGATAATGTAAAATTTTTAGGTAAAAAAAAAACATAAAATTCAAATTTGACAAAAAAGAGTATTGATGACAAATTAAGAAGGTAAATTTTCATATTTATGCTCACTTTTTTGGTAAGCGAATAATATTTGAATATCTTTTTTTTTTTTTGCCTAAAATATGAATTTTATGCTCTTTCTCGGTCAAAATAAATTTTTATATTACCTATCTTGGCAAAAATTTATAATATCTTTATTGTCAAGTTTTGTAGTTTATATTACCTTTCTTGATAATTTCCCTTAGAAACACATTTTAGAGATGAGAATGTGTTTAAATGTGTTATAAATAGTTTTTGCGTTTTCATTTTTCACTCTCCTTCATAACAAAGATTTAGGTGACTAGAACGAAAACAAAATGTGAAAACCTCAAAAATGTGTTTTCTAAGTTTACTTGTAAATTTGAAAGTTAAAAACTGAAAACATCAAAAGTTCAAAACCCAATGATCTAATCGTGTTTTATAGAATCCCTTTTTTTTAATGAAAATATTTTGCCGAAAACAGGTTAACTAAACGTGCCTGTACTTTTTCATAGCAAATGCCAAATAGTATGAAATTAGAGCGAAGAAAGTATGGTTGATGTCAAGTTACAAGATGGATTAATGTCTCTTTCTTTTTGTTTTTAAGATGCAGATCAATGCATTGACAAACTTGCACAAGCTAGACTCGAGATATGTTTATATTGTTTCCTTCTTTATTTGAATGAAATTCAGCTTTCAATATTGGTTCTGGTAGGGGTGAGTAAAAATCGAATCGGAATCCAAAAAAACCGATAATCCTTTTAATGTAATATAGGAGTATGACATAACACCAAACCGTTTTCGAAAAACCAAAAGACCCACGGGTGTAAACCGAAAAACCGATAATCCAAACCAGAAACTAAAAAACCGAAACCGAAAAAACCCGAAACCGAAAGGTTTTTCCAATTCAAAAACCGGAATTTTTGGTATGGGTTCGGTTTCGGCCAAATATCAAATCGAACCGCCCCATACTCACCCTAGCTTCTGGTTTCAATGGAAACTAAAATCTTCAAATGAGGGTGTATTACTTATAGTTTTCGTAAAAGAAAATTATATGTTATTATGCTATAATTCGAACATACGTTGGACTCGCAATAGTCGCGTGTTTCATGGTGTTTATTACGCAGACATTGTTCCAAAAATACCATATACTCAACTCTTATCAGGGGCGGATCTAGTATATAAAGTGGGTGTCACTTGACACCGATAAATTTTCAAAATACTGATAAACGTATGTAAGAAAAACCCGAGTGTCACCTATGATTTTATTTGAGTGACACCTACAAATACAACAATTGTAAAACTTTAAGATTTCAATAGATGAAGACTCGAATGCAATAACTGTAAAACTTTTAAGACTTGCGATACTTATTGGTTTTAAATTTTAATGGTATTGTATTATGTATATTTTTAAGTCGAAAAATCTTGTTATTTGTTAATTTTGTATTAGTAACCCGTTTCGGTGACCCAATCCTTCTTAGAAAATATTTCAAAAATCTATGTTTTAAACTTATCTAAAAAAACGACACCGATAACAAAAATTCTTGAATCCTCATGATTGTTATGTTCTTTCATGTTCAATTCCATATAAAATAGTAAGTCTAGGAGTAAAAGAGTCCATATGTTATGTTTGGGACGGCCAGGAATAAAGTAATGGTTTTGTCTTTCACTCTTTCATTGTAGTTGTAATGGTCCTGAAATGAACATAATGTGATTGCAAACATGATTGACTTCAGTTTCTGCATATATGCTTTAACCATAAAAGTTGAGCTTCTGCGTTATGTATCACGCTCACTTGATAAATTATGTGGTTGGTCCGAGTCGGATCGATCCGAATAGTATATTATGCACAATGAAAGTCGGTCTATCATTAAGCTACATGTCACTTTATTATTGAATTTTTTGATTTTCTTTATTTAATAGCAAACTAACTCTTTAATGTAGTAATTTACTAATGATCTAACCCAAAATCTCTAATTCCATTGATCAACATCGAAAATTATTCACTAGATTTTATTACTATGCAATATTAAGTTAATATCTTAAAGTGTTGTTTTGTTATTAAAATAAATAAATCAAAAAATTTGATAATAAAAGAACTTGTAGCTCAATGGATAAAACGTTGTTTTACGAACAATATTTTAGTTCCCAACAAAGTGATTTAATATTTTATTTTGTGGAGAAGCATAAAAACGATGAACCTATTTCGATCGAACGGGCCAGTTTGGACCGCTGGACGAACTCGACCCTGGACCAGTCGTACGATGCATAAAGCGATCGTGATGCACCATCCTCTCCGCGTGATGCACAAACCCCCCTGGCATGATGCAATATGTGTTTCTTTGTGATTCATTGTGGTTCACCTCGAACCGACAACATGATTCATCAAATGATCATATGATCCACAATCTTATTTTGCTGATGCATTGTGGTTTATTAAATTTTGATATGATTAATAACTTTATTTAGTCACTAACTTTTCATAACCAATACTATAAAAACATATTTACTAAGTAGTTTCATAATGCGTCATTTTCCTAAAGAAAACATTTGAGAGTAGTGAAGATTTTAGTTTAGTTACAAGAAAAATAAACGTATATAATTAAAACAGAAAGACAATATTATTTTGAACACCATGAAACAATACATTATGATAATTTATTATACATCACGTATCCTGACTTCAAGACATTACAAATACTGAAGAAACCTTCCGACAAGTAGGGATTGATATCCAAAACCGCAATAAACTTCATTAGAATTAGTGTCAATCTATGGGCTATGGGCTACTGATGAACGCTTGAGGAGGTCTTGATGGGTTTGGGGCAGGTGGAGGTTGTTGAGATTTTGGCAGTGGTGGAGAGCAAGGAGTGGGTGGTGGTGGGTTAAAATTTGGGAAAGGCCAGAAAGGATTTTACTTTTTTTCATTGGTTAAAATTTGGTTGCTGCTAGTGCTAGTTTTGCTTTCTTTCATTAGTTGGTGTTTTACTTTTTGGTTTTATAGTTTTGGGGTTTTTTTTAAAAATTTTTTTTTTTCATTTCCTTTTCTCCATGTAGAAGATGTATGTATATATATAGGCTTTTTGTGCTTTTGATTTCTTAGTTAATGCATTTTATAAAAAACGAAACTCCATCCATCCTATTGAGATGTACGATGTGTTTTTTAAATAAACTATACAAAGTTAATATTGAAAAAGAATTAACCAATATTTTAGTTTGATCGATTAAGTGGATCGAATTTTTTTACCGTTTAAGTTTTCCTATATATTTGTCTTATTCAAAACTATATAAATTACATATTTGTTAGCGTGTCCATGTTCACAACTTTAATGTAGTCCCTCGTCCGACAAACTTTCCAACTATTGATTTCCTCTGACCAACTTCGCAAACTCCAACAAAGGGCGTCACTCCAACCATAAAAAGAATAAAAAAAAACCTAATAACAACTTCGACAACTCTCAAGATATTAGAAAACTCTTTGAGTTGGGTCGAATAAATGTATAAAAACTTCAGAGAATACAGGACAATCACAACTACAAAAACCAAAGCATGAACAAACCTATTAGAAAACCTTCACAAAAAGTTAACGATGAGCACCTTGTCCACGTGTAAAGGATCTTGATGCGAAAATCGTTGATGATGTTGGCACTCTGTTTATAGCCTCCCAAAGAGCTCTCCAAACACTAATTGAGAGACACGGAAAACCTACAAATATTGTTACATCCGTTTGTCTTAAGTTTATTGAAAAAACAAACTTGTTGCATCCATTTTTTTAAAATAGCAATATTTTATTATAACTAGCAATATGCTATTAAGTTACGGAACAAGAAAAAGGACGAGAGATTTAGAGAGATATAGCAACCAATCCTCCAAATTAGTTCTTGCAAAGATAACAAATTTGTATATAAAGCAGTTAGTCGGAAATCTCAAGTCAATTGATCAAACAAATCTTATTCTTTCATGAGATCCCGTATTGAACTTTTAGAAGTTACAGAAAATAAGAACTTCATCTTTTATAATCCACTAGTTTATGACCCACGTATTACGTGGATATTTTTAATATAATTTATTTATATAAATTATATACAAGTAAAAATACAAACACACAACTATTAATTATTAAAATTAATATAAGAATAATATTATTATTTATCATAACTATTATTTTTCTAAATTTATTAATAATAGTTTGATATAAATAGTAGTTATTTTTTATAATTTTCTAAAACTTTTTAGTTTTAATTAATATATTTTAATTGATACAAACTTATATTTTAGTTCATATATAATATAATAGTTATTGATTGATGGTTACATAACATTATTACATAACTAAATGTTATGTAGTTAAAATAACATAAAATTTATTAAATAATATATTTGTTTATAACATTGTAATTAAAATAAACAAAGATTTAAAATAAAAACATGTTTAAAACTTTCATCATATTATAAAAACTTAATAATAATTTATAGTACATCTGATGATGTTAATTTTAAAAAGATATTTTTGTTATATTTTGTTTAAATATTTGATCATTAAATGTACTAATTATATGATTATCATATTCTTATAATTCATATTTATATGTATATACAATACGAAGTATTATATAGTTTAAAATCACGCCCCTATAGTTATAGAAAAGTTTTATTCATGTTTTTAATATAACTGATAAATAAAGAAATTTAAAATTGATTATAGTTGGTACTAATAATTAATATTAATAAAAAACTTAAGAGAATAAATGTAGATTTTAAAACTTGTATACATTTTATATAACATTGGAACATGTAACACTTACTTTAAATTATAAAATACAATAATTTTATAGAATTTTTTTGAATGTAAACATATAAGTACAAGAACGAAAAATTGTATCTAGTTTGTCAACATATTATACTAATTATGATTTAACTAAAAAATAAATTTTATTATACTATGTTAATAAATAAATATTTATGATAGAAACATGTTTTAAGATATCAATTATACAGTCAATAAAAAATAAATACAAATTCTTAATATACATGTTATAAATTTGAAGAAATATATATGTTTTAATTATTAGTAAGCTATTAATTTAATTGCTTTTAATACAATGAATTGAAGTAATTAATTTAAGAAAATAAATTAGGAAAGAAAGCTAATATCTTTCATTAATTTAATTTATTATTATAGGATTCTAAATTAGGAAAAAAGAGCGGGAAATATAAAATTGATGCATTCAGAGAATGACACGTGTCAATAAATGTTCTCTTTTATTATAATATAAAGATTATATCACTGTCTCACAAAAGAAAGTAATTAAATTTGAATGACATAAGAAGAAGGCATTAGAGACATGAAGCAAAGAAACGATTTCGTTTATTATGGGTATGATTTGAAGGTTAAATTGGTTTTCGCTTGTATCTCACCAACGCTTACGTAAACTTTTCCATTAACTTGAGTGTCTCAAGAGCAACAGACGAGAGTAGTTCAACCACTCAAGAAAGAAGTAGGATGGTCCGCATTATGATGGAACGTAATGAAATGAATATCAAAATGAAAAGTAAATATCATTTTATATCTTGCTAAAAAAACAAATATCTCACTTGCATGTTAACATTAAGATTCAAACTCAACCTATGTTAATCTTATTTGAAATATACCAAATCTAATAACATTTTATTTATACTCTTGTAACAGAATTCACAATCAACGTCAACTTTATAACTAGTCACCAATTAAGTTAATTGTTGAAATGGTCAATCAACAAAAACTTTAAGTATCAAATTAGGTTGGCATGAATATCATACAACAAGTCATGAGAATATGTGCTTATGGTGTGGTTTTAGAATATTTTTTTTTACCCTAGTTAAATATTGATATGGTTTCAAAACTTATACAAAGAAAAAACATATTTACTAAGTAGTTTCATAATGCCTCATTTTCCAAAATAAAACATTCGAGAGTAGTGAAGATTTTATTTTGGCTATAACAAAAATAAACGTATATAATTAAAACTGAAAGACAATATTATTCTGAACACCATGAAACAATACATTATGATGATTTATTTTACATCACATATCCTGACTTCAAGACATTACAAATATTGAAGAAACATTCCGACAAGTATGGATTGACATCCAAAACCGCAATAAAATTCAGTAGAATTAGTGTCAATCTATGGTCTATTGATGGACGTTTGAGGAGGACTTGATGGGTTCGGGGCAGGTGGGGGTTGTTGAGATTGTGGCGGTGGTGGAGGGTTAAAACTTAGGAAAGGCCAGAAAGGATTTGGGTATGTGGGTATTGTAAAGGCCGGTGGTGGCGAAGTGAACGATGAGGGATAAGGATATGGGAATTGCCAATTACGTACTGGAAATGTGGGTATTGAAAATTCTGGTGGTGTAGAGCCAGCAAAGACTCTATTGGTGCTCGAAATTGAAAATGCAACAAATAAAGATAAAATGAAGAGTTTTAGAGTCATCTTTATTAGTGTAAATATCAGCTTTAATGGAAGAGATCCATGAATATGTGATATTTATACAGGTCATTATGCATGTATATCTCACTAAATTCTCATTTCATTTAAGTACAGATACACTAATTTATTACTTGTATATACAAGTGACTAAAACCTTTATTAATGTCTTCTTTTAAAAATACATTTATGAACATTAAATTAATGACATGCTTGAATTTAACAAATCTTATGAACTCTATTGAATTTAATGACGTTATACTTATTCTTATTTGATTTTTTGGACAATTTATGATGGTAGTTTAATCCATCTGGTTTGCTGCTAATGCTAGTTTTGCTTTCTTTCATTGGTTGGTATTTTAGGATTTTGTTTGAATAGTTTCGAGGACCTTTTATTTTTAAAATTTTTTCATTGCCTTTTCTGCTAGTAGAGGATTTACAAATGTTAGTACTTTTGGTTTCTTGGTTGATGAATATTACCAAAAAGGAAAAAAGAAACCATATTCATCCTATTGAAAAGTACATTACATTTTTTAATTAAAGGGTTAATATTGAAAAAAAAAATTAACCACTATTTTTTATATGATCGATTAACCTATTTAATTTTTTAAATAATTTTTATCTTATTCAAAACTATATAAATTACATATTTAACAGCGTGTCCACGTCGACAACTTTGACGTCGTGCCACATCCGGCCAACTTTCCAACTATTGATTTTGTCCGGCCAACTTCCCAACTCCAACAAAGTGCATAATTCTTGCCAGAAAGAGAGCAAAAAAACCTAATAACAACTTCAAGAACCATCAAGATAGTTGAAAACTATTTAAGCATAGTGGATTAAATGAATACGAACTTCAAAGAATACAAGGGGATTCTTACTACAAAAACGAGGACATAAACAAACCTTTTAGAAAACCTTCAGAAAAAATTAATGATGAGCACCTTGTGCACGTATAAAGCATCTTGATGAAGGAATCGACCTAAAAATATAGTTACGTTTGTCTTAAGTTTATTGAAAATACAAACTTTTTGAGTCCCCATTCTTTTAGAATGGCAATATTTTATTATGACTAAAAAAATACAAAAGAGGGATTTAGAGGGATATAACAACCAACTCCTCCCATTTAGTTCTTGCATGATAACCAAAACAAATCTTATTCCTTCATCCCATACTGAACGTTCACTTATGGAAATTCATAAGAACTCCATTTTTCTGATTCATTATATCACTTTCTCAAATGAAATAAGAAGACATCAGAGACATGAAGCAAAGAAACGGTTTCGGTTATTACGGGTCCGTTTTTTCGGTTAAATCGGCTTTTCAATTATTATGCTCACCCTATTTAAAAGGGTGTTTCAAACTTAGATATTTTAACGTTGTATCTCACCTCACCAACGCTTACGTTGACATTTTTATTAGCGGACGAAGAAATACGAGCGTCCGTTTTATAACGGAACATAATGAAATTAAATATTATTTTATTAAAATATTGATAAAACATAAATTTCTCATTGCATAATATCTTTAAGATTCAAACAGCCTACAATAATCTTATTAAGAATATAACAAATTTAATAACATTTTAGTTATACTCTTGTAATAGAATTCATAGTTAACGTCAACTTTTTAATAAGTCACCAGCTAAGTTAAGTGTTGAAATTAGGGGTGGAAATTTCCGTCCATTCAAGCAAACGGGTTGAGAACCAAAAGTCATAAATTTTACATATTTTTGAAATTTTTTCAAAGAACTGTTTTAATACACAAATTTATAAATTTTCATCTTTAAAAAAAGTTATGTTCTACAATGGGTTTTTCATTTAACTGTTCGACCCGTTTAACCAGTAGGGTCAAAATTATCACCCTAGTTGAAATGGTCAATCAACAAAAACTTAAAGTATCACATTAGGTTGGTATGTTTATCATACATTAAGACATTAGAATTTGTGCATATGGTATGATTTTAAAATATTTTTGTTGTTAGATAAATTTTGATATAATTAATATACTTTTAGCCGGCCTCTGACTTTTCGTAACCAGGGGCGGATCCAGGATTTTTTTGTTATCGGTGTCACTTTTTTAGAGTAAATTTAATAGTTAGATTTTTAAAATATTTTCAAAGATGGATCGGGACAACGAAACGGGTTGCCAACACAACATTAACAAATAACAAGATTTTTTATAATTACATTAGTACATGGTACAATACTATCTCTCAATTGTCGCAGTTGCGACTGACAAAACCAATATTAACTTCAATAATTAAAATCATTCAGATACATCTCCGTCAACTTTAATAACTTTGATGCATCAAAATCCCTAAAAGAATCACACGGTTAGGGGTTTTTAACATATTTAAGCACCTCCCTAACCGATGAGAAGCGATAATATCGTTTAGAGCTTTTTCAATTAAATGGACCGGTGTCTTCAACAAGGTTTCACTACAAGAAAAGTGTCATTTATTGACACATGCTATTAGTGACACAAAAAAAAAGTGTCACTATATCTTACTTTTAGTGACATTTATGAAAAAGTGTAGGTATAGAGCAATCTTTTACCCACACTTTTTCTAAATTAGTGACACAAACACATACATTTTTAGTCACTATATTAGGGGTGGGCTCGGTACCGTACCGTACCGAACCGGTACCGATCCCGAAAATACCGAAACCGAATTATTAGTTTGAAAGAACCGAATACCGAACCGTATAATTTTATATGGTGTCGGTTCGGTTCCGAATACCGAATTTTAGCTAATTTAAAAACCGAATACCGAACCCATTATATTAATTCGGTATCGGTCGGTACCGGTACCGGTACCGGTTCGGGTTCGGGAAATGGTACCCGTCGCTCACCCCTACACTATATATCTATACCCACTCCACTTTTACCCACACTTTTTGTTGTGTAGGTAAAAGATTATGATACCTATAGTGACACTTATTTTACAACAAAAAGTGTGGGTAAAAGATTGCTCTATACCTACACTTATTTCATAAGTGTCACTAAAAGTAAGATATAGTGACATTTTTTTGTGTCACTAAAAGTGTGTGTCACTAAATGACACTTTTCTTGTAGTGTTTGGGTTGCTTTTTTTGGGTTATTTATAATCTTTTTCGTTGATTCTTGAATCTTGTCTCTTATACTTTTTATTTATATTGGGCTCCTGTTTTTCTTTTAAGTTTTTATGATTAAACTCAGTAATATTTTAATAAGTTTGGGTAACGAAATCGACAAATATAAACTACATTTGTGTATGATAATTTTACAAATTTTTCGTAGGTGGCACTTAAAAAAAATCCTAGGTGTCACTCGGATTTTTGATACATATGTAACTCAGTATTTTGAAAATTTATCGGTGTCAAGTGACACCAATTGTAACACACTACATCCGCCATTGTTCGTAACCAATGCTATGAAAAAACATATTTGCTAAAGTAGTTTCATAATACCACATTTTTTAAATAAAACATTTGTGAGAAATGAAGATTTTATTTTGGATATAATAAAAATAATGTATATAATTGAAATCGGAAGACCATATTATTATGAACACCATGAAATAGTACATTATGGTGAATTATTTAACAAGTTACCAGTTAAGTTAATTGTCGAAATGGTCAATCAACAAAAACTTAAAGTATCACATTAGGTTGGTATGAATATCATACATTAAGACATGAGAATATATGGATATGGTATGATTTTAAAATATTTTTGCTGTTAGTTAAATTTTGATATGATTAATATATTTTTAGCCTCTTACTTTTCGAAACCAATGCTAAGAAAAAACATAATGCGCCATTTCTTAAATAAAACATTTGTGAGAAATGAAGATTTTATTTTGGATATAACAAAAATAATGTATATAATTGGAATCGGAAGACCATATTATTATGAACACCATGAAATCGTACATTATGGTGAGTTATTTTCATCACAAATCCTGACTTCAAGACATTAGAAACATTTAAGAAGCCTTCCGACAAGTATGGGTTGATATCCAAAACCGCAACAAACTTTATTAGGATGAGTGTCAATCTATGGGCTAATGATGGACGCTTGTGAGAGCTTGACGGGTTCGCAGCGGGTGGGGGTTGTTGAGATTGTGGTGGTGGTGGTGAAGATCTGGGAGTGGGTGGTGGTGGAGTAAAAAATGGGAATGGCCAAAAAGGATTTGGGTATGTGGGTATTGTAAAGGCGGATGGTGGTGGTGAAGTGGATGGTGAGAAGTAAGGATATGAAAATTGTCAATTAGGTACTGGAAAGGTGGGTATTGAAAATCCTGGTGGTGTAGTGCCAGCAAAGACTCTATTGGTACTCGAAATCGAAAACGCAACAAATAAAGAGAAAATGAAGAGTTTTAGTTTAACCATCTTTGTTAGAGTAAATATCAGCTTTGATGAAAGAGATCCATGAACATGTGATATTTATATAGGTCATTATGCATCTATATCTCACTAAATTCTCATTTCATTTATGTACATATACAATAATTTATTACTTGTATATACAAGTGACTAAAACCTTCATTAATGTCTTCTTTTAAAAATAGATTTATGAACATTAAATTAATGACATGCTTGAATTTAACAAATCTTATGAACTCTATTGAATTTAATGTCACGATTCTTTATACTTATTTTTATTTGATTTTTTAGACAATTTAAGATGCTAGTTTAATCCATTTGGTTTGCTGCTAGTTCTAATTTTGCTTTCTTTCATTGGTTAGTATTTTAGGATTTCGTTTGAATAGTTTTGGTGAGTTTTTTTTTAAATTTTTTTTATTGTCTTTCTGCTAATTGAAGATGTACAAAAGATCGTGCTTTTGGTTTCTTGGTTAATAAATATTACCCAAAAAGAAGAAAGAAACTATGTTAATCCTATTGAAAAGTACGATACTTTTTTTAATTAAAGGGTTAATTTTAAAAAAAAATCAACCAATATTTTTTATTTGATCGATTAAGTGAATCGACTTTTTTCAAAAATGTTTATTTTTTTCAATAGTTTTGTCTTATTCAAAACTATATGAATTACTTATTTGACAACTTGTCCACGTTGACAACTTTGACGACATTCCTCCTCCGGCCAACTTTCCAAGTATTGATTTCCTCCGGCTAACTTCTCAACTCCAAGAAAGTGCGTAACTGTGAAGGCCACTCCTTACAGAGCAATCCTCAGAGTCTAGGTCCCACATCTTGCAACACGATATCAATCATAACTAAGATAGAGTAATTATATTGCGGAATTTCAAATTATAGTACAAACATTTTAGGATAAGTTTAATACAATTTTTAGTACGAGTTACAATTTTTAAATTAAACTTATAAAGGGTACAAGACTAATCTAATTCATGTCATCATACATTCAAATCAAATCTACCCAGACCACCACAATTATCATCTGTCAATCTGTACCGAAAGTTTGTTGAGTAGTGGTCAATAGAAAACTTCAACTTGATTCTTGTAAGACCTAAGAACTAGGTCCAGCAGGTGTTTTTCCCTTATCTTATCCTGTAAAAAGTGTAAACAACATCTGTAAGCAAAGCTTAGTGAGAATATAGATTTTCAGATTACATGCATTAATCAAGCAGACCATGGGTCTAGCGTGATATGTCTTGACTGCCGCTATAGCCACTCATGATTGAGATATAGTATTCATAGAGTTGGATGATGTTCAGCCCACGCTCACGCTTTTAGTGGAAGCTATCCACTTATGCTGGGCTAGCTACCAGCGGTCATCATGGAGGAACATCGGAGTATCAATACCAAGTTCAATAGAACTGTTGAAATAGCATGGTCTAGAACAATAGACCGACAAGGCTAATCATTTCAAGCTGAATCAATATGTCAAAGATGCGATCAATTAAAGAAAGCATAGTAATCAAAGTCATGATAGCAATAATCTCATAATATCTGAAATGAACTGTAAGTACAATACTACAATGTCATGCGGAATGATAAGTCAAATAACTATCATGATCCACAGGGCATCACCGAACCATGGTGTGCACAGGTCACAATCCAGCTGAGCATGTATGAATGTCAAATAAACTATCATCAACAATATGTCTCAACCGGAATCTAGCATGTAAAACTGAATATCTATAACTCACTGGTTCTGTGGTCTTTATCAAGCATATTTAAATCCACCACCTGAATTATCTCTGGATTTTATCTTTAATATTTGTCTATCTGATCTCTGGCTTTTCTTTTCAAATCTGTGACCCACTTTCAATATCTTTAAATCTTTATTTCTTTGTTCAGAATGAACCTGTCCAGAATTTATCATATCATATCATTATCAAACTTTGGAATTTCATTGACTTGATTCTGATAACTCATAATCTTTTCAATTGCATTTTATGCCCAAAGTTTGCATATAAATACCTCAAATTTCTTTTAATATTGCATGTATTGGCACTGAATTATATATTTTATTAAATCATAAAAGAATATTCAAAAAGTTAGTTTATTAGCCTTAATTTCGGATCATATAAACCACATCCGAATTCGCACCATTTGGGACCGACTCGGCGAGTCGGTTGAGGCGACTCGGCGAGTCTAGGTCCGAAATTCGGATCTCGGCCGAATTCGCATTCATCCGAGAAACATCATGATCCGAGATTTACCCATCCGAATTCGGGTCAAAAACGAATTCGGATCACATCCGAACTCGGGTCAAACCGAATTCAGATCACATTCGAACTATGGTCTCAACCGAATTCGGATTCAACACTTAGAAAAATTTCAGAAATTCTTGGTGTTCTTGGCGACTCGCTGAGTCGAATTGCAGATTTGCAGGTCGACCCATACGGGTTTTTACCAAAAAATCACCAAACTTAATTTATATTAACATGCAATTGAATCTAAGGTTATATTATCATTTTTGGGGTGTTTTTACACCATTTTCCCCATATTAACACATTAAATCGTCCAGATTTGTCCAAAATGTTGGATTTTTCTCAAGAACACAAAAGTTAGTAAAAACTCAGATTTTGCACTTTTTGGACAATTTAATCAACGATTTTTGTTTCTGAATCATTTATGGGTTTCATTATATGATTTCTAAACAATATTTACAACATGCAACATAAATTTTACAGATTCATAATCTGATTTTTGAGTTTTTAAACTCTTAAAATACAAACTAAAAGTTAGAAATTAGTTTTATTACCTTAAATTTTATTGGGTCTTGAAACTCTTCAGTTAATCTCACGATTTTCTTCTTCTGAATCTTTGATTTCCAGTAGATTTTTTTAGAGAGATTGAGAGAGTGTTTGATAGATTTTCAATAAGTGATGAAATGAGGAAATAAAGACTTAGAGTCTTTTATTTCAAAACTTTCAGCTTTTGTCGCTTTTGGTCCCTCAACATCTAATTCTCTTTAAATAAAGATTTCATCTTTATTTTTATCATCACTAATATAATTTATCGTAATTAAATATTTTCATTACTTAATTAAAATTACAAAATAAATAATGTAATAAAATTACATTATCAGCTCAAAATCAATTATTACATGTTCGGTTAAAGACTCAGTTGTTACAGAATGGGCTCCACCACGCACAAACTTCGTCCTCGAAGTTAGCTTTGTTCGAACAGACTTGGATAGTTAGCTTTCATGACATCTCGTGATTCCCAAGACTGATGCGAACCTTTGTGGTGTTTCCACTGGACGAGCACCATCTGTATCTCTTTATATCGAAGCTTTTTGGTATTTGAGTCCAGAATACACTCTGGCTCTTCAACCACTCGAAGCTTCTCATCAATTTGTACATTAACGTGTGGTATTTGCACTTCTCTTTCATCTGCTAAGCTGTTTCTCAAATGAATGACATGGAATACAGGATGTATTCCCGCTAAGTCTGTTGGCAATTCAAGACGATAGGATTGGTTCCCTATCTTTTTAACGATCTTGGACGGACCAATAAATCTTCTAGCTAGCTTATTTCCCTTTATGAATCGGACCACATTCTTCATTGGAGATACTTTTAGCATCACCCAATCATTGACCGCAAACCTGATTGATCTATGACGATTGTCATAATACGATTTCTGCCAGCTTTGAGCTTCAAGAATATTTCTTCTAACAAGTTGAATCTTCTCATGAGTCAACTGTAGAAGGGCAGGACCTACTAAAGGCGATTCACCTGTTTCGCGCCACAGGTGGGAGTTCTGCACTTTCGTCCGTACAGATCTTCAAAAGGAGCCATCTTGATCGTTGAATGATAACTGTTGTTGTATGAGAATTCGACCAAATGTAAATGGTCATCTCAATTACCACCCAGATCAAGAACGCAGGCACGGAGCATATCTTCAAGAGTTAAGATAGTGCATTCACTTTGGCCATCTGCATTAGGATGATAGAAGTACTCATAGAGATTCGAGTACCCAGCCCCTCTTGCAGCGCTTTCCAGAATCTTGAAATGAAACGACTATCACGATCAGAGACGATAGATTTCGGCACACCATGACGAGAAATGACCTCAGTGATGTACATCTGTGCCAATCTATCAAGAGAATACGTCTTTTTCATCGGTATAAAATGAGCTGACTTCGTTAATCGATCCACGACTACCCAGATGGAGTCATGTTGTCTCTTGGTTTTAGGCAATTTCGTGACGAAGTCCATGGTTATATGCTCCCACTTCCACTCAGGAACTGTTAGTGGTTGCATATCCCCGAAAGGTTTCTGATGTTCCGCCTTAACCATTTGACAAACTCTGCAACTTTCAACAAACTGACCGATGTCTTTCTTCATTCTTGGCCACCAATAATCAGCTTTCAGATCGAAGTACATCTTTGAGCTGCCAGGATGAATAGATAACTTGGACTGATGGCCTTCTGATAGAAGAGTGTTGCGGATTGAACCATACTTTGGAATCCAGATTCGGTTTCCCTTGAGACATTGAAGTCCCAAATGATTCATTTGCCCTTTAAGATTTTCAGTATAGATATTTTCTTCTTTCAATGCTTCAGCTTAGGCAGATCCAGGAGTCAGGGCATAACAACACTTTTCTGGATATGCCTTTCTACTCAAAGCATCCGCGACCACGTTGGCTTTGCCGGGATGATACAGGATCTCGCAATCATAGTCTTTGATGAGCTCCAAGGACCGTCATTGTTTCATGTTCAGATCCTTTTGAGTAAAGAGGTGTTTAAGGCTTTTATGGTCGGTGTAAAGCTGACACCGAGTTCCATAGAGATAGTGACGCCAGATTTTCAGTGCAAAGGTAACTGCAGCCAACTCAAGATAATGAGTTGGTGTACTTTTCTCGTAATCTTTCAATTGCCTTGAAGCGTATGCAATGACTTTTCCCCTTTGCATGAGAACACAGCCTAGACCAGTACCAGATGCATCGCTATAAACAACAAAGTCATCATTGCCTTCTGGTAAGGCTAGGATTGGTGCTTGAATAAGTTTCTGCTTCAAAGTTTCAAATGCCTCTTGCTGTTTATCCGCCCATACGAAAGGTGTATTCTTTTGTGTTAGCATCGTGAGTGGCACAGCAATCTTCGAGAAGTCTTTAATGAATCGCCGGTAGTAACGAGCCAATCCATGAAAACTTCTGATTTCGGAGGCATTGCGAGGCGTTTGCCACTTTTGAACAGCCTCGACTTGAGACGGATCAACTGAAATACCTTCGCCAGATACAACATGGCCAAGGAATTGGATCTATAAAGAAATCAAAGTAGAATTTCAAGTTTTTATTCAAACAAAGAACGCTTAGGAAATAGCTCGAGACCATATAAGGTTATACCTGTCTGAGCCAGAATTCACATTTCGAAAATTTTGCGTAGAGTCTTTCTTTTCTCAATAACTCTAGCAATTGACGCAGATAAACAACAGCTCAGCCTCCGTTTTGGAGTATATCAGGATATCGTCTATGAACACGATAACTGACTTATCCAACATTGGTCTGCACACGCGATTCATGAGATACATGAATGCCGCTGGTGCATTAGTTAAACCGAAAGGCATTACGAGGAATTCATAATGACCATATCTTGTTCGAAAGGCTGTCTTTGGAATATCCTCATCTTTTACTTTCAGCTGATGATACCTAGAACGAAGATCAATTTTGGAGAAGTTGCTTGCTCCTTGTAGCTGAATAAATCATCGATTCTGGGCAGAGGATACTTATTCTTGATGGTGACTTTGTTCAACTCGCGATAGTCGATGCACATACGGAGAGTTCCGTCTTTCTTCTTAACAAACAAGACAGGTACACCCCACGGAGATGAACTAGGTCGGATAAATCCCTTTTCTAACAGATCTTGCAATTGCTTTGCCATTTCCTGCATTTCTGCAGGCGCAAGTCAGTAGGGAGCTTTAGCAATTGGAGCCGCACCAGGAACTAAGTCAATGCCGAATTCGACTTGACGTTCAGGTGGCACTCTAGAAATATCATCAGGGAATACGTCTGGGAACTCACAGACGATCGAAATATCGGATACAGATTTCTTGTTGGCTTCAGAAACGGATTCAGATGAGACAAAACACAGTTAGGATTCATGACCCTTAGACAAATATTTATGAGCTTTCTCAATAGTAATGAAGCAGTGAGCACTTTTACGTTTGTCGCCTTTGATTTCTAACACTCGGCAGTCTGAAGTCTTGATTCTGATGATTCGGCGGTTGCAGACGATCGTAGCTTCATTATTTGTTAGCCAATCCATACCGATTATAACGTTGAACTCTTTTAACGGAATCGGGATAAGATCGAGGTTGAATACTATGTTATTAACGAGTAATGTGCAATTTCGGTAAACGGAATCAGCCATAACATAAATGTTACTGGCCGTCTCTATATCGAGTGACCTGTGCACACCATGGTTGGGTGTTGCCTAGTGGATCATGATAGCTATTTGACTTATCATTTCATATGATATTGCTTTTACAGTTCACTTCAGATATTGCTTTAAGATTATTGCTATCATGACATTGATTACGTATGCTTCATCATTGCATATACTTGACATATTGATTCAACTTGATTAGCCCTGATTGGTCTATTGTTCTAGACCTGGCTATTTCACCAGTTCTATTGAACTTGGTAATGACCTCCGATGTTCCGCCACGTTGATTTACTGATAGCTAGCCCAGTATGTGGCTGATCCCCACGATTTAAGCGTGAGCGTGGCCTGAGCATCATCCGACTCTATGACTTCTATGTCTCAATCATGAGGGCTGTAGCGGCAGCCAAGACATATCACGCTAGATTGATGATCCGCTTGACATGCATGTTAATTTGAAAATCTATTTACTCACTAAGCATTGCTTACGGTTGCTACATTAATATTTTACAGGAAAAGACAAAGGAAAGTCACCTGCCGGACCTAGTTCTTAGGTCTTACACGTTCAAGACAGAAGTTTCATAGACCTCTACTCAGCGACCCAATTTTGGTACTAATTGGATGACGATATTATGGTGATCTGGGTAAATTTATTTTGATAATATGATGGCATGAATTAGATTAGACTTGTGTCCTTTATAAGTTTAATTTAAAAATAGTAATCTGTATTAAACTTAAATCCTAATATGTTTGTACTGTAATTTAATATTCCGCAATTAATTACTCTATCTTAGTATGATTGATATCGTATTGCATGATGTGGGACCTAGACTGGTGAGAACCGCCCCGCAAGGGGTGGTCTTCACAGTGTTATAGGCTAATTAATGAAGGTTTAAAAGGTAACACTTATATTTTAACTGTGTTGATTTTATTAAATAGATAGTATTTTCATTTGAAAATAAATATTCACTGGATCAAATCACATAGTTTTAAAAAGTTGGTAAATATTACACTTTTTTTACACATATAAATGATAATTTTATCCTTATTTGTTTACTTATTCAATTTCTTAAAAAAAACAACTACATTGTAAACATAGGATTATTAATAGAATTAACAAATTATAATCATCTATTTCACAAAGCGGATACTTATTCTTAGGTAATTAAAATAGAACGTTGAACGTTTAGATTGAAACGGAGGAGTACGTACCTAAACTTTTTTGTTCAACTACTAAAGTCCCTTAATAACTTTTGTAATAGGAAGGTGATTTGTAGATAACAATATTTGTCATACATACATGACAATTTTAAATAAAATGACTAGCATATTCTTACTAACAATTTAATTATCATCATTACATTCTATCGCCTCCAAACAAAGACTAAATAATCACTTTATATAAAATTGTTATGTATGATATATTTTTATTATGTACGAATCATTTTTATTTGTTTTATTCAAAACTATATGACGATGGACACATTATCCATATTGACAACTTTGAGAAAGTATCTCTTCTAGCTAACTCTCCAACTATTGATTTCCTTCGACCAACTCTCAACTCTAATGAAGTCCATAACACTGGCCATAAAGGGAACACAAAAGTTATTATAAACCCGAGCCATAATCAAGAGTAGAAAAGCTATCTGAGTAAAGTAGAATAAATGAATACAAACTTTAAAAAATAATAAAAGTTATAGCTAATTGTGGCCTTTGGCTTAATGTATAGAAGACATTAAAGCTTTCATAACACCCACTTAGTTAAAACTGCAAAATGTATAGAAGTGAAACCATGTTATATGTTTTTACTGGTTCTAGAAACAAAGTTTGATATATACACGTAAAAATATAAAGTTATAATAATTATACTAAGTAACTAACGGGTTACACAATGTCACTTATTGTTAAAAACATTAAAATTATAAAATGTTGTTTTTATTCTATGCATAAGTCAATGTTGTTTAAAAAATCAGTAAAAAAAAAAAATACAAATATCGTTTCTATTATACACATTTTGGAACAACATCTACCAAAATTTAAGATAATTGCACAGAATAGAAACAACGTTTATAGCTTTTATTAAATTTTGGAACAAACTTTGACATATGCGTCGAATAGAAACAATGTTTTTTAATTTTATTGAGTTTTGCAATGGGTGACATTGTTCAACATGTTAGTTCATAAAATCGGGATAAATTTATTATGTTGTTTCTATTATATGCATATATCAAAATTTGTTTTTAAAGTCGGTCAAAGTTTTTCATTGATTTAATTAAAAAAATACTTAATATTTAAAATAATAATTCTAATATGATTAAACAATTATGATGTTTAATCATCATAAGTTGTTTTAAAATACTTCAAATGACATATTAATTGTTTAACTGATATAATTGGTAATTAGTCAATATAATTATTAAAGTAGTGTGTTCAAAATTAATTATTTAATTAAAAAAAGGTTGAAATTTCTAACACAGCCCTACCAAAAATAAGTTACTATTTTATAATATTTACGTTTTACGAAAAAAGTGAAGAATGAAATTATTATATATTTAGTTAATTGAAACGTTATAATGTTGAATAAAAACCAATAATTTTGTTGTAACACTTTAATAATATACTAACTTATAGTTTTTAAATAAAAATAAAAAAAATTATATTTAATAATATTTAGATCAAGTTATTTATGCAAATATTGAAATTAGCTAACCGAAATAAAAAATTATGAAAAAGATAAACACACTTGTCTATTCTTAACTAGTTGAATACCCGTGCGTTGCTCGGGTGATTTATTTCAAAATTAATACTTTTTTAATTAAATAATTACACAAAAAAAATATTTAATTTTGAAAGACTATACATACTCTTTTACATAGTTTGTTAAGGAAAAAATATACTTAACTTTATCATGAAAATTACTACACACAATTACATTATGAGGTTTGTTTGTTTAAAATTTTATAATCTCTATTATTGTCAGTTTTATTGGTATAAGATTATAAGTTTTCTATTTAACTTTTTTTTTTTTAATAATTTATGTTGGAAAATCTAAAGATATTGTTCAGATTGCTTTATTTTATATATATTCTAATAAAAATGCATTATAATTAGACATATATTTTGGTTGTCAGTTTATTTTATTTACATTCCAGTAATTATTTTAATACAACATCCAATATATTTAATATTGTACTTGCTATATCTAAACTTAGTTTCATCGATTGTAAATATTAGGGTTAATATTGAAAAAAAACATTATATTTTCATGTTATACAATTTTGGTCTCTTAATATTATTTTTTTTATCATTTTAATCCTCACATTATATTTTATTGAAACTGTTATATTTTTTTCGGTAAAAGTCAACATATCATTATGATATCTCCTTTCTATGTTTAAAATTAAGAATATACATCAAACTAATTTAAAACATAAAAAACATGCAATTCAAATACAATAAAGACACTTATTACATGAACAAAATTATGTAACTTGTATTACTCAACTGCTCGTATATCATTTTTTTGTTTCAATTTAATTTTCTTTAAAGGTTTGCCAAGTTGTTGACCTTGCTATTTTGTTAAATGTTTTTCTCAAGCATTTTCCATCATTTTAAATCATTGCTTGTGGCCAATCTGAAATTCATAATAATCTTGGAGTATCTGTTGATCATTTGTGTGTCCAAATCGCCCTTTATCCATTTGATTTTGCTGTTTAAATTAGATAAAAGACAGATGGTTTAAGTCTTTGTGTTGTGCGTGAATTACATATGTGTATGTTAGTTCCTGTTAATGGCTGGCGAAGAAGCCCAATTAGCCTTCGGCCTAATCTTTAATTGATTTCTATGTGGTTTGGTGATTCAAATGCAAGTATTAATTTTCATTAATCATTGCATTTCTACTGCTGGATAATAAGATCAAAACAGAAAATAAGTGTGGTATTAGTGTACAGTCCAGCTGTGTTTAGCTTAAGTTCTGTCCGTAAAAAAAGGGCAAGAAGGTCAAATGGTCTTCGGCCTTGGCAACTTAATTAGCAAGGATGTTTATTGATCAATTTTATGTATCAATCGTCATTTATCCTACATTATGTTGTTGCTGAAAAAGTTAAAAACAGAATGATATGAGTTGTGAGTGTGTGCAGTGTGCGATTGTGTGTTTGAATATGTGTGTTTGCATGTTAATGTCAGGCTCCGGGACTAAATAGTCTCGGAGTGTTGAGTGTGTCTCGTAACCTCTGTGTGTGTTTATTGAATTGATACAGAAATAAAGGAAGAAACAGCAACATCATAAGTATCAAACACACACACACATAGATATATATATATATATATATATATATATATATATATATATATATATATATGTGTGTGTGTGTGTGTGTGTGTGTGTGCTATGTGTGTATTATAGTATATATGTACATCATTTTCAAAATATTGAAAGAATAATTATAGAAGATGCTGACAATTTTTTTTCCTGCAGGAATTGAAAGCATGGTTATCAATATCGCGATTTAAATCGTAGGATCGTATGATCCTACAAGTAGATTTCGATCACGATCGCTACTAGGATCGATTTTAGGTAGGATCGTAAGCAAGATCGTAGGATCGTTAGTAAGATCGTAAGATCGTACGACGATCCGATCCTACATACGGTTTGTTTTCGTAAATAAGATCGTAGGATCGTTAGTAAGATCGTAAGATCGTACGACGTGTATTTCAAACTTTTTATGACTTGTGAATGAATGTATGAAAATGACTTTCTTTAGTGTTGTCTTTAAAGTTTGAATTCTCTATGAAAATGACTAGCTTTCTTTTGAATGAAGAATTACTTTCTTTATGAACATGATTTTTTTTGGATGTAAATGACTCTCTTTTGTTTATGATACAATAATATATAATATTTAATTTCGGTAGGATCTTACGATCCCGATCCGATCCTACGATCTCGATCTTGCAATGACCAAAACGATCCTAGGTAATATCTCGATCTTGACAACCTTGATTGAAAGTGTCTTCGACTCTTCATCTGGTTGATTAGCATACGTGAAATTCATCTTGAAACGATATAGTTTTCTTCACGCAGACACTGCTGATGCAGTTTTTTTATCAATATTGAATGCCTACTGACTCTCTGTGTGTGTGTGTGTGTATATATATATATATATATATATATATATATATATATATATATATATATATATATATATATATATATATATTAGTACGTAACTTCAAATAAAAGATGTTTTATCTCATAGTTGATTACATTTAACTCGTTATATAAACATCTAATAATTATCAAGTTTTAAATTATATAAAGAATTGATAACTTGATAAATATGCAACTGCGAATATTTATTATTCAGGGTTAAATCTTTTGTCCTGCATATTCAGTTATGATATTATCCCGTATTTTTCTGCATATCTTAATATTTCAGTTATACTATTAGCCGATTAAATTTGATTTCTTATTTTTATTTAACAGTTGATAAATCAGATTGCATCTATTTCCAGCAGTGCAAATTTAAAATTTTCAAGCTGGTTAAATCTGATTTGTTATTTTTATTTAACTTGATAAATCAGATTGTAACAATTTCCAACAGTGAAAATTTAAAATTTATTGTCATTTTTTATTTCTTTCCGGCAAATCTACATATTTTAATTGCAGAAACATTAAAATATGTTATAAAGATCTAGATAATTATGTGGAATCTCATCGAGCTAAAATAGTGGGGGTAATCCCATTATTTTCTTAATTTAAACCAATTATATTGCGTCAAGTCAGCAGCCTTAATTTTCTGAATTTTAACCAATTATATTGTGCCAAATCAACCTTAATTTTCTGAATATTTACCACTAATATTGCGCCACGTGGGCATTTTCTCTCCGCACCATTGGCAATATATATAATTTTAAATCTATATTATTTTTCTACAACGGGAGTCGAACCACTAACCTTATGGTCATCGTTAACAACCTTAACATTTTAAAACGGTTGATATTAGAAGTTGACTTAACTACGACGGTATATCATATTTTTTTTCTCTCTGCTTCGTAGGTAATATATTTATATAATTATCATTGAATTTTTATTGACAAACATTGTTTACAACATTGGGAGGTAAAAATGATAAATTTGTAGTAGAAATATGCATTTAAGTTATATTTTTAAAAAATAATTAATGTAAACACATACTTCTATTTCTTATTAACAATAAAACATATTGATAAAATTATTTTTCATCTTATTAATTTTTTTTCTATTTTTGTATCTCATTAATCAAAAACCTATTTAAAAAGATTTGAATTTAAATATTTGTTTAGTACCGGTATATTCAAATTACAAATCATTATATTAGTATATATATAGAGAGATAGAGAGAGACGGGCCAACCAAAATAAATACATGCCCCAACATTGACATTCACATGCTCATGTTTCTCACAAACTAAAAAAATAAATTTATAAAAACTATATATATCCATATTATACATATGCATATATATATATATATATATATATATATATATATATATATATATATATATATATATATATATATATGATGTCAATTATATTCCACGTACTATACGCATTTAATTAATTTAATTATGTCGTATTTTTTCATATACTTCAAATTAATTAAGTGTTACCATGCATGCATCATGTATACATTCCATGCACGAGACAATACGTCAAATATAAAGGGCTTTGACTTTTATTATCAGTTAGTATATACAAAGGCCAATATTAAGATGATGATTTAATTAACAAGTACTAATTAACATATTTATTTACCATTAAATGTAAAATACTTTTAAAATTTACATTTATTAATTAGGATATAACACCAAACTAGCTACGTACGTATATATGTTATAATCATTAAACATAAAAATAATCACCAAAACATAACATATTAATTTATGGAATTATGGTACAAGAGTTTATTGCTGTTTTTACCTATTTATATATATGTCCATGTCATGAATCACCCAGTACGTACGTACCTTTATAAATATAAATACATACATATTACTCTCACAATATATTCATACAATCATCAATCCAAATTCCCATATCAATCTTATAATAATTAAAATATATATATGAGTGAAATAATACGTACGTACAAACACAAACCTGACAATCTGCTCAATCCATCTCGATCCCGTAGGCCATACAAAGATCAACGGAGCAGATCGAAGCGGTGTTTAAGCCGGTTTGTGGGCTAGCTAGCTTTTTATCAGCTTCTGTTCTTGCACTTCTCCATGGCTCTAGGAGCTGAAATTTTCAAATGATTTGATTAATTAGCTTAATTGCTTAGGTATGTTTGGAGTTTATTAATGAACAATCTAATTGTTATGCTGAAATACTAACTAAGTACGTACGTATAGCTACAAATCGAATTACAAAAATACCGATCTTACCAAGCCCTATAGCTTCCTTTCCTTTCGTTATACGTAAACGCTTGCATGAATCTACGAACATCCTGATCCATCCAAAATGAAAACAAAATTAATGTAATGTTATGAACATTTTAATTCTATATATGTGTTAATAATTAACGATATTATATAAATTTATTTCTATACGACTAAGAAGAATGATCGATGCATGATGATTGATTAATAATAATAACATCAACAACAACAAATTAAACGGTAATTAAACAAAAAATTTACTCCCAGGGAACATCGCCAACAAGCATCCAATCCCCGTCTTTGTCCTCATAAGTTGGAACGTAGTCAGAATTGTTTAAAAGATCCATTAATTTGCTTTCGTTCATGAAATCCTTCAACCCTTGCGATCCGCACTTACCTAAATCATTTTATTTTCATTAAAAGATCCAAAATATATAACTCAATATCAACCGGAGTATATTATTATTTATTTAATAATTACCTATCGTGAACGAACTGAACATATTGCCCAAAGCATCAGACAGATCTTGATAACTTTTGTGCATTTTCAGGTCCACTTTTCGAAGGTATGGAGCTCCGTCCATGCTCACCTTCACAAACGCCGCCACTATACCCCCGCCGGTAACCTCTTCATGGCGGCCGAGGCTGCTGTTTTTTTGGACTGACAGCATGTTTTTTCGGTAAGATCTCACCGGTGGCCAACCAACCACTTGCGCCCTAATCATAATTGAAGTTTATTATAGTTTGTGTTTCAGATTTTATCAAGAAATTGAAGTAAAAAACTTACTTGGCTGGAGGGTTGACGGAGCAACCACCATCACCACCGCCTGTGGCGAACAGATTTTTTTCTTCATCATTCTTTGTTTCTTGATCATCTGATGACAGTTTCAGCTTCAAATCCGTAATTGTCTCATCGTACCCTCTCTTTCCGTTTGTATGCACCAACGCATCTCCGCCATCACAGCTGGTCTTATTTCCACCGCCGCCGCCCGGTAATCCTAGTATGTATATAAAGCAAATAACATTTAGTGAAATATGGATGCATAACCACCCTATAAAAAGCTTACATCCATGGATCTCTTTCATCAAAGCCAATTTGCGTCAACAAATATGACTCAACTAAAGCTTTATATTTCATATGTTCTTGTTGCAATTTCACTATTGAGTACTAGTAAAGTCTTTGCTGGCTCTACACCGGGATTTACAATACCCAACTTCCCAGTACCTAATTGGCAATTCCCATATCCTTACTTCTCTCAACGTCAACTCCGCCACCACCAGGCTTTACAATACCTACATACCCGAATCCTTTTTGACCTTTCCCAATTTTTAACCCACCACCACCTACTCCAATCTCCCCGCCACCACCAAAATCTCAACAACCCCCGGCTCCTCTAAACCCCTCAAGCTCTCCTCAAGCTTCCGTCACCAGCCCTTAGATTGAAATCACTCTAATGAAGTTTATTGCGAATTTGAATATCGTACCAAACTTGTTGGAAGACTTCTTTCATATATCAATAACTTGAAGTTAGAAAGTGTGATGTAAAATTATTCACCATATTGTATTGTACGTTTTATGGTGTTCAGAATAATATATATTATCTTTTGATTTTAATTATTGTATGTTTATTTTTATAATATTCAAAATAAAAGTTTTATTCCTCAAATATAAATTTTTCATTTAGAAAGTGCAAACACTAGAAAACCTACTTTGATTATGAGAAGTCGATGGCTTAAACATTTATCAAGTCATTTTCTAATATTGTCAACAACGAAAATATCCTAAAATCATACTTGAAACATCTCGTTTTTTTATGACAGGTACGTGAAATCTCACCAACCCCCGGCTCCTCTAAACCCCTCAAGCTCTCCTCAAGCTTCCATCACCAACCCTTAGATTGAAATCACTCTAATGAAGTTTATTGCGGATTTGAATATCGTCCCAAACTTGTTGGAAGACTTCTTTCATATATCAATAACTTGAAGTCAAAACATGTGATGTAAAATTATTCACCATATTGTATTGTACGTTTTATGGTGTTCAGAATAATATATATTATCTTTTGATTTTAATTATTGTATGTTTATTTTTATAATATCCAAAATAAAAGTTTTATTCCTCAAATATAAATTTTTCATTTAGAAAGTGCAAACACTAGAAAAACTACTTTGATTATGAGAAGTCGATGGCTGAAACATTTATCAAGTCATTTTCTAATATTGTCAACAGCGAAAATATCCTAAAATCATACTTGTAACATCTCGTTTTTTATGACAGGTACGTGAAATTTTATTACTCTTCGTTTGTTTTAGTAATATCGAGTTGAACTAATTAAGATTTAAAATAAGATTGTGATAGATGAAAAGACTACATGACAACCGAGTTAATTAGAGGTGTCATTTTATAAAGAGATTACATTTCAACAAACCGTTTGTTAAATTTCAACATAAAAGGGATTAAGTTGTGAAACTTGGTTAAACCGAATGAGTATCAGATAAAAACAACTCAAAAGACTCCATAAACGTATATAAATGAATAACGCTCGCTTGTTGAGTTAATTTCAAACAA
The DNA here is from genome assembly GCA_020465985.1 of Centrapalus pauciflorus. Classification (NCBI taxonomy): domain Eukaryota; kingdom Viridiplantae; phylum Streptophyta; class Magnoliopsida; order Asterales; family Asteraceae; genus Centrapalus; species Centrapalus pauciflorus. Next base: position 70,612 of record JAANYP010007778.1, on the reverse strand, counting down.
AAGTCTTAGCGACGTGTGTTTAATTGCGTAAATAAGATAAAAGAGATTAGGATCCAAGATTTAATCAACATTGCTATTGCGAATTCATCTATAACATCATCATCAATCCTCTCTTGTTAAGCGTCTATCGAAGAAGTTATGGTAAAGCTCTAACCTTTCTAATTATGTGTGAAATCATGTGTCTTGATTGGAATTTGTTGCATAAATGTTAAAAGCTTTTGTTTGTTGGAATCAATGTTTAAAATGACTGGAATTAGGTTTTAGTTATATAAACCTTCAGCTGTGCTAAAATAGAGAACGAGACTTGATTGCCAGGGATCGTGGTCGCGATGTCCGTGAGGAGGTAAAGGTTAAACATCCACACGTATAATTGCAAACATTTTCAGGATAATAAATCAGTAATAAACAAGTTTATAATGACTATTGATATGTAAATTAAAGTTTAAATCGTGAGGTTTTTGTGTAATTATAATTGGGTTAGCAACCAGATTATATATTGTAATGGCATTTGACTTGATATCTACACGACATTATAATTTTTTTAGATGGTGTTGTAATACTATATGCATATATTTGCAACTCCTAGGCCTTATTGTATGATATCCATAACAACCTGTTAGGTTCCTTTCGATTCATACGTAATAGAAAATGATAAAAAAAAATCCAGTCATTGAGATGCTCTCAGTGATTTAAGAGTTGAGTCTTTATCAAATATCTGAGACCAAAGTTTCTCAGTTTGCTGACTAGTCGCTGAACTTTCCTTTGACGAGGACAGAATTACTTGCTGAAGTAGAAGATGAACGAGTCCTTAGGAGAAGTCAATATCACTGTTGAATAATGTCACTGACAGATGGACTCACTAACTCTAATATGTTTGAAATAAGTAAATCAAACGGGGACATCTCAAATATAGAGGCAAGTCAACATAGTTATTTTACGCATTCATACAATGAAGATCAACAAAAAGAATTATACAAATCAAAATTATTATTATTCTAATATTTCTGTTAATTATTGCAAATTCGGTTACAATATTATTAATAGAATGTAATTAAGTTCGTTATGTTCCAAATAAGATTAATACGAATTGAGTTTGAATTTTAAACCGAACATAACAATGAGATATTTATGTTTGATATTTCTTTTGTTTATTTTCAATAATGTCTTAGTGAAGAGATATTAATGTTACTTTTCATTTATTTGAAAAATGTAATTTGACATGCTCTCAGCTTGGGGAAGAAAGGAAAAGACATGGTATTATTATCGTGAAGTGATAATTAATGTTAGAAAAGCGTCGGCATAAGATAGAAATGAACCTCAGAGTCACTTGTATATTCTCATGATCGTTTATCTTCACTTTTCAATAACAATTATTTGTCATAATTAGGTATCCAAATCTTGTTATGTTATAATCACAAGAAGATGCGTTTGTCATAATTGATCAATTCGTTTGTGTGTGTGTGTGTGTGTGTATATATATATATATATATATATATATATATATATATATATATATATATATATATATATATAGGTTCAAGTGAGTAATACCCATTATGCAGCATAGTAGAAGGTAGGGGTGTTATATGTGGACCAAATACCCGAACCGAACCGGAACCGAACCGGTCCCGGTCCCGAATAGGACCGATTGTAAAGTAATGGTCCGGTCCTCGGGTTTAGATTTTAGCCAAATTCGGGTTCGGTCCTAACTGGGTCCGGTCCTTTTCGGTCCGATAACACCCCTAACCTTCAAAGTGGAGTTAGTTTTTGAGTTTTTATGCACCAAAGACCTGGACTGAACCGGTACCGGTCCCGAATAGGACCGATTGTAAAGTAATGATCCGGTCCTCGGGTTTAGATTTTAGCCAAATTCGGGTTCGGTCCTAACCGGGTTCGGCCCGGTTCGGTCCGGGTTTGGTCCCGATAACACCCCTAGCAGAAGCGAGAAGGTACCACTCTTAAAAATAATTTTGTAAACTCTTCTTTTTGAAAAACTGTCCGGTGCTAGCCTGATAATACCTGGTATGTTTCTGTGAAGATGTTTTCTGATAAGAATAACCAGTATTGTCAGAAACTTTTGAATATTTTGCTTTCGAATTGACTGGAAGTTTTTCAACTATTTTATATTTGCCTTTGTTTATCTTTAACAGATCTTTAAGTTTAAGATCTGAAGTTGAATCAAAGTTAGGGGTTGTGGTTAGATTCTTTTCACTTTCGTAAGATAAATCAGATTGATCAACTTTAGGTTCTAAACAAACTGAAGGATTCTTAACCTCTGATTCTTTTGAAGAAGGAGAATCATTAAATTGTTTAGTAAGATAAAATATTTGATCTTCTAATCCTTTGATGATGACCAAATAAGAATTTCTGTCATTATCAAATGATTGAAAATCAGTTTTAAAAGATTGTTTCTTAATTAAGAACACCTTTCTTTCATCTTCAAACAGTTTAGATTTTGCTTTGAAATCTTGTTCTTTAAGTAAGAACTCATTTTTTTCCTTCTCAAGTAAATCTTTGGTTAAAGAAAACTCCTTTTCAAGAGCAAAAAACTTTTCAGAATTGTTTGTAACATAACTTTGAGCAGTATAATTTGTCTTAGAAAGTGTTTATTCAAGATCTTTGACTTTCTTGTGCAGCTCAGATCTTTCAGGCAAAAGATATTTTAATTAATTTGCATTCTGAAAATTCTCTTGTTTAGAATTATGAAGTTCTTTTGATAATTCAGATATTCTCAGTTTAAGAACATTATTCTTAGAATTCAAATCATTTTTTTTCTTGTAAACCCACAATTTCTTCTTTTAGTCTTGATACATCAAGTAAAGCAAAAGCTTTATCTGTATTCAACTGAACAAAAATGTCATAATTATTCTTACGAATCTTTTCAGATTCAGTAAGTTTAGCAATCAAACCAGACTTTGAAAGATGTTCATTTGCCATTTTGAATTGTTGATATTGAACTTCCAAGATCTTTTATGGACTTTTGATGAGTGATTTCTGATGAAACTCTATGAACACTGAAAGATGTATCTTAAAATGATGACTTTCTGACGTTGAAATTTCAGCTTTTCTGCATAAAAATGCCTATAACTTTTTTCTGGAGTCGAATTAGGCCTTGAAAATTGCCCGGTCGATTCTGGAAATCGTAGAGCTCGGTTCAAGCTTCGATTTGGCGTAAGGTAGGCCTTCTAACGATGTTCCAGTCAAAAGTTATGGTCAATTTAAGCAACAAAGGTCATATAGTCAAAACTCCAATTATGATTTATGAAAAACTCAAAGGACTCACAATGAAACTCGAAGTATATGAGACCAAACTTGGACAGTGAAGGATCAAACTCGATTGAAGCTTTAGGAAACTCGATTGAAGCTTAATGAAACTCGAATGAAGCTTTATGAAACTCGATTGAAACTTAATCATATCAAACTCGATAAAAGAAGGAGGAAACTCGATTAACAAAGCAACAAACTCGATTGAACAAGTATAAAACTCAGATAAACCTTACACAAACTCGGTTGACATGATGATTAGACTCGAATGGAATACCGGTAAACTGGAATGAGTCTTTGACAAACTCGAATGACAAGAAAGAGAACTCGAATGAAGCTTGCTTAAACTCAATCAACCAAAGATCAAACTCGATCAACTTATGATCAAACTCGATCAACAAAGGATCAAACTCGAAGAACAAATGATGAAACTTGGTCAATGTTTAATCAACCTTGGTCAAAGCATTGATCAAACTCGATCACTTCTTTGTAAGACTCGATCAACTCTTTGATATTAATATTGCCCGAGTTTGAACAATTTTTCAAGAAAATCAAGTTTAAATTCAATATTTTCAACAAAAAATCCACGAAATGATCCCAAATTAATATCGAAGGTGCAGATGTCACACACAAACACTTTTCGTGAAATGAAGTTGTCGAATTTAGGATTGAAATTCTGAAAAATTGACAAAATCAGTAAGAACACAAAACTTTTCAATAAATCAGAAAAACTCAAATTTATTTCTGTGTTTTGAGATAAATTCTGAGTTTTATATCAATCAAATCGTCGTTAAAATTTGCTGCTTCGATCCAAAGATCACTTCAAATCATCTAGTGAATCAAAAACCTCAATTGATTTTCGGATTTTCGAAAAAAAAAATGAATATAACAATGTTCTTCAAAAACACTTTTCAGATTCAAAAATCACACACATTTTTCCATATTTGGCTCTGATACTAATTGATAGTTTCAAATTTCAACAATTCAATTCAACATTTAACGATCAAACAACATAATCATAACACATAATACCGAATGATTAGTATTGAGATAGAAATATTACACTGAGGTTTCGGTTTCTTGTTGTACACTTCTCTCAATCTGTATTCAAGTCTTCTATCACAATACGTCTGTGTACACGTGTACAACTACAACACGTGTACAACTACAACACCAGTATCTCCTATTTATACTAAAATTCAAGGATTAAGTATTTACAAAATACCCCCTGAACTTTTACAATTTAATTGTTTTCATATCTATTTATATTTGTACCCAACACTTTGTTTGAGATAAAAACTGAAAAATCGTGCACTGGGAATAAAAGGCTGGTGTATAGTAACGGTTTGTTAAAATACAATTGGAATTGGTCCAAAAATCGTGCACTGTGAATAAAAGGCCGGTGTATAGTAGTGTTGTACTAGGTGCTGGAAAAGATATTTGGAGATGGAATGAGGATTCATCATGTGATTTTTCATAAGATCTTTAAGGGTAATAATAGAAGGTTTGTCTTCGCCAAATATAAATAGTAAATGTTTTTGGAATCGGTGGCTTCCGGTTAGAGTAAATTGTTTTCTTTGGAGAGTTTTGTTAAGAAGAATTCCTACGAGAACGAATTTGGCCGTTAGAAATATCATTTCTGGGTCGATAAAATGTCCTCTTTGCGAGATAGATGACGAATCCAAAGATCATTTATTCTATAAGTGCTTGTTTAGCAAGGAGTTATGGAGATGGGTTCTAATCTGGAGTGATGTTTCGGTTGGTCAGCAACATAATGCGTTGGATGAATTAATCGAGCTAATTCTCATGACTGGAAAATCGAAAAAAAGACTGCAATTTATGGAAACAATGGTGGGAGGTTTAATTTGCTCGGTATGGAAAACAAGAAATAATGTGGTATTCGATAAAGGGAAAGTCATGGCGTCATTGATAAAGGAAGAGTTTCTTGTTAACGTTTTTTCTTGGTTAAAGTTTAGGGCGAATTGTAAGTCTTTATGTTGACGTTATGGGTTGTTTGTCCTTCCTCGTTTTTTTGAAACTGGATGTATATTTGCTAGTTCCTTGCTAGCCTTCGGTTTGTATGGTTTGAAATGAAAATAAATTTGGGTGTTCTAAGCGGGGGTGATGATATTGCCGAAGCTCTCTGTTAGTTCTATCTTTAGTTGTTAAAAGAAACCTATATTTCAATTTGCCTCCAACAGGAGTGGAACCCGTGACCTCACACTTACATAACACTCCTCGTACTAAATGAGCTAAAACCCGTTGGTATCTCTTCTAGCTAACTCTCCAATTATTGATTTCCTTCAACCAACTCCCTCCAATGAAGTCCATAACTCTGACCATAAAGGGAACACAAAAGTTATTAACAAGCCATAATCAAGAGTAGAAAAGCTAGCTATTCAGTAAAGTAGAATAAATGAATACAAACTTTAAAAAAATATTAAAAGTTATAGCTAATTGTGGACTTTGGCTTTGGCCATGTTTTATTTGTTTTCTTCCTCCCCACAATTATAGGACAATCTAGCTACAAAAATAAAGACATAATTAAAGCTTTCATAACACCCACTTAGTTAAAACTGCAAAATGCATAAAAGTGAAACCATGTTATATGTTTTTACAGATTCTAGAAACAAAGTTCGATATATACACATAAATAAATAAAGTTATAATAATTATACCAAGTAACTAACGAGTTATACAATGTCACTTATTGTTAAAAACAATAAACTTATAAAATGTTGTTTTTATTTTATGCATAAGTCAATGTTGTTTAAAAAATCAGTAAAAGAATACAAATATTGTTTCTATTTTACACAATATTGGAATAACTGCACAGAATAGAAACGATGTTTATAACTTTTACCAAATTTTAGAACAAACTTTGACATATGCGTCGAATAGAAACAACATTTTATAATTTTATTGATTTTAGCAATGAGTGACATTATATAACCTGTTAGTTCATAAAATCGGTAAAAATTATATTGTTGTTTCTATTATACACATATATTAAAATTTGTTTTTAAAGTCCGTAAAAGTTTATCATTGATTTAACTAAAATAAATATTTGATATTTAAAATAATAATCCTAAAATGAATGAACAATTAAGATGTTTAATTATCATAAGTTGTTTAACTGATATAATTGGTAATCAACATAGTTTTTAATCATCTACCCTATATTTATATTATTTTTTTACTTTTCTATCACCTATCTCATTTTTCTTAAAACTAAAAACTTTATCATCAAAACAAGTTTTCACTTTTTATAGAAACCATTGTTGTTTCTTGAAAACTGAAATGAAAAATGACTAGTTTTTGTTAACTAAACGCAACTTGTCTAATCCTAATTTTAAATCTATATTATTTTTCTACAACGGGAGTCGAACCACCAATCTTATGGTCATCGTTAACAATCTTAACATTTTAAACGATTGATATTAAAAGTTGACTTAATTACGAAGGTCGGGATGAGCACATATCAGATTTGTTTTCCTCTCTGCTCCGTAGGTAATATATTTATATAATTATCATTGAATTTTTATTGACAAAAAATGTTTACAACATTGGGAGGTAAAAATGATTAATTTGTAGTAGAAATATGCGTTTAAGTTATATTTTAAAAAAAATAATTAATGTAAACACATACTTCTATTTCTTATAATTAACAGTAAAACATATTACAAATTGTTTTTCATCTAATAAACTTTTTTTTAGTATTTTTGCATCTCATTAATCAAAAACCTATTTAAAAAGACCTGAATTTAAATATTTGTTTAGTATCGGTATATTCAAATTAAAAATTATTATATATGTACATAAACCAAATAACATTTAATGAAATATGGATGCATAACCACCCTATAAAAAGCTTACATCAGTGGATCTCTTTCATCAAAGCCAATTTGCTTCAACAAAAATGACTCAACTAAAGCTTTATATTTTATCTGTTCTTGTTGCAATTTCGATATTGAGTACTAGTAGAGTCTTTGCTGACTCTACACCGGGATTTACAATACCCAACTACCAAGTACCTAATTGGCAATTCCCATATCCTTACTTCTCAGCGTCAACTCCGCCACCATCAGGCTTTACAATACCTACATACCCGAATCCTTTTTGGCCTTTCCCAATTTTTAACCCACCACCACCCACTCCAAGCTCCCCGGCACCACCAAAATCTCAACAACCCCCGGCTCCTCTAAACCCCTCAAGCTCTCCTCAAGCTTCCGTCACCAGCCCTTAGATTGAAAATCACTCTAATGAAGTTTATTGCGGATTTGAATATTGTCCCAAACTTGTTGGAAGACTTCTTTCATATATCAATAACTTGACGTCAGAACATGTGATGTAAAATAATTCACCATATTGTATTGTTTCATGGTGTTCAAATAATATTATCTTTTGATTTTAATTATTGTATGTTTACTTTTATAATATACAAATAAATGTTTTATTTCTCAAATACAAAATTTTCATTTAGAAAGTGCAAACACTAGAAAAACTACTTAGTAAATATGTTTGTTTTTTTGATTATGAGAAGTCAATGGCGAAAACATTTATCAAGTCATTTTCTAATATTGTCAACAACGAAAATATCCTAAAATCATACTTGTACTTGTAACATCTCGTTTTTTATGACAGGTATGTGAAATTTTATTACTTTTCGTTTGTTTTAGTAATATCGAGTTGGACTAATTAAGATTTAAAATAAGATTGTGATAGATGAAAAGACTACATGAAAACCGAGTTAATTAGAGGTGTCATTTTATAAATAAATTACATTTCAACAAACCGTTTGTTAAATTTAAACATAAAGGGATTAAGTTGTGAAACTTAGTTAAACCGAATGAGTATCAGATAAAAACAACTCAACAGACTCCATAAACATATATAAATGAATAACGCTCGCTTGTTGAGTTAATTTCAAACAAAAGTCTTAGCAACGTGTGTTTAATTTGCGTAAATAAGATAAAAGAGATTAGGATCCAAGATTTAATCTACATTGCTATATATTGTGAATTTATCTCCAACATCATTATCAATCCTCTCTTGTTAAACGTCGATCTAGTAAAGAAGTTATGGTAAAGCTCTAACCTTTCTAATTATGTGTGAAATCACGTGTCTTGATTGGAATTTGTTGTATAAATGTTAAAGAGCTTTTGTTTGTTGGAATCAATGTTTAAAATGATTGGAATTGGTTACGATGTCCGTGAGGAGGTGAAGGTTAAACATCCACACGTATAATTGCAAACATTTTCAGGATAATAAAACAGTAATAAACAAGTTTATAATTAATGACTATAGATATGTAACTTAAAGTTTAAATCGTGAGGTTTTTGTGTAATTACAATTGGGTTAGCAACCAGATTATATATTGTAATGGCATTTGACTTGATATCTACACGACATTATAATTTTTTTAGATGGTGTTGTAATACTATACACACATATTTGCAACTCCTAGGTTTAGGGGGCGTTTGATTCACAGAATCTGATGGAATTTGAAGGAATTGGAATGAAAATTTCATTCCGATGTGCTGTTTGGCAGTAAAAAGGAACGGAATGAAGATTCCTCCTTTTAAAAAAACACCACTTTTGAAGGAATCTATTTTCCTTGGGTCAGTGCCATGGAATTTAAATTCCATTCTAAATATTTTAACAGATCTAAAACTAAACCCTAAACTTCATCTTCACCGGCCTTCATTTCTATTCCGACAGATTCCATTCCTTCCAGAGTTTCATTCCTTGACAAATTCCAATCCAGGAATAAACATTCTGTGAACCAAACGACGCCTTAGTGTATGATATCCATAACAACCTGTTAGGTTCCTTTCTATTCATACGTAATAGAAAATGATAAAAAAAAATCCTGTCATTGAGATGCTCTCAGTGATTTAAGAGTTGAAGTCTTTATCAAAAATCTGAGATCAAAGTTACTAGTCGTTGAACTTTCCTTTGACGAGGACAAAATTACTTGCTCAAGTAGAAGATCAACGAGTCCTTAGGAGAAGTTGTTATGACATATTTTGTACATATTTTTCAGTCATATTTTGCCTCGGATTTGGGTTATTTTTGCCTCGAATTGTTTAAATACGACACTGATTTGTTTATTTTTGTGTTTTGCAGTTCGAGGGTTGCCTGAATTGGAAAAGAACGGATTATGGAGCTTAAGTGCCAAATTTACGGGTTGAGCCGGTCTCCCTTGGAATCATGTTGACTTTTGACCAAGCTGCCCTGATCGCGGCCGCGACCATCTCATCGCGACCGCGCTGACCTGCGATCGGTGGATCGCGCCCATGCTTCTTATCGCGCCCGCAATGGCCTCAGCGCGGCCGCGATCCCTAGAAAATATAAAAAGACAGCAGCCGTTTCGTTATTTTTTATGCAATTTTTGGACGAACTTTTACACATAGATTAGGGTGCGATTAGCCGATTACTAGGTGTGCGATCGATTTATATTTTCAGCTTAGTTTAGATTAGTTTAGTGAATCATTCAGCTATTGGGGTGGATCAAAGCATTCAGTTGCGGGTGTTTCTCGTGTTTCTTACGGTTTTTGGTACACTCTTTCCGAATTTACTTTCTGTTATGATTATGTTTAGTATAGATCTCGTTTATTTTATTATTTTTGACATGATTAGTGAGTAGTTTAGCCAAGCACTTGCTTGGTTACGTTTTTACATGGATTAGTGGAGTATTTGATGGTTTTTGTTGAAAAGTGTTTGATTCATTGATGTATTTTTTATTCATACGATTAATATGTGTAAAATCAGAATTATAGTTGATTTTCTAGCATTATTGTGATCATGATTATTGATTATAAAGGCTGATTTTTATAAACTTTATCAAATTTAAGTGATTTATTAATTGGTTGCCATTTCTAGCATTATTGTGATTATGAGATAGTGACTAGTTAATAAATTGTGAAATCATTGTATGCAAATTAATTCTTAGCAATATTGTGATTATAGGATTAATTTAATCTTTGATTTCCTTAAACTTGATTGATGTTTATTCGGCTAAATTGAATATTTAGAGTTATTTCCGAGCGCATGATGTGTAGACAGTTTTAATCTCTAAAAGCTAGATTTAGTTGACTTAATTAATCGTAAAAGACATTTATTGTTTTTAAGAAATTGGGGAATACTGAAGAACTCCATACTTGATTTTCTGAAATTAATAAAATATGTCCATGAATCGGTTTACATCAAAGTTTCAAACTCTTGAGCTTAAAAGATTTAAAACGGTTGGATTTAATTCCAACTTAATTTTCTTTGACCAAAAACATCTTAAGTGTTTTTACACCATTTTACTCCATTAATCCTAAAAGACGTATCCAAGTGCGTGTTGCTTTTAAATATATCTGATAATATTTTGTTTTAGCGTTTAAGTTTATCATTTTAGTAATCTGGTAGATAGTATAGTTTTAAGTATTTAGGGTTTTAATCATCCTCAACCCTTTTCCATGGCTAGATATTAGTGATAATCCTAGTATCGGTGTCTCAATCCTTATTGCCGTTCCTCGAGGTCAGCTTCTAGCTATACTAACTACGACTGGTACACTGCCAGTGGTATTTGGTATGACTTAGGCTTTCTTCTTTCTTTGATTTTTGAATGCCAAATCCGCGTAAAGATCAAATGGCGCCGTTGCCGGGGAACGGCTAGAGATATTGTGAAAAGGTTTAGCTGGTAGATTAGCCGATCCTTCTTTTGGGATTTTATCCCTTGGAATTTCTTTTCTTGTTTTTCCCATCCTTTATCAATTCTATCCACCCTCTCTGTGTTTGTGTATGGTTTATGACTAGGAATTCCAATCCACATGTTGTAAGTCCATATAACGAACCTGAAAGAACCTTTCACAACCGTCTTCGCCATCATTCTCATCCTTTCATTGAGATTTTATCTAGCTCATCTGAATCTACTGATCAACCTGTCCCTCCGCTGGCTGATAGAGGTCATATTGATTTAGTTGTCGAGTTACCTCCAATCTCTCCATCTTCGCCTTCTTCTCCTTCATCTGATTCTTCTTCTTCTTCTTCTTCCTCTTCCGAGCCAAACATGGGCGACCGTCGCACCATGCTTGAGCTGAACCGACCGGTCACCGACGACTCGGAAGGTGCCATTGTCATTCCCGGGTTTGATGCAGTCAATTTTGAGCTAAAGTCCAGTCTCATCACTTTAGTTCAAAATAATGCTCAGTACTGTGGGATAACATCTGAGGATCCTTATCCACACCTGAAGAAATTCAGGAAAGCGTGCAGTTCCTATAAGGTGAATCAAGTCCCGAAAGAGATCATTCGATTGATGTTATTCCCGTACTCGCTTACTGGACGTGCTCTCACATGGTATGATGCCCTTCCGTCCAATTCAATTCATACCTTGGATGAAACGGAGACACAATTTCTATCCAAGTTTTGTCCGCCCTCACATACCACTCAGCTTACGAATGAAATTCTGGGATTCAGGCAGAGGCCTGACGAGTCCTTACGTGATGCGTGGGAGCGGTACAAAGAATCCATAATGAAGTGTCCAAATCACAATCTAACGCTCAATCATCAAGTCAAAGTCTTCTATGAATGTGTGCACCCGATGTATCATTCTTTGATTGATTCCGCTTGTAGTGGATCTGTCTACAGAAAGACACCTGAGGAGGCGGTTGAGATTTTAGATGACTTGGTGATGAGTCAGCATCAGACACCCAGTGAGTACTTCGGATGGGGAGCTTCAGATTCCAGCAAGCCGCTGCGATAGCCGCACTCATAGCAAAGATTGAGCAGCTCACGCAGAATAGTCAACCACATGCCATGCCAGCTCCCGTGCAAGCTGTGTATCCATCATGTGATGCTTGTGGTGGCCCACATTCGAGCTATGAGTGTCAGGTGGCTTACTCCTACCCCAATCAGGAGGAGGTTTACTATTCATCTGGCGATTCTGGAGGTGGCATGTATAAGTATGTTCACCCAAACCCGAACTATCCGAATTATTCCCAGAATCAGCCACCTCCTGGTTTCATGAATCCGAGACCACATATGCTTCAGAGACCTCAGTTTGCCTCTCATCAGGGGTATAACCAGGGGCAATCTTCTTCTTCTTCCCATGGTCATTTTCAGCAGCATACTCGACCACAACAATTCTATGGCCAGTCTGGTAGCCCTTATCAGGATCCTCCACGTCCTCAGGCTACACATCAGCCACAAGAGAGGTCGAATTTAGAGGATATGATGATGAAGTTCATGGCTAACCAAGATACTATCACAAGGAACCAACATGCTGCTATAAAGAATTTAGAAGTCCAAATTGGACAGATAGCTAAAGCACAGAATGAGCGATAGCGTGGTGGTCTTCCGAGTGATACTGTGCCAAATCCGAAGGCTGAAGCGAAGATGATTATCACAATTACTGGTAAGGAAACTGTAGGGCCATCACTTCCTCCCCATTCTGCTTCTCCCCCTCTTGATTCTGTTGTTCATGAGGACGATCCGGAGACTATCACGGACCAGGTGCACATTCCTAGTACACCAAGTACCGCACACGTCCCACCTCCGGCGATGCCTACAGTTAGTTTTTACAAGCCTCCTATAACGTATCCAAGCAGATTGCAAAAGGAAATCAAGGATAAGCAATACGGCAAGTTCCTTGGATTGTTTAACAGTTACATATCAATATTCCTTTTATCGATGCTATTTCTCAGTAGAGATGAACGCCGAGTGTTCAGCTGTGCTCCAAAACGAGCTTCCAATCAAGCAAGATGATCCTGGCAGTTTCACTATACCATGTCATATTGGTAACCTTCATGTTGCGAATGCCCTCGCTGATTTAGGAGCTAGCATCATTCTTATGCCCACATCTCTATATGCTAGACTCGGTCTCGAAGAGCCAAAGCCCACTCGTATGAGTATTCAGTTGGCAGACCGATCAGTGAAATTTCCTCAGGGTATTACGGAAAACATGTTGGTGAAAGTTGACAAGTTTGTATTTCCGGTAGACTTTGTCATCATGGATATGCATGAAGACAGCTATGTTCCTCTCATTCTAGGGCGTCCCTTTTTAGCGACATCCCGTGCGATGATCGATGTCTTGGATAGGAAGTTGACCCTTAGGGTGGGAGATGAGCATGTCAGTTCTGATGTTGACAAGGCTATGCAGAGAGCTGATGATACTGTGGAGTCGATTTGCTTTGTTCGCTCCTATAGCTCTTCTGACAGAGAAATGCATTCTGAGATTGATGAGACGCTCGTTAAGTCTCTATTGATTGGGTATGAGAGATCCACTTCTTTTGAAGATGGAGAGACTGTCGATGATGATATATCTATGTGTCCATTGTCTCTTGATTCTGATCATTCTGTATGTCTCTCTGATTCCATTGATATCTTTCCTTTGTGCACGATAGAGTCATCTCCTGCTCATGAGGAGATTGTTATGTTAGATCCGAAGGAAAGTATCAAATCTAAATCCTCGATTGAAGACCCTTCGACTCTTGAGCTGAAAGAGTTACCAGCGTATTTAGAGTACGCTTTTCTGGAGGGGTCATCTCAGCTTCCGGTTATTATAGCCAAAGACCTCTCACCTGACGAAAAAGCGAGATTGATCCAGGTCTTGAAATCCCACAAGCAGGCCATCACGTGGAAAATCTCTGATATCAAGGGTATCAGTCCTGCTTATTGCACTCATAAGATACTGATGAAAGAGGATTTCAAGCCTGTGATTCAACCCTAAAGGAGGGTCAATCCAAAAATTCACGAGGTCATCAAGAAGGAAGTGTTGAAGCTTCTTGATGCTGGTATGATATATCCAATCTCTGATTCGCAATGGGTTAGTCCTATTCATGTGGTCCTAAAGAAAGGGGGGATGACCGTCGTTCTTAATGAAAAAAATGAATTGATTCCATCGAGGACGGTCACGAGATGGCGAGTTTGCATTGACTATCGCAAACTCAATGATGCCACCCGTAAGGATCATTTTCCATTGCCCTTCATTGATCAGATGCTCGAGAGATTGTCAGGGAATGAGTTATATTGTTTCCTTGATGGTTTTTCGGGTTACTTTCAGATCCCTATCAGCCCCTAGGACCAGGACAAGACCACTTTCACATGTCCCTACGGAACGTTCGCATACCGGCGTATGCCATTCGGTTTATGCAATGCGCCTGCGACATTCCAAAGATGTATGATAGCTATCTTTAATGATATGCTAGAAAAGAGTGTGGAAGTGTTTATGGATGATTTAATAGTGTTCGGTAGTTCCTTTTCTTCGTGCCTTGCGAATTTAGATAGTATGCTTACCCGGTGTGAGGAGGCCAATTTGGTCCTCAATTGGGAAAAGTGTCACTTTATGGTGCGAGAAGGAATTGTTCTCGGGCACAAAATCTTTGCTAAGGGCATTGAGGTTGATAGAGCTAATATTGAGACGATATCTAAGCTCTCTCACCCTACTTCTGTTCGAGCGGTTAGAAGTTTCCTTGGGCATGCCGGTTTTTACCGGCGGTTTATTAAAGATTTTTCATCAATTGCCCGTCCCATGACAAGACTTTTGGAAAAGGATGCCACATTTGATTTTGATGATTCGTGTGTGCATGCCTTTGATATCTTAAGGAAATGCTTATTCTGTCCCCATTATGGTGGCTCCCGACTGGGAGTTACCATTTGAGTTGATGTGTGATGCCAGTGATTATGCTGTGGGGGCAGTGTTGGGGCAAAAGAAAGGATAACCGTTTCCATGGTATATACTATGCTAGCAAGACTCTCACTGATGCTCAGCGGAATTATACTACTACTGAGAAAGAGTTGCTAGCTATAGTATATGCATTTGACAAGTTTAGGTGTTATCTGATCCTCTCAAAGACAGTGGTTTTCACCGATCACTCTGCTTTGAGATATCTTTTCCAAAAGCAGGATGCCGGATTCTGCTCCTTCAGGAGTTTGACATCGAAATCAAAGACAAATGTGAGGCCGAGAACTTAGCTGCCGATCACCTGAGCCGTTTAGAGAATCCTTCACTTTTTCCTCTTGATGATTTTGCGATTAAGGCGTCCTTCCCAGATGAGTCCCTTTGTTCGGCACATACAGTTGACGAATGCCCTTGGTTTGCGGACTACGCAAACTATCTGGTGGGTAATGTGCTTGTCAAAGGACTAACTCATCAGCAGCGAAAGAATATCTTCAAAGATGTGAAGAATTATTTTTGGGATGACCCTTACCTCTTCCGAGTTTGTGCTGATCAGATTATTCGACGTTGTGTTCATGGTGATAAGGCGATGCAGATCTTATACGCATCCCACAGCGGTCCTACCGGAGGACACCATGGTGCAAGTACCACAGCTCGGAAGGTATTTGATGCAGGATTCTATTGGCCCACGATCTTTCAGGATGCTAGGAACTATGTGAAAGCATGTGATGCTTGTCAGAGAAGTAGAAATATATCGAATCGCCATGAGATGCCCCTCACTAACAACCAGATTTGTGAGATATTCGAAGTGTGGGGTATTGATTTCATTGGACCATTCCCGTCCTCTCGTGGGTGTAAGTACATCCTTGTTGTTGTCGACTACGTGTCGAAGTGGGTTGAGGCACAGGCGCTCCCCACTAATGACGCACGTGTAGTTGTTTCCTTCCTGCGAAAGCTATTTGCTAGGTTCGTGCTCCTAAGGCTATCATTAGTGATAGAGGTACTCATTTCTGCAATTCACAGTTCTCTAAGGCCTTGGAGAAATATGGAGTTAGTCACCGATTAGCGACTCCCTATCATCCTCAAACCAATGGCCAAGTTGAAGTGACCAACCGTGGTCTTAAGCGTATCTTAGAGTGAACAATAGGTGAGCATAGGAGCAGATGGGCTGACAAGCTCGATGACGCGCTTTGGGCGTTTAGGACTGCACACAAAACGCCGACCGGACTTACACCTTGTAGGCTAGTTTATGGCAAAGCGTGTCACCTCCCAGTCGAACTAGAGCATAGGGCATATTGGGCTTTACGTTGGTCTAATCTTGATTTGTCAAGTGCAGGTGATGAAAGGAAGTTGCAGCTCAATAAATTGGATGACCTGCGGGAGGACGCCTACACGAATGAGTCTATCTACAACGCGAGGATAAAGAGACGACACGATGAAAGGATATCTACCAAGGAATTCAATGTGGGCGACAAGGTTTTATTGTACAATTCACGTTTGAAGTTGTTTCCTGGTAAGCTTAAGTCTCGATGGTCGGGGCCATTTACTGTCTCCCAAGTGTTCCCATATGGGACGGTAGAATTCAAACATTCATCGGGAAACTTTAAGGTAAATGGGCACCGACTAAAGCTTTATAATGATTCATCCATCGAGCATGTTTGTGAGGCTATGCTTAGCCTGGCTCCCGTCTCAGTTTGATTATCTTGGGGCCGAGTCTAGCTGGAGGCTCAAGCTTGCATTCTAGCGCTTGCGGGAGGCACCCCGTCAATAATAATCACTTTATTTTATCGTTTATAGTTAACTATGTCTTTTGTTTATGCATGTTTCATAAGTTGAAGTCTTTCTAAGACTGATTCATTTGTGTTCTTATTTCGTGTCTTTGATTGTTTTTAGGTTAAATAAGTCCCCATTGCATTGTTTATGTGTCTTAGGATTGCATGCTTAATGTTGGTGGTGTTGTCTTCAAAGCATATATGCCTATTTACTTTCTTGCAATTGCCTTTTGACTTTTCGAGTCTTATTTAGCATTCTTTAATTCTCAATTACTTGAGTTTCGAAGCTTAATTCCTTTTACTGTTTAGCTTGAATAATGCCTAATCATATCGTCTTTGAGTCACTTGGCTCTTTGTTACGTTATTTCAGGTTTTCGGTTGCTAAATTCAATAAAATTGTGAAGCCAGTTTGACTTTTTAAAAGTCAATTCTGAAATTTTCTTGTCTTAGTCTTTTGCATTTGGTTAGTCCTTAGTTTTGGTTAATTTGCATTTCATAAATTCTCATGCATTTAGTCATTTAGCTAATTCTAGATATGTGATATGCGTTGAGTTTTAATTTTATCATAATTGCTTCGCAATTGTCGCATGCATTTTAGTTGAATTTTAATCTTAATTTTCGTCAAAATTGAGTTGAAATTAAAGTCGCAATAAAAGCGTTAAAGTTTTGATCAATCTTAGAGGTTTGTTTCTATGCGAGTGTTGGAGTAATAACTGAATTGATTAAGCCATTTAGGTTGAATTTGGAGATTTATATCTCTGGACTTTGCTCACTGCTTACTGATATAAGAATTCTGTAGTTTTGGTCTTTGCGGCCGCGCTGATATGGTCGCGCCCGCGCTCAAATAGTGGGAAAAAATAAAATATCTACGATAATCGCGGTCGCGCTTGGCTGAACGCGACCACGCTCCGTTTTCAATATAAAGCAGATCGCGGATTCATTTTTTCTTTTCCGTGATTCTCTCTCTCTTCTCTCGCGATTTCTTTCCGGCCGACATTTATTGCCGTTCTTTCTTCGATTGTTGCATGTTAGCTTCGTATTCATCCTAATAATCAGGTAAGTCTCTTATTCTTCTTGTTAATCGTTCGTTTATCTAGTTATTTAGTTGTTTTCTTGGTTTTTAATGAATAAATCCGAGCTTTGTGATGGTTTAATGTTATTGCCGTTTTTTTTCTTATTTAGGGTTTATAAATCGGTTTAGCTCTATAAAAATTAGTTAGTTTTCATTTCTTTTTGTTTATTTCATACTTGTACATGCTTCTTGTTACCGTCATCTTAAATTTCAAATTCTATATCTGTTTGAATCTACTTAAATGCTCATTTAGGGTTTTTAGGTTGTTTAAATGCTTTAGTTATAGTTATTTTTAGTTTAAATTTTATGCTTTTCTCAGTTTAAATGTTGAAATAAGTGGTTTTCGTTACTGTTTTGATCGTGTGTCAATCGCGGTTGGCCATCACTGTCGTGCTCGCATCGCGGCCGTGTTGGCCATCGTGGTAGCGACCGCGATCGTAAAAAAAATTTTTAATTTTAATTACATTTGTGTTCTTTCTGATGGTTAGATTTATTTTAGGTTAATATTTTAGAATTGTTAGTTTAAGTTTAGTTTTAATTTAGTTTTTCTTTCATCTTAAGATTAAGTTTCTAATGTTTTTAGATTTTTAATTTTTAAATAGCTTAGTATTTTTAGTTAATTCTTAGTGTTAATTTGGTAAATTTTAGTTTTTAATTTTTAGGTTTTAAATTTTAGTCTTTATTAATTTTTGTCATCTTTGTTTGAGGATAGTCTACCTTTATTTTTAATTTTTAGTTTTTAGTTTAGTTTTTTTTTAACTTTATTTTTAAGTCAATTTCTTGACTTTAATTTAGTAGGATAGTTCTTTTTATAAGCTTTTCATTTTTAAATTTATTTTTGTTTTAGGTTTAGTTCTTTTATTATTTTTGTTTAGGTTTTTATTTTAGTTTCTAATTCAATTTAATTTTCTTTATTTAGTTTATTTAGGATTTATTTAGGGTTTTATTTAATTTTCTTAGGTGATCTTTAGGTTTTCTTAGGTTCCAATTTAGTTTCTGTTTCCTTTCTTTCTTTATTATATTTTGTTTCTTTATTTTCGATTTTATTCTAGGGTTTCTTAGTTTCGAATTTTTTTAGGCTTTTAGGGGTTATAGTAGTTTATCTTTATTTGTATGTTAGCGTGTTTAGTTTATTTTCTCTATTCTTTTTCTTGCAGATAGATATGGCTGCTGCTGCTGCCGCTGCTCCCCCGCCCCCGCCCCCTCCTGGTGGTGGTGACGGAGGTCGTCACCCTTCTGCGGGGCCCCATTGATTTATTATCTTTGGGGACCCTAAGGACCAGGTAAGCTTTCGCGCCTGGAGACTAAGGCATTGGTTCCCGCCTACGGAGTCGCGTGGGGTGCGATGGAGTCGCTAGGTATTGCTGCTCACTTGCGAGAGATCTTGGCTCACCCTGGAGTCCAAGGCCTTGGTTCCCGCCTATCGGCACATCTCGGCCCCCTGCTTTGCTGCGCCTTTTAGAGATTGACGAGCCGGTCTACAGAGAGCTCGTTCTCGAGTTTTATCGACGTACTTCTTCCACGCCTCAGTGTTTGATTATGCATCTACATCGATCAGTTTTCGCTTGGGTGGCGTCACGTTTCTCTCCGTGAGTTCGGCATTCTCTCGGGATTGTATACGGCAGAGGAGGTCAGCGACCCGACTTTTGCTACCGCAGTCCGCGGTGCGGCTGAGGGTTTTTCGGAGGCTGTTTTTTGGACTACCGTTGCCTCGGGTGTTTATAATTCACATAGCTCGAAGGCTACGGCCTTTCGTGACCCGATGCTTCAGATAGTCTTTCGTATCATAGCTTTGAGCATTACGTGCCGGAAGGATCCGGGCACGGTGTCGCATCGGGACATGATGATGCTTAGTAGGCTACTTGATCGGGACTGCACTATACAGTTCGCTTTTTGGCTAGCTGTGTTTTTTGCGGGTGCCGCCGGTCGTGTCAGGACTAGTCCGATAGTATGAGGGATGTATGTTACGCGATTGGCGTGTAACCTTGGGGTTTTTGCTGATGCTGCTGTTGAGCAGTAGTTGACAGTTGTTCGGGACGCGCAGAGGATGGTCTACGGGATTGACGCTCTTGCCACGATGGGTATGCTCACGCCCGATCGCCGACGTCTCCTGGGTTGGGTTAATCCCGACGCCGTGGAGGAGCATGAGATGGAGCCTTAGGCTGATGAGGCAGAGATTGCCCAGGCGGGCTCGGTAGCTTCACCTTCACCCCCTCCCGTTGCCACTTCCCCATTACCTTCCCAGCCTCCCCCTCCTTCCTCTTTTCAGCCTTCCACCTCCGCTTTGGCCCCCCCCCCCTCGTTTTCCCGATGAGGGTTGACGCGTCGACATCTTTTTCTCAGCACGGTGTCCTTCTGGGTCTCGCAGCTGAGTTAGATGACTTCCATCATTACCTCATTTCTTCCGACCATGCCAGAGCCCACCATCTTCCGCCCCTCCCCTCCCCGTCGCATCCTCATTCCTTCCTCTTCCTACGTCTATGACTATTCTTCTCCTCTTCTTACCCCCGGCCCATCTTCTTCCCTGTCTGACCCCATTCCCCCTCCGTTCCCATTCTCTGTTCCATCTTCTTCTTCTTTTTCCCCTACCCTCCCATTTGACACCCCTATTATCCCTACCCCCGCCACTATCACCACTACCCAGCCTTACCGTTCACCTCACTGTTCACCTACCGAGTCTGAGCCCTTTCAGACAGATATTTTTATCCAGTCTCCTGCCTCCCAGCCTGGTGCTTCCAGCTCGCATACCCGTTGGCGGAGTCCGTCTCCCGAGCCTCAGCCGTCTCAGGCCCGCCCTCGTGTCGTTCGCTTGCGCATCATTCGCAGCCAGGATCTGCCTCTGCCTCCAGAGTAGCGACAGTTTGCAGCTGGGATATTTGTATTTTTTTTCTTTTTATTTTTATTGGCATGTATTTATTTACATTAAGCATTTTTAGTTGTAGTTGCGATGTATATATTTCGCATTTACCTTTCTCATTTCTGTTATGGCTTCTGATGTTTCTTGTGGTTGTTGTGGTTGTGATCAGTCGAGGTCGGACCATGGCAGTGATGTTTGCTGGCACTCAGTTCAGCTTCATCAGTCTAGATCCGCCTGGCAGCTTTCAGTAATTCAGGGAGTTTTTCTGTTCTTATTTATTGCTCATTTCCATACTTGTGCTTACTAATTGACATTGAGGACACTGTCTGTTTTAAGTGTGGGGTGGGGTGATAAAAATTGGCATTTTTGAGTTGCTTGTCCAAAGTTAGCCTGCTTTAATGCATTTTATACATTTGAATCTTATATTTAGCAAATTTTTAAATTTTTCTCTCATTTTGATGCGCGTTAGACTCTTTAGTAATATTGTTATGTTTAGACTGTATGCGATACTAGAATTGTGAGTTTGATGCTATTTGAACAATGAGAGACGTTTGATGACAAGTTGTGACTTTGTGAACTGAAATAACATGGATATTACACATATTACCTTTACATTCTTTGCGTGAGAATTTGAGCCGTACAGCATCATCATTATACTCATTTTCGTTTGATGTGTGTTTATGCCTGTGTTGACTGATAGAAGTAGAACTTGAATTTAAATACATGTCAAAATCACAATTTTTGAAAATTTGGCACACATATAAAGGCAACTTTATGATATCCTATTTTTAGCTTTTTTTTGTTCATCTTTCACCCTTTTATTTTCCATAGTCGCCCTTTTGAGCCTTTTACCTTTCATTTCGGTGACAACCTCATTATGTAGCCTTTATTAGCCTTTTTGCTTGCTTTTACCCTTATTCGTGATATTGATTTAGAAGCAGCAGTAGTTTTTGACTGTCTTTATTTGTTTTAGTTTATTTTCTTCATATTCGAGCGTTTATGCATATGTCTGAGTATTTTGAGAGTATGTTAGCTTTATGGTGGTCCCCGTTACTTTTTCATACGGTCTTTGCTGATCTAAATCGTTGAGCACCGGTTCTAGTTATGTATTGACAGTGGTTTTTGAGCATTGGTCATGACAGCTTATATGGTATTAGAATCCAAGGATATTATTTTGAGAAAAGCAGAAAGAAAGAAAAGAAATAAAAAGATATATATAAAAAAATAGAAAAAGAGAAAAAGAGAAAAAGAAAGAGAAAGAGAAAAGAAAAGAAATAATAAATTCCTTGGAATTATGATGATTCTATTTCAGTTGAGGGATGCTTCGGCGCTGTATATGTTGGGTTTCCTATACCATTGCTAGGTTAAATTAAAACTTTGCAGAAAACTAAATAACCTAACTATGCAAGAATATAAAACTTTAAGGATCTAACCAAACAAGCTAAGCAACTAATTATTAAAATAAAGAGATGAATAAGAAAAAAACTAACCTTGAGAAAATTCGCAATTTTCTCCAGAGCCTCTGAATCGAGTAACAAGCGTCTAAAGCAAAAGATCGCCTCTAGTTGTTCACACCCAATGAACAAAAGAAAAGATAATTATAACTTTTCTAAGCTCAGATCTCAGAGTCCCAAAAACTGGTATCACTTGTGATTGTTAGAGAACTTAGAATTGAATGAGCGAGGAATGAAGCAGGCAGGGGCTGCCTATTTATAGGTTTTAGAAACCTACAAATTTTTGATCCCAAATCCATGTGGGATGGATTGGTGGCCGGCCCCCCCTATTAGGGTTTAGGGGTGCCCTGTTGACTATCAACTAATTGCAGTTTAGCCCCTCTACTTCCTCAATTAATTCTATTAGCTTCCGGTTAATTTATTAACTATTAATAAATTAACAAACTAACCCATTAATCAAATATAATCAATTATTTAGTTTCTAATTAATTTATTAAACATAATAAATTAACAAACTAATTAACATTATATATTTAAGTTAATCATCTTCTCTTTACAATTCATTGCGTGCACCAAAAAAGGATCCAGCCTGATAACAATATGTTTACAAATAATTGTGACTTGGACACTAATTCCAACAGTCTCTTACTTGGACAAGTTGGCAACTATTTGTCTAAACACATTCTATTACCAGCCTTCCTAGCTACTCGATACAGCTGCCGAACGCTGAATCATATCAGAGCTAATCCTTTAGATAAGGGATCAACTATTCCTTCGTTCTCTGATATCGTATGAAACTAAGACATGGATTATAATCAATCTTTGGTTTCAAAATTTTGTTTCTGATTTCCGATTAATATGACTATATGAGACTTATTAATTGAACACTTCAATTTTGTCTCGGTCGGGCCCGACACTCTAGAGTCAACGTTTAATCATCAGAGGGCCCATAAATATCGCTTTTCCATATAGGCAAAAGGAACGAATAAACTTCGCATACACAGCGCTAGCTAACTAATAACATCGTAACTAGATACATCTGTTATAACTGGCAGTTACGCACAGCGTTTGAATGCACTAAGGTATGACGGACTAGAAAACCGCAACTTCAATGTATCTCCGTCTGAAGAATAGAGGATATTATCATCTTGGAAATACTTATGATTTGATCCATGAAGTATCTTTCCAAGTGCGAGTGCCCTATACTTAAATCTCCATTAAGTACCCATGAATGTTGCAGCAATCTCTATGCTATGTCAAACTCTTGACAGTCTACTAACATTCCATGACAGTCTTTATTCAATACTAACTCCCGGTAGTACGAACGACTGAGGTATTTGAATAAAATTAATTACTCTGGGAGTTGGTTCTAAACATGCAAAAGGAAACACAATGATAAATTAATAGAAGATGGCAGCACTTTGCAAATAAATAAATCTCCATTATTTAATCACCAAATCCATTATAATTTCAAATCATTGTTACAATGTTTCAAATTCAAAACTAACTACTAAACTTTACATTATCTCGTAATCCTATGCTAACAGCATGACTACAGTGTTTCGGTTGAGAAAGTGGCTTTGTGAACGGATCAGCTGGATTCTCCTCTGATCGCACTCTTTTCACAATCACATGTCCTTCTTCAACCTTGCTACGAACAAAGTGGTACTTCCGATCAATGTGCTTGGACTTTCCATGATCCTTGGGTTCTTTAGTCAACGAAACAGCACTTTCGTTGTCGCAGAATATTTCGATGGGGTCTTGAACCGTTGGGATAACTCCAAGATCTCCAATGAAATTCTTCAACCAGATGGCTTCCTTTGAGGCTTCTGAGGCCGCAATATATTCTGACTCGCAGGTAGAGTCTGCCACGGTTTCCTGCTTCGAACTCTTCCACGTCACGGCTCTCCCGTTCAATAAGAACACCCAACCAGATTGTGATCGACAGTCATCTCTATCCGTTTGGAAACTCGCATCGCAATAACCGGTTACTTTGAGTTCATCCTGACCACCGTAAACCAAGAACCTGTCTTTAGTATTTTTTAAATACTTAAGAATATTCTTGACCGCCGTCCAATGACCTTCAACAGGGTCTTGCTGATGTCGACTCACCATGCTTAAAGCAAATGAGACATCAGGCCTCGTACATGTCATGGCATACATTATAGATCCTATGGCCGAAGCATATGGAACTCGACTCATGCTGTCTCGTTCCTCCTGTGTCTTCGGGCTCATGTCTTTACTAATCATTATGCCATGAGCAAAGGGAAGGTTCCCCTTCTTAGACTTCTCCATACTAAACCTTTTCAGTATTTTGTCCAAGTACGTATCCTGGCTTAGTCCTATTAGACGTCTCGTTCTATCTCTATAAATCCTTATACCCAGAATAAAAGCTGCATCTCTTAGATCCTGCATAGCGAAACATCTTCCCAACCAATCTTTTACACTCTGTAATGTTGGGATGTCATTTCCTATAAGTAATATGTCATCGACATATAATACCAGGAAGACTACAGTGCTCCCACGGACCTTGACATATATGCAGGACTCATCTTCGCTTCTAGAAAATCCAAACTCTGTGATTTTCTCATGAAAGCAAATATTTCAGCTTCGAGAAGCTTGCTTAAGTCCATAAATAGACTTCTGAAGCTTACACACTTTCTTAGGATACTTGGTGTCTACAAAACCTTCAGGTTGTGTCATAAACACATCCTCTGTCAATTTCCTGTTAAGGAAATCGGTTTTGACATCCATCTGCCAGATTTCATAGTCATGAAACGCAGCTATGGCTAGAACTATCTTTATGGATTTAATCTTAGCTACCGGTGAAAAGGTTTCCTCATAGTCAATCCCGTAGGTTTGAGTATAGCCCTTTGCCACCAGCCTAGCTTTGTAAGTGTGTACTTTCCCGTTCATATCTGTTTTCTTCTTGAATATCCACTTACAACCCACCGTCTTTAGACCGGGTGTGGGATCAACCAAGTTCCAAACTTGGTTGCCATACATGAATTTAATCTCGCTATTCATAGCTTCCTTCCATTTTGTTGCCTCAGGGCTTGCCATCGCTTCCCGGTAGTTAGCTGGTTCATCTAAGTCGACTAGTGTACTATAACTAATCATATCATCCTGTTCAATATGGAAACCATAGTAGAACTCAGGAGGATTGCTAACTCTACCGGATCTGCGCAAAGGTAAGGATATGTCATTGGGTTCAACAGGCATCTCAGCCTCATGTTGATGGTCAGTGTTTGCAGTTGGTTCTTCATCGGTAGTATCTTGAATCTCATCAAGATCGATCTTACTCCCACTGTCCTCTTTAGATATTATCTCCTTCTCGAGGAACACTCCTCTTCGAGATACAAACACTACGTTTTCACGTGGTTTGTAAAATAGATATCCAAATGACTCTTGTGGGTAACCGACGAATAGACATTTTTCAGATCTTTAACTGAGTTTGTCAGAGGTCTCTCATCCAACAAAGACTTCACAACCCCAGATCTTGATGTGACCAAGGGAAGGACGCTTTCCCTTCCACATCTCGTAAGGTGTCTTTGAAACTTTCTTGGTGCGTACTAGATTTAGAATATGCACCGCAGTTTCTAATGCATAACCCCAGAAACTTACTGGAAGTGTTGCTCGACTCATCATAGATTGGACCATGTCTAACAAGGTCCTGTTTCTCCTCTCCGCAACTCCGTTGAGTTGTGGTGTTCTAGGAGGTGTTAACTGGGAAACTATTCCACAGCTTCTAAGATGATCGAGAAACTCGATACTGGGGTACTCTCCTCCCCTGTCGGAGTGGAGAACCTTTATCTTTCTGCCCAGTTGATTCTCTACTTCACTTTGATATCTTTTGAATGTCTCAAAAGTGTCGGACTTATGTTTAATTAAATAAACATATCCAAATCTACTATAGTCATCTGTAAAGGTGACATAGTACCGATTTTCCCCTTTTGTAGCACATCGGAATGGCTGTTGGGAAATAGTTTAAGTATATTCAAGCTGTTAGTTAGACTTCTCAGACTGTTAGTAGTTTCTAAATGTAAATACAAAGTTCATGCTGCTAGTTGAAGAAACTCGAGCTGCCAGTGCAAAAGTTCAAGCTGCCAGAGCAAATCTACTCAAGCTGCTCTGTTCATGCTGTCAAGTGATTCAAGCTGCTCAACAGTTTCATAAACAGAAAGTGCTGATTTTCAGGAAAAGATATCTACATGAAGATTCCAGCATATCTACTATCAGAGAAGTCATTATTCGTCAAGGAAACATATCAAGAAGCAATATAAATACATATAATAGGTCTTTCTATTATATAGGAGTTTTCTGCATATTTTTGAGTCTGTAATTGCTTTATTGATAGAGTTTTCATAAGCCTCTAAGGTTGTAAAACCCTAAGAACAGTCTGTGTTCTTCGTCTAATCAAACAGATTAGAGGTGATTGTAATCATTGAATTCAGCAATACAAACAGTCTTGATTACTTCTTATGTGTTTATTCATTATTGATTCTGAAAGTTTTTGATAAAATAATTAAGTGTTGTTCCGCAAACTTCTTGATTAAACTTTGATTCAAAGCAAGATTATTGATTTATACTCTGATAAAATCAAATCAGTTAGTCTTGGTAATTCATATTTAGATTCTGACAAGTGGTATCAGAGACAGGTTTGTCAAACCAGGTTGTTCAAATCAGGTTTTTCAAACCAGGTTACTCTTTGTTTTTCAAAAGTCAAAAACTTTCTTTTAAATTTTCAATTATTTTGCAATGGAATTTGAAAATAGCAGCAGTGGATCTGGGCAAGGACTCAAAGTGCCTATGCTCAAGCCCACTGAGTTTGAGATGTGGAAACTCAGGATTCAACAGCATATTCAATTCATTGATTATGCCATATGGGAAGCTGTTGAATTTCCTCCTGTAGTTGATCCAGAACTTGATGATGAGGGAAAACCAGTCAAAACTCCTCCAAAAACTGAACTTGAAAGGAAGGCTAGAATGAATGAAGTGAAAGCACTTACACTTTTACAAATAGCCATTCCTAATGCTTATCAACATCAGTTTAAAAAATTTTATACTGCTCATTCTCTTTGGAATGCCTTAGAGAAGAGGTTTGCTGGTAATGCCAGTACCAAGAGAAACCAAAAGGACCTCTTGAAACAGCAGTATGAAAACTTTTCTGGTGGCAAGAATGAAAACCTCACTCAAATCTTTGACAGGTTCAACAAACTAATAAGTGAACTGGAAAGTGCAAAGGTCAATCTGGATCAAGATGAAGTCAACAGAAAGTTTCTCAGATCTCTTGGAGAAGAATGGACAGTTTATGCTGCACAATGGAGAACAAAAGACACTCTTGATGAGATAGAATTGGATGATCTGTATAACAGTTTAAGAGTGTTTGAGACTGAGATTGATGCTAAAAAGAAATCCTTTTCTTATAATCACAATACTGCTCTTCTGTCTTCTGAAAAATATAATAACTCTGATTCTTTCTCAGGTGGTGATGGCAACTCTGCTGAAACTCACTATGAGGCTTTTGTTGCCAATGATGGATTATTTGCTCTAAATGTTGAAGACTTGGAACAAATTCATCCAGATGATCTTGAAGAGATGGATTTAAAGTGGCAACATGCAATGCTGACCATGAGGCCAAAAGATTTCTTAAAAAAACTGGGAGGACCAACTTTCAAGCCAAAACAGAAGGCAAACCAGCTTTTGATAAATCAAAAGTTGAATGCTATAAATGTCATAAGCTTGGTCACTTTGCCAGAGAATGTAGATCTCAAGGTCAACAGCCATCAAGGACTTCACAGCCCATTCAAACATCATCATCAACAGCACTTGTCTCTCAAGAAGACAATGTGTTTGACTGGAGTGATCAGACAGAAGAAGAATTTCAAAATCAAGCTCTTATGGCAGAAACATCAAATGTCTCCTCCACTGAACTGCCCTCTGAGGTAAATTCTAAACTCTGCTCTCAATCATGCAAAAATATGGTTAAAAAGTACAGAGATCATAATGAGAGCATGTGCAAAACTCTAGCTAAGATGGAAGAAAGGAGATATGAATACATGCAAGCCATAGAAGATCTGGAAAAACAGATCAATGATTATAAGGATAATGAGATTCAAATGGGGTATGATAGAACCTATCATGAGTGGGAGAAAAAGGAGCTAAATAAGAAAATAGAATCTCTGAATAAAAAGGTAGAAGAGACTGAACAAAAGGTGTTTGAGGCTAATAAGAAACTAGAATCTGTTAACATAGATCTAGGAAACTTCAAGTTAGCAAATCAAAAGCTGGAACACCTAATGGAAGTCCAATCTAAAGATAGAGTGAAATCTCAGGTCAATCCCAAAGAAGGAATAGGATACAGAGCTACTCCACCTCCATACAATAACAAGTACATTCATCCAATGAGTGAGGTTGCTGATAGACTTGTCAATGAACCACTAGATGAGTCTATGACTATTGTAGATCCTATCCTTGATAACAGTCCTGAATTAAAGGAAGATAAGAGTCAAAATAGAGACTGTGACACAATGAGTGCACCCATAGAGGTCCAAGCTCCCAGTAAGAAAGGAAATGAGAAGATGAGTGTCTGCAATGCTACTCCACAAGTTTCTGTACATTCTAACTGTAACACTGCATCTTCATCAAAAGGAAATAAAAGAGGTAAAACTGTTTCTATCTGCACATGCCAAAAGCATGGTATTCAAAAGTTTCCTAAACAACAGCAGGTAAGAGGAAATCAGAGAAACAAGAACCAAAAATTGACAGAAAAGTCTGGTTCTCCAATTCAAACTGTCAAAAGGTGTTTTCACTGTGGAAGGAAGAATCACTTAGCCAAGGATTGTTTTTATAAACCAGCTGTTGCAAAACAGACTGTGCATCACACCAAATCAAATCCTATTCAGGCAAAGCACTCAAAGGTGAAACCTTCCACATCAGTTCCAAAGAAAACAGTTGATCACAGGTTTTTAAAAGTTAATAAAAAGCAGTCCACACATCAAAAACAAGCTTTGGCAAAGCCTAAATCAAGTTTTAAACAAATATGGTGTGTCAAGGACAAATCTGATGCTCAAACTGCTAACGCAAAAGATCAGACTGCTAAGTCAAAATCTGATGCTGTCAGTGCAAAAACTGAAACTGTTAGCACTACAAACACAGCTCAAGCTGCTGAGCATCAATCTGGAACTGCTAGTGAACCATCTGAGACTGTTAGAAGAAAAGATGATCAAAATAATTGGATACCTCATATAATCACCAAATACTCTCCAAAGACTCCATCAGTAGATCTTACTAAATATAAGAAGTCAAAAACAGTATTTAGTTATGTCAATGTACAAGGCCAACCCAAAACCAATTTGGTTTGGGTTTACTCCACTACTAACTAAGCTGTTATTTGTGCAGGGCAACCACAGGTCTCCTCATAGAACAAGATGGCATCTGGACAGTGGATGCTCTAGGCACATGACAGGCAACTCTGAATGCTTGTCAAATTTCAAAGGTTTTGATGGAGGTTTTGTTGCATTTGGAGGCAACTCAAAAGGAGGTAAGGTTACAGGTAAAGGTACTGTTAATGCAGGCAACATGACATTCCATGATGTTTTGTATGTTGAACAGCTTAAGTACAATTTATTAAGTGTCTCTCAAATCTGTGACAAACAAAACATTGTTCTGTTCACAGATTCTGAGTGCATTGTTCTTTCAAAAGATTTCAAAGTTCCTGAAAATCATGTTTTACTAAGAACACCAAGAAAGGACAATGTTTACTGCCTGGACACAGATCTTTTATCTAAATCAAATACTTTAAGCTGTTTAATATCCAAAGCATCATCAAATGAGTATGCTCTTTGGCATAGAAGGATGTGTCACATGAACTTCAAGTCCATGAATGCTTTAGTTAAAAAGAATCTGGTCAGAGGCTTACCACAAAAGGAGTTCATTTGTGATGATCATTGTGTAGCATGCCTTAAAGGTAAGCAACACAAAACTTCTCATAAGACCAAAGAAGTAAATTCAATCTCATCTGTCCTTCAGTTGCTACATATGGATCTATTTGGTCCAACATCTGTTTTGAGTTCGAATAAAAGGGCATACTGTTTAGTTATTGTTGATGATTTCACCAGATTTACTTGGGTTTACTTTCTTAGAACCAAAGATGAGACTGCTGAACTAGTTAAGTCTTTTATTCTTAAGATAGAAAACCAATCCAACTCCAGAGTTAAGGTGATAAGATCAGACAATGGAACTGAATTTAAAAATCACATTCTAAACAGTTTCTGTGAGTCCAAAGGCATTGCTAGACAGTATAGTGCACCAAGAACACCACAGCAAAATGGTGTAGCTGAAAGAAAGAACAGAACATTAATTGAGGCTGCTAGAACAATGTTAGCTGATTCAAATCTGCCAATGACTTTATGGGCAGAAGCTGTTAATACAGCCTGTTATGTTCTGAATAGGGTTCAGGTTGTCCAATCACAAGGGAAAACTCCCTATGAGTTATTCCATAACAGAAGTCCCCTAATTGCTTTCTTCAAGCCTTTTGGATGCCCATGTACTATTCTTCACACTAAGACTCACTTAGGGAAGTTTGAAAGTAAAGCTGAAGAAGGATTCTTTGTAGGCTACTCAACTCAAAGCAAAGCCTATAGAGTATACAACAGTGTGTCTAAAACAATTGAAGAAAGTGCCAATGTTGAATTTAATGAAAATACTGCTAATATCAAAGGCACTGGTCCTGATTGGTTGTTTGATTTAGATTCACTAACACATTCTCTGAGCTTTGTTAAGTATACTGCAGAAGCTGATGCATACAGGGCTGAAGCTGCTAACACAAATTCTCATGCTGCCAATACAATTTCTCAAGCTGTTGGCACAAAGTTTCAGACTGCTGCAGATTCAACAAGTTGGGATGATTACACCACTCTACCACTTCTGTCATGTGATCCTCCAGGGGTACTGAATGCTCCACTTAATGCAAATCCAGACACTGAAGTGCCATCCCCAAGTCCTGAAAGCACAGCTCCAACACAAAAGGAAACAGTCCCAGATTCTAGTCAAGTTGTTCCAGAAACTGAACCATTCACTGGTTCTGATGGAGATGATACAAATCTTGGAACTTCTTTTCAAACAGAGAGAGAGCCCACACTAAGAGTTCACAAGTATCACCCTCTCAATCAAATACTGGGTGATCCAAGCACTCCTGTTCAAACAAGAAAAATGGTTCACAATGAGATTGCTGCTGCTGAACAAGCAGTTCCTGAATTCAGTCTAGCTGCTTTTGAACATGCCTGTTTCATGTCTCAACTAGAACCCAAAAAGGCATCAGAAGCACTAAAAGATTCATCCTGGATTGAAGCTATGCAAGAAGAGCTTCTACAGTTCAAAATTCAGAATGTATGGACTCTGGTGGATCTTCCTAAAGGTAAGAGAGCAATAGGTACAAGATGGGTGTTCAGAAACAAGAAAGATGAGAGAGGGATAGTCATCAAGAACAAAGCAAGACTAGTAGCACAAGGGTACACTCAAGAAGAAGACATTGATTATGATGATGTATTTGCTCCAGTAGCAAGAATTGAAGCCATCAGACTATTTCTAGCCTATGCAAGCTTCAAATGATTTAAAGTGTATCAAATGGATGTCAAGTCTGCTTTCCTGTATGGGACAATTGAAGAGGAAGTATATGTGTGCCAACCTCCTGGTTTTGAAGACTACAAGTATCCAGACAGGGTGTACAAGCTAGACAAGGCCCTCTATGGTCTTCACCAAGCCCCCAGAGCATGGTATGACACTCTGTCATCATATCTTCTACAGAATGGATTCAAGGAGGCACTCTGGACAAAACACTTTTCACTAAATCCATCAAAGATGAGATTTTACTTGTCCAAATCTATGTGGATGATATCATCTTTGGCTCAACAAATGATGGTTTGTGCAAAGAATTTGAGACCCTAATGCACAAAAAGTTTCAAATGAGTTCAATGGGGGAACTCACATTCTTTCTAGGGCTGCAGGTTAAACAGAAGCCTACTGGTCTATTCATAAGTCAATCAAAGTATGTCAAAGACATACTGGAAAAGTTTGGCTATCAAGACACAAAGGTTGCAAGCACTCCAATGGATCCTCATAAACAGCTCCATACAGACAAAGATGGCATAGATGTGGACATTCATCTATACAGATCGCTTATAGGATCCCTTATGTATCTAACATCTTCCAGACCTGATATTATGTTTGCTGTCTGTGTGTGTGCTAGGTTTCAATGCTCTCCAAAGGATTCTCACTTGGTTGCTGTTAAGAGAATCTTTAGATATCTTAAAGGCCAACCACATTCAGGTCTATGGTATCCTAAAGACTCTCCTTTTGAACTAACTGCTTATTCTGACAGTGACTATGGTGGATGCAACATTGACAGAAAATCCACAACTGGTGGATGTCAATACTTAGGAGCAAGACTGGTCTCTTGGCAATGCAAAAAGCAAACAACTGTCTCCACATCATCCACTGAAGCAGAATACGTAGCAGCTGCAAGCTGCTGCTCCCAGGTAATGTGGATTCAAAATCAACTAAGAGACTATGGTATGAATTTCTTATCCACTCCTATTTATATTGACAATTCAAGTGCAATCAGCATTGTGCAAAACCCGGTGAAATTCCCAAAAACCAAGCATATAGAAATCAGATTTCACTTCATCAGAGACTGTAATGAAAAGAAGTTAATCCAAGTTACCAAAATACATACAAATGATCAATTAGCTAATCTATTTACAAAACCTTTTGATGTGGGAAGGTTCACTTTCCTAGTATCAAATATTGTATGGTAAACATGGATTAATTGGTTTTCATTATTATCCACTCAGTATGCTTATTTAAGGGGGAGACACTGTTTCATTGAAACGTTGCCTAATTTTAAACTAACAGCATGAGATTTTTCTCATGCTGCTAGTTCATTTTCTCGGACTGCTAGTTATTTTCACTTGATCTGTCAAAGTGTGCAGGGTATTTGGGTAATTTTTCAAATGTGTGCGCGGGACCCAACCTTTCGAAACCTTTAAAGGTCCCGATTTCGTTCAGTTGTAACTACCAGTTACAAATTCTTCTTCCACGGCCTCTTGCTTTCTCTCTGAACGAATCACACATTCTTCTTTCAAACCCTAAACCATCGTTTCTTCATCAATGGAGTTTGTAAAAGAACACAACTGCCTCCCAACACCCTTAAACACTCTGAACTTCAACCGTTTCATGCAATGATGGATTTCCTCAGGCACTCCCATATCCATTATGCCCTAACCATTAACCCTACTATATACATCTCCCATATTGAACAGTTTTGGAATCTTGCATCTGTTCAAACCATCAATGGAGTGCCTACCCTCCTATCCAAGATTGATGGAACTGTCATCAATATCACTGAGGAATCCATCAGACGTCACCTGCATCTTCAAGATGTCTCAGGTATAACCGACCTATCCCTTCAAGCTTTACACCTTGGTCTTCAAAATATTGGTTATAGGGGTCCTGATGATTCTTTTACTTTTCTTAAGGCACATTTTTCTCCTAAATGGAAATACCTTGTGCATGTTATTCAGCAATGTTTAATCCCCAAAAGAACTGGTTGGTCTGAGTTTTCTTCAACTATTGCCACTGCCTTAGTGTGCTTTTCTACTGGCCAACAGTTCAATTTTTCTAACATGATTTTTCAGGGGATGTTAAGGCATCATTCCCTAAAGAATGGGAAATTTCTCATGTATCCTAGATTTTTGGCAAAAATTATTGCACACACCTGCACAACTCCACATTTACATAAACGGATACATGTTTCCCATAGGCACTCACTGTCTTCAATTAAAAGGCTGTTAAAGACAAGTGCCAATTTTGTAAGTATAGATGTTCCATTGCCCTCTGCAATGATGAACATCATTCCAGGAAACAGAGGAGAGGATCCTGAGCAGACACAGCCCAACATTCCTGCTTCACCCCCAGGACCCCAACTCACTCCTCATGATACAAATATTCCATCTGATCCTTTTGTACAGCCAAAACGCCCACTAAGATACTTATATAAAAGAAAAAGGGGACCAGGAGCTCCTTCCTCCTCCTCCCATCAACAAGAGCCATATATCCCTGTGCAGAAGGATACTTCTGCACAGAATATCCAAAGGGAACCAGTTGAGGAATCTCCCATCCTCTCTCAGGAGGTGAACATCTCTTCAGAGATGGTTCATATGAGTTCTGTGGCTGGCACTACTGATGTCTCTGCACAAGAGGCACAGGACAGGGCCAACATAGCTAAGACCACGCTCATGGCAACAGCAAGTGTGCAAACACAAGCTGGAAGTCCCCAGAACCAAGAAAAGAGGGGCCCAGAAGTTTCTACTTCTGGTCTTAATGTCAGTGATAGATCACAAGCACCCCAGGTGTTTTCTGATCTTGAGACAAGTCTGCAACTCATGTTTTTGACGGATCCCAAGCTGAAACCTGTCGTCGCCATGTTGGAATATCAAATGTCCATCATTGCTGCACAGGGGGCTCAAATTTTTGAACTCAAACAGGCAGAGGCTGCTCAGAATAAGCGAATGGATTATCTTCACAAAGGGTTCACCCTCTGTGGGAATAAAATTATGAAATTAGAGCAGATGATTCAAACCCAAGGGGCAAAGGTTGTAGGTCCTTCTGACCAAACCAATGCTTCCAAAAAGGGGGAGAATCAGGAGGTTCCCAAGTCAGTTCAAACAGCTCCAACAACAACAGTCCAAGCAGCATCAACAGTTCCAGTTTCTAGGCTAGCAGTCCCAACAGCTTCTCAAGCTGTTAGCCTAGAAACTCAAGCTGCTCCTTCAAAAGCTACTGGAGTTGTGATCAGGGAAGGCATTCAAGCTTCATCAAGCACAGTCCAAGCTACAACATCTGTTGCAAAAGACAAGGGCAATGGTATTCTCATTGAGTCTCCAAAGCATAAATTTTCTTCCAAGGAAGCCCAAATTGCCTTTGATGCTGAAATTGCCAAAAGAATAGCAGAAGAACGGGACAAGGAATTAGATCAGCAAGCCCAAAACCCAATGGATGATGATGAGACTTTAGGTGATTACTTAAAGGGGTTTGTGGTTAAGCAAGGAGCAAAGAAGAGAAAGATGCCAACAGGGCACTCCAAAGCTGAGCACAGAAGATTTTTGATAAATTTTGCATTTGCAGCAGGTATCCCAAAGAAAATGGCTCAGTCCATGCCAACTGAAAGGCTGCAAGAGATTCATGACAAGGAGATGGACAAAAGAAAGAGAACAAAAGTCTCTGCAGAAGCTCAACCATCCCAAGAAGTCCAACCATCAACTCAATCAGTCCAAACTGAAGCTGATGTCAGTGCACCTGCTCCAACTGATCACGCAGTTGTTTCTATTCCTTCATCAGTTAAAAGGGTGCTCTTTGATCAACAATTGCAAAAGGCAATGGAGATAGAGAAGCTGATTGATCAGCATGATTTCACAAAGCCTCAAATCAACTACTGGTTTGCTAAATCATTGGATGAAAGAGATTTAAGGGTCAAGTTTGTAATAAGAAGAGAGTCTGGACCAGAAGAAGAGTTTGATACATTCTGGCAAATGGTTCAGAAGCTGACCAGGGATGAACTGATAAAGATGTATGATATGTGCAAAATTATACATGTTTTTGATATCATTTTATCTCCAATTTATGTGGTTTTCAGACCGAAACGCGTGAAAAAGGTACTGATTTCGTTAATATGTGTATTCCGCAGGTCAGAAGCCATTGAATCAACATGGGAACGAAAATCAAGGCTAAAATGACGAGATTTTATGATCCAGTCATCTCCCGTGATCGAAAGCAAAGATTTGGCGAAAAGTGACTCTACACGCCCGCGTAAGACCCTCCACGCACCTGTGTGGCCAAGTCCAGTTGAGCATCCACGAACCCACGTAGAACTTCCCACGCGCCCGCGTGCACATTTGCAGTCAAAGCAAGCCACGCGCCAGCATAGCTTACCCACGCAGGGGCGTAGGCTAGGTTAAGTCCACGCACCCGCGTGACTTACCCCTATGCGCCCGCGTGACGGGCCCAGCCCACCAAATTCGTTTTTAAAAACCTAAGTTGCGGCATCAGGAAGACATAGTCGATTGGAGGCGATTTTCAGACATAGATAGGCGAAATTTCTTCTCGATTTTCAGTAGTTCTTCATAGTTAATCATAGTTTTAGCTTAAAGTTTAATTCTTCTTCAATTTTTGGAGCATTCGGGGCGATTCCAGCATTAATTCGTGCGTTTCAGACACGATTTTGGCGAATTTCAGAGTCTTCTTTCATCTTTCACGAATTTTTATCATAGTTTAGTTAAAGTTCTCGAATTTCTTGGATTAGAAGCATCGGTTCGAGTTTTGGATTCAAATTCTTTATTGTAGCGGCGCGATTTGGTACATTCGTTCCTTTACTTTCTGAATTTATAATGATTTTTATTAATTTAAGTTTAATTTTGAGTGTTATCATGATTAGTGAGTAGTTTTCTTGTTCACCCGCTTGGGATGATGGATTCTATGTATTAATTGGTAAATTATTGGATTGATTGATGGATTTTGGGTTATATTTGTTGGATTCTTGATTATTTCATATTTTCTTGTTAAAAATCAGATTTTTATTAATCTTTTAGCATTGTATTGCGATAATAAAGTTCTAATTAAATCTGCGTTTTAAAAAGAAAGAGGCTTTAAATGAAAAATTAATAGTCAACTATCTCTTCTAGGCATTGTGTTGCGATAATGATTTGATAGTTGATTGTTAATCTAGGATTTTATGTGTTTGTTGGTTCTTATGCATTGTGTTGCGACAATAGGATTGGCAAATCATAAAGTTTGATTTTTAAAGTGACAAAGTCAATTTGTTGGATTTCGGTGTTAATCGATTATCTTTATGCATTGTGTTGCGATTATAAGATTAATTGGTTAATATTGGAGTTTGATGAGTTGCTTTGTTTTCATCACGTGGTTATCAAGATTAAATATTTTAACTTGAAGTAATTAAATAATCGGTAAATTAAACTGAAATCTGGGCTTAATTGAATTAAAAATTGGTTATCAACTGATTTGTCTTTAGTCAATCAATTCAATCCATCGCCAGTTAATTATAGTTTTCTAATTCCAAGTGGGTGACGTTTTCGTAATATAAGAGTTCGATTCAGGTGTCGTTACTTGCTTGCTTTAGTCGTTTAGTTTAATTCTTGTTTGCTAAAATTAGTTTTTTTATTTTAATATTAAAAATCTAAAAATATTAGTTTAACTTTTTATTCTTGTGTTACTTAGTTTGCTATAGTTATCCTGTTAGTTAAATTTAAGTATTGTCTCTAAGTTGATAACTTCCTCAAAAGGTCAAAAATAGCTGAATATTGGTTTAGGTTGTAGTATTTGAGTCTCCAATCTTTATTCCGTTCCCTGAGTTCGATAAATCCTGGGTGATTCTTAAAGCTATATTGCACATGATTGGTACACTGCCAGTTGTGTAATTTATACTTTGGGTTCATTTAGATATTAAAACCTGAGGTGTGTTTTACACGCGTCAATGTATAACATAGGGTCTGTTACACAAGTTAGATCTGCTCTTCCACAAGTGAAACAACTCATCAGAGATCTAAGTACAGTGGTTGACCCTGAATTTGCAAGACAAGAGATAGAAGATGCTGAGAAGAAAGGGAAAAAGATCAAGCAAATTGATCTGTTTGTCAAGTCAATGACATACAGAATCAAATTCACAGATGGGTCTGGTATTTTCTTCAATCTCGAGTTTTACAATTTTTCAAAAGATATGTTGCTGCAAATAAAATCAGCTAAAATATCTTGTGATAAAGAAGAGATGAAGAGAGAATTTTTGAAGGCTATAGATCATAAACTTGCACAGCTGTAAGTTTTGTAAGCCTTGGTTTGTAGATAACAGCTTACTTATTCATTTCCATTTTTTTTATAGAACTTAAAGTCTTGTGTAAAGAATTTAAGTTAGGGGGAGATTGTTGGGAAATAGTTTAAGTATATTCAAGCTGTTAGTTAGACTTCTCAGACTGTTAGTAGTTTTTAAATGTAAATATAAAGTTCATGCTGCTAGTTGAAGAAACTCGAGCTGCCAGTGCAAAAGTTCAAGCTGCCAGAGCAAATCTACTCAAGCTGCTCTGTTCATGCTGTCAAGTGATTCAAGCTGCTCAACAGTTTCATAAACAGAAAGTGCTGATTTTCAGGAAAAGATATCTACATGAAGATTCCAGCATATCTACTATCAGAGAAGTCATTATTCGTCAAGGAAACATTTCAAGAAGCAATATAAATACATATAATAGGTCTTTCTATTATATAGGAGTTTTCTGCATATTTTTGAGTCTGTAATTGCTTTATTGATAGAGTTTTCATAAGCCTCTAAGGTTGTAAAACCCTAAGAACAGTCTGTGTTCTTCGTCTAATCAAACAGATTAGAGGTGATTGTAATCATTGAATTCAGCAATACAAACAGTCTTGATTACTTCTTATGTGTTTATTCATTATTGATTCTGAAAGTTTTTGATAAAATAATTAAGTGTTGTTCCGCAAACTTCTTGATTAAACTTTGATTCAAAGCAAGATTATTGATTTATACTCTGATAAAATCAAATCAGTTAGTCTTGGTAATTCATATTTAGATTCTGACAATGGCCCACATACATCTGTGTGGACCAAATCCAATAGTCCTTCACCTCTTTCACACGTTCCTGTGAATGGTGATTTTGTCATCTTGCCCAGTAAACAGGATTCGCATACATCATCCGATTTTAGGTCGAATGATTCCAACACTCCATCCTTTTGGAGTTGGGCGATGCGTTTCTTGTTGGTACACCTTGTGTGACGATAGCAGTCTAATCGATCTAACATTGTGGTTTAAGTAATATTCAACATTTTGGTTAAACGAGTGTTTTGATATATATGTTTATATATGTTTGTCTGTTATTGATTGTGTGTTTGAACTTGATGTAACATATTACAAGAAGTTCAAACATAGAGATCAAAGATTCATTCAAGCATAAGTAAAAACATAAGTTTCAACACTTAGTTTTTGAGCAAATGAGTTAGATTCGAATTACACAAAGGTAGACATTCGAATCTGTGATAGATTCGAATGTAGCCTTAGATTCGAATGAAGGCTAGATTCGAGAGTGTCTTTGTGGACAGACTCGAATGGGCCTTGGGCCAGATTCGAGTTTGGCCCCCATCAGACTCGAATCAAGGTCTATAATTAGGGATAGACTCGAGTCATTAGCAGAATTCGTGAGGAATTAAGCTTAAGGCGATCTCGAGTTTATCATCAGCTTTAGGTCCGTTTCGGAGAGAATTAGTTCGTAGGATCGTTCGTGTGTCGTTCGTTCAGCATCTAATAGTCTCCGTGTTTCGTAGTTGAGAGTTGTCCGTCTAACCGTTAACGAGGATTCCGCACTCGTTCACGGATCCGCGTCTAGATAGATCTAGTATTGGTAGACCTTACATTTCTTGTTAATGTGCCCAAGGCGACAGTGCCACAATTTGGACTTATCAATTTCGTTAGCATCAATATTAAATAATAGGTTGTTATCACACTCAACAGTTTCATATATGCCATTATAAGGACAAGCTTTGAATATAAAAACATCATTCAAATAAACCAAAATACTTCCATTATTATTATCAAAGCTGAAATTGTATCCATCCTTATACAAGGCAAACAAAGAAATGATGTTCCGATTCATATCGGGTGAATAACAGCAATTATTTAAGCTAATCTCTACTCCTGATCTAAGCACGAGCTGGAACCTTCCGACTTTCTTCACAGGCGTGATCTTTCAATTCCCCATGATTAGGTTCAGCTCCCCATGCTTCAAGCTTCTACTTTCCCTTAGTCCCTGCAATACAGAGCAAACGTGAGTACCACTTCCTGTATCAAGAACCCATGAATTAGAGATAGAAGTGTTATGGAGTTCGATCATGAACATACCTGAGGTGCTGGCCTTTTCGACTTTGCCATCTTTAAGGTCCTTCAGATATGATGGGCAGCTTCGCTTCCAATGCCCCTTGTCATTGCAGTAAAAGCATACTGCTTCCTTCGGATCTTTAGTAGGCACAATACCGGACTCTGTTTTCCCTTGAGACCCTTTCTTGGACTTTCCTTTTAGGGTCTTCCAGGATGACTTCTGTTTCTTTGAGGCCTTACCGACAGTAAGCACAGGGGCCACAGGGGTCTCATCTTTCTTGATGCCCTGTTCAGCGGTTCGGAGCAGATTATGCAGTTCCATAATTGACGTCTCCTTCTGATTCATGTTCATCTGATAGGAGAGTACGAACTGATTATAGATGGTGGGCAGTCCAGAAAGAATGATATTGGTGGAGAACTCAGAGTCAAACACCATATTGAGAGCCTCCAGCCGGTCCAAGTACCCCTTCATCTCAAGGACGAAAGTGCAGATAGATGTTCCAGGTTTTGGTTTGCAGGCCATTAGGGATCTTACCACATCAAGGCGCTCTTTGCTCGCCTTAGCCTCAAACATCTCTCGCAGCTGCTGATTCATCTCAAAGGCCCATGTATTCTCGAAGGCTTTAGCAAGCTCAGGAACCATGGATGACGCCATGATGCAGGACACTTTGTTTGCATCATCGTAATGTTTCTCGTGTGCGTCCATTTCCTCCTGGGTGGGATTCTCATTCAGTGTGGGAATTTGTTCATCGAGAACATACTCCTTGTTCTCGTACCTCAGCGTAAACCTGAGGTTTCTCATCCTGTCCACATAGTTCGGACCGGATAGTTTTTCCCTACCCAGAACGGAAGGAGTGAGAAGTTGGATGCGTGGTTGGGAGCAGGAGTGGGAGTACCAGTAGACGTAGACATCTGTGAGATAAAGTTTTAGTTAGTTTGAAGTATTCCTTAAACAATTTACCCAATTTGAATTAAGGCTAGGATCCATATTTTCGATTCGTTTTATGAAAAGGGTCGCCGTAATCACGCCACGAATTTATTTTAGGTGGACAAACTCTTGTCAATTTCAATCTCTATGAAATTTAAAGATCTTTTGAGATTCATTGAATCTTATCAATGGCATGTTAATCTCGGTTATGCTCAACTGCTATCCGTGACTGGGTTGCCGAGGATCAGGGACAAGATGGTGAATCAAACCATGCAAAACTGCGTAAGACCCGGCACGGATCAGTCCGGGAATCGCGAGTCCTACATCACCTCCTAATATGTCTCTCATTAGTGTGCCGGTCAATACACACGCTCCACTAACAGTGCATATAGGAGATGTGCATTTTTCATGGATTTGCATACTAATTCACTTTTGATATATATAAAACGGGATTTTTGTTTTAGTACTTTAGATTATACTTTTAATCTGGACACCATCCTATCAAAAGTCCTCGGTAGCTCCATTGAACGCACAGCGAAGCGGAGGAGGTAGGTCAGCGCGAAGCTGTTAAAAACCTTCTCCTTTAGGGAAGCAGAGCGACCCGCCTTATACCTCGTTTATAGTTTGTTCACTATGGGTGAGCCGATTTATCAATTGACTGACGATGTAATTAGATTTAAATGATATATATATATATATATATATATATATATATATATATATATATATATATATATACATAATCAATAATACATATATAAATTTCTTTTAAATCTTAGGGGTTTAATTTTAAACTTTTAAAATTAAATGGTCTATTTTAAACATTTTAAAATTCAGGGTATATTTTAAACATTTTAAAATATTAGGGTTTAAATTAATATTTATATTTTATATATATATTTCGGTTTCAATATTTAAATAAAATAAGAACCATTTAATTATTAAATATATATTAAATCCGAAACCTATATATATAACCATATAAATCCTCAAAATTTAAACCTAGGATAATACAAGTTTATCCTAATAAATTATGATATTCTAAAACCTTTAGGATAAGCACTTAATTTAAATTAAGGTAATTTCTAGATAAATAGGATTTAGGATAAACCTAGAAAATCAAGCTTATCTCTAAGGCATGTTTATCTAAAACCCCAAAAATCAAACCCTTAATTAAATTAATAAAATCCTAAATTAATAAAATAATAATTTATTTAATATTTCAGATTTATCCATTTAAAACCTTTTAAAAATCCGAAAATTTGAAGATAAATATGAAAAACAATTTTCAAAATTTAGACAATTAGTTTAATATTTAAAAACTATTTTAAAAATTAAATAATTATCAAAAAAACAAATTTTACTCCAAAAATTTCGAAAAAATAATTTTTAATTAATTTTTCGGATTTATTTAATATTTAGAAATTAATTTTAAGTTTAAACAATTTAATTTAAAATTAAAAACACCATTAAAATTAAATCAAAATTCCGAAAATTAATCAAAACAAATTTCGAAATTTAAGAACAAGATTATCATCTCAAAAATTAGTGCAAAGCTCGCTAGGTTAACCTGGCTCTGATACCACTATTGGGTTTCCTATACCCTTGCTAGGTTAAATTAAAACTTTGCGGAAAATTAAATAACCTAACTATGCAAGAATATAAAACCTTAAG
The DNA here is from genome assembly GCA_020465985.1 of Centrapalus pauciflorus. NCBI lineage: Eukaryota > Viridiplantae > Streptophyta > Magnoliopsida > Asterales > Asteraceae > Centrapalus > Centrapalus pauciflorus. Next base: position 27,976 of record JAANYP010007778.1, on the reverse strand, counting down.
GATCTAACCAAACAAGCTAAGCAACTAATTATTAAAATAAAGAGATGAATAAGAAAAAAAACTAACCTTGAGAAAATTCGCAATTTTCTCCACGAAGAACGATTGCACGAACAGCCTCTGAATCGAGTAACAAGCGTCTAAAGCAAGATCGTCTCTAGTTGTTCACACCCAATGAACAAAAGAAAAGATAATTATAACTTTTCTAAGCTCAGATCTCAGAGTCCCAAAAACTGGTATCCCTTGTGATTGTTAGAGAACTTAGAATTGAATGAGCGAAGAATGAAGCAGGCAGGGGCTGCCTATTTATAGGTATTAGAAACCTACAAATTTTTTATCCCAAATCCATGTGGGATGGATTGGTGGCCGGCCCCCCTATTAGGGTTTAGGGGGTGCCCTGTTGACTATCAACTAATTGCAGTTTAGCCCCTGTACTTCCTCAATTAATTCTATTAGCTTCCGGTTAATTTATTAACTATTAATAAATTAACAAACTAACCCATTAATCAAATATAATCAATTATTTAGTTTCTAATTAATTTATTAAACATAATAAATTAACAAACTAATTAACATTATATATTTAAGTTAATCATCTTCTTACAATTCATTGCGTGCACCAAAAAAGGATCCAGCCTGATAACAATATGTTTACAAATAATTGTGACTTGGACACTAATTCCAACAGTATATAGATAGCTTTTAGTTTTTGTTTTTATGGTTCTTATTTTGTGCATTTTTGCTTGTTCTAGTTATGTTTAGCTGTTGTTTCTTTAATCAGATCGTTTCCGCTTCTGTTGTTTTCACCCATTTTTTCATATTATCCATTCCCTTAACCATAGCCCCCCTTACATCCCATAAGTCCTTTATGTGCTAAGCTTTCATTACATGTGATGAAGATGTGATTTACTTTCAAGCCTATGCTTATATTGTTGACATTTTTGGCACCGAGTGGATGTTTGTGCATATATACACATTAGCCTATACACGTATGAGTGTTGAGTGATATCCTTGTGAGGTGTTAGTTCATGCTGCTAGGTTCAAAAGTATCTGACATGTTATTTCATATCTTTTTGCGTCTCTTGGTTTAGATAGCTCATTCTTGTGATTGTTAGTTTCTATTACTTTCTTTTACGGATCTTTATTGCTATAGAGTCTAGACGTGCGTTATAATCGAGAGAGATATGTGAAATGATGCTTAGTTTAGGATATTTTTGAGCAGGTTTGCTTGAGGACAAGCAACGCTCAAGTGTGGGGTTATTTGTTATGACATATTTTACATATTTTTCAGTCATATTTTGCCTCGGATTTGGGTTATTTTTGCCTCGAATTGTTTAAATACGACCTTGATTTGTTTATTTTTGTGTTTTGCAGTTCGAGGGTTGCCTGAATTGGAAAAGAACGGATTATGGAGCTTAAGTGCCAAATTTACGGGCTGAGTCGGTCTCCCTTGGAATCCTGTTGACTTTTGACCAAGCGACCCTGATCGCGGCCGCGACCATCTCATCGCGACCGCGCTGACCTGCGATCGGTGGATCGCGCCCATGCTTCTTATCGCGCCCGCAATGGCCTCAGCGCGGCCGCGATCCCTAGAAAATATAAAAAGACAGCAGCCGTTTCGTTATTTTTTATGCAATTTTTGGACGAACTTTTACACATAGATTAGGGTGCGATTACTAGATGTGCGATAGATTTATATTTTCAGCTTAGTTTAGATTAGTTAAGTGAATCATTCAGCTATTGGAGTGGATCAAAGCATTCAGTTGCGGGTGTTTCTCGTGTTTCTTACGGTTTTTGGTACACTCTTTCCGAATTTACTTTCTGTTATGATTATGTTTAGCATAGATCTCGTTTATTTTATTATTTTTAACATGATTAGTGAGTAGTTTAGCCAAGCACTTGCTTGGTTACGTTTTTACATGGATTAGTGGAGTATTTGATGGTTTTGGTTGAAAATTGTTTGATTCATTGATGTATTTTTGATTTATACGATTAATATGTGTAAAATCAGAATTATTTTATAGCATTATTGTGATCATAATTATTGATTACAAAGGCTGATCTTTATAAATTTTATCAAATTTAAGTGATTTAATAATTGGTTGCCATTTCTAGCATTATTGTGATTATGAGATGGTGACTAGTTAATAAATTGTGAAATCATTGTATGCAAATTAATTCTTAGCAATATTGTGATTATAGGATTAATTTAATCTTTTATTTCCTTAGACTTGATTGATGTTTATGCGGCTAATTAAATTGAATATTTAGAGTTATTTCCGAGCGCTTGACGTGTAGACAGGTTTAATCTCTAAAAGCTAGATTTAGTTGACTTAATTAATCGTAAAAGACATTTATTGTTGATTTTAAGAAATTGGGGAATACTGAAGAACTCCATACTTGATTTTCTGAAATTAAAAAAATATGTCCATGAAGTGGTTTTACATCAAAGTTTCAAACTCTTGAGCTTAAAAGATTTAAAACGGTTGGATGTAATTCCAACTTAATTTTCTTTGACCAAAAACATCTTAAGTGTTTTTACACCATTTTACTCCATTAATTCTAAAAGACGTATCCAAGTGAGTGTTGCTTTTAATATATATCTGATAACGTTCTGTTTTAGCGTTTAAGTTTATATTTTAATAATCTGTTAGATAGTACAGTTTTAAGTATTTAGGGTTTTAATCATCCTCAACCTTTATCCATGGCTAGATATTAGTAATAATCCTAGTATCGGTATCTCGATCCTTATTGCCGTTCCCTGAGTTCGATAATCCCCGAGGTCAGCTTCTAGCTATACTAACTACGACTGGTACACTGCCCGTGGTATTTGGTATGACTTAGGCTTTCTTCTTTCTTTGATTTTTTTATTGCCAAATCCGCGTAAAGATCAGAAGTCAATATCACTGTTGAACAATGTCACTGACAGATGACTCACTAACTCTAATATATATGTTTGAAATAAAGTCCATCTAAAGTGAAACGGGGACATTTCAAATATAAAGGCAAGTCAGCATAGTTATTTTACGCATTCATATAATGAAGATCAACAAAAAGAATTATACAAATCAAAAATATTATTATTTTTGTACTATATCTTTTAATTTAAGAACAAGTTTCCATCATGTCATGTATGGTTGAGAACATTAAATACACGATTACCTATATAAGAAAGATATCAGTCTAATGGTAAATGCTTATGGTGCGTGAATATTTAAGGCATTTTGGGCAAAGTATTTCTCAACGTATCACGGAGAACCTTCTTAGCAACTGTGACTGCCGAATCATATACTTAGGGGGCGTTTGGTTCGCGGATTTCCTGGGATTCCTTGGGATTTGCATTTAAAATTCTGTGTTTGGTTCGCAGATTTCAGTAATGATTTGGAATCCCATGATTTCTGAAATCCCTTCCTTCTTTGTTATTTAAAAACTCAGCCTCCCCCCTAGGATTTTAAATCCCAGTTACCTTGCATTTTTCAGATCAACAAATTTTTCCTAAAAGATAATGTAGATTCTTTGACAAAATCCTGACAAATGCAAATGCTGCATTATGCAAATCCTTTGACAAAATGCAAATCCTAAGAAAAACAATCTGCAAACCAAACGCCCCTTAGAATTTCAAAGTATATATGTTTAATACTTGCACCAATCTGCCTTGAAAACAAAAAATGTTTAAAATAGTATTTAAATTGTCTTCTTCCACAGCCCCTTGTAAATTGTTTTTACAACTAATATAAAATTTATATTTAAGAAGTTTATCGATTTTAGTGATTACATTCAATCTCTCTCTTCTGTAATTCTAATTGTCTAAAAACTAGAGTAAATTACAGAAATGGTCCCTGTGGTTTGTTCAAAATTATGGAAACGGTCCCTCAACTTTCAAAGTTGCAGTGACGGTCCCTCAAACCAATTTTTAGTTGCAGAATTGGTCCCTCTGTTTCTAAATTTTTTAAAAATGACGATTTTGCCCTTCTTTCAATTACAAGTTTGGTAATTTCAATTTTGGTCCTTTCTTAATTTTTCATTTTTAGTTTTAAATTTGAAATAATAATTTAATAAATTATGATTTGATTCATTATTAATCATAATAATAATAATAATAATAATAATAATAATATTATTATTATTATTATTATTATTATTATTATTATTGATTGTACCTATTTATTTTGTAAAATAAATCTATATTTCGTTACTAAAAAATATTTTTATTTATATACTTAATTAGTTAACTTATGCATCTTTTTATGTATTCAATTTATTTATTAAAATTTTATTTATTTATATTTTATTCATTAAACTATTGTATAATTTTATTATTTATACTTTCCATCAACCTATTTCATTACTTTTAATAAATTTGAATTTGTGTAAATTTTGATTTAAATTACTAATTCATTACGTTTTGATTTAAGTTTGCCAATTAGTATTTTTGATTTAAATATTTTGTTACGCTAATAAGTTTTTATTTAAATTTATTATTTTATTTTTTTGGATTTAAATATTTTGTTATGTCAGTACATTTCGATTTCAATTTATTATTTTATTTGTATTGATTTAAAATTTTGCTACGTTAATACTTAAGTGAAAATTAAAATATTTAAGTGAAAACGAATAAAACATATTAATGTATAAACAAAACTTGTAAATCAAAAAGATTAAACACTATATTGAAATCAAAGAGTATAGGCATAACAAAATATTAAAATTAAAATAATAAAATAATTTATTTAAATCAAAACGTATCAACGTAACAAAATATATTATTTTAAATAAAATAAACTAAAAGATAAATATTATTCATTATTTCTACTATCTATGAATATTAATAAATATAAAATATAAATACAATATATTATTTTTACATCTTTAAATATTAATAAATAGATAAGATTTAAATCCACATTCAAATTATATCTTATATGTACTTTATCTATAAATCTAATTAAAAAAAATATTATTTGTTTATTTATGAAATGATTTGTAAAATTATTAATTTTTAATATATATTAGTAATTTAAGGCATTTTTTTAAAACCAAACAAATAAAATAATAAATTTAATTAAAAACATATTAGCGTAACAAAATATTTGTAAACTTAAATCAAAACGTAATGAATTAGTAAATTTAAATCAAAATTTACATATCAAAATTTATCAACGTAATGAAATAGTTTGATGGAAAAGTATAAATGATAAAATTATACAAATAGTTTAACCAATTAAAGATAAATAAATAAAACTTTAATAAATAAATTGAATACATAAAAAGATGCATAACTTGACTAATTAAGTATATAAATAAAAATAATTATTACTAAATAAATATAGATTTATTTTACACAATAAATAGATATAAATGATGATAATAATGATAATAATGATAATGATAATAATAATAATAATGATAATGAGAATAATAATAATAATATAATTAATAATGAATCAAAATCATAAATTATTAAATTATTATTTCAAATTTAAAACCAAAAATGAAAAATTAAGAAAAGGGACCAAAATTGAAATTACCAAACTTGTAATTAAAAGAAGGGCAAAATCGTCATTATTAAAAAATTTAGAAACAGGAGGACCAATTCTGCAAGTAAAAAGTGGTTCAAGGGACCGTCAATGCAAGTTTGAAAGTTGAGGGACCGTTTCCATAATTTTGAACAAACCACAGGGACCATTTCTGTAATTTACTCTAAAAACTATAATCTTGTAAAGTCTTAACGGGACCATCTCACCACATTTTGAAACTTCAGTTTATTGATGACTTTTTAAAAATGGTCCTTGTGGTTTACATAAATCATTGGATACGTTCCCTGTAGTTTCAATTTTGCATAAATGGTCATTATCTGCACTGTTTACTTGAAAATTGGTCCCTCTGCTGTTAACTTTTACAATCAAATAGTTAAATATTTTATAATGACCATTTTACCCTTTTCTTTAATAACATTTTGGTCCTTCAAGTTTGTAGTTTATTTTAGTTTTAATCCTTAAGTAATTTTTGTATTTAACTCTTCTATTATTATTATTATTATTATTATTATTATTATTATTATTTGTTATTATTAATTTAACTTTCTACATATTAATTTATTTGTTTATTAAGTTTTTTTATTTTAATATATTTTTAAATTTAAATTACAAACTTATTTATTTCTTTATTATAAACAATTGTATTAAAGTATAATTCATTTTATTTTTTAGTTTATTCGAATGAAGAAAATACAAACATTTTATATTGTAGTTTTCCAAACCACAAAATTTTGAACCTTAAACTTTTATTAGTTTTTTCAAACGAAAAAAGTTACAAACCATTATTGTTTTAAGTTTTTTCATTTTCTAAACATAAAAAATATGAAAACCAATCCGTTTTTTTATTTTTTTTGCACCAAAAAATTCAACCCATTCTAATTTTTTGTTTTGAAAAACGAAAAGAAATACAAACCATTCTGTTATTAGTTTTTGCAAACGAAAAAAACTACGAATAATTCTGATTTTCAGTGTTTCCAAACAACAAAAATCATTCTATTTTTTTCTAGTTTTTCGAACGAAACCATTACCTTTTATTTTTTCTCCGAACGAAAAAACTACGAACTATTACGTTTTTAAAGTTTTTCCTAAATACGAAATAGTGTGTAACCCTTTTGTTCGGAAAAACCAAAAGAATGGAATTGCTTGTATTTTTTACGATATGAAAAAGTTAAAACTAAAAATTAATAAAAATTAATGGTTTGAAGTTTTTTGTTCGGAAAAACTAAAAGATAAAATGGTTTGTCGTTTTTCATTCAAAAAAAACTAAATAATGGAATATCGTAAAAACTTAATAAAAATATAAATTAATATGTAAAAAGTTAAATTAACATAAAATAATAATAATAATAATAGTTATTATTATCATGATGATAATAATAATAATAATAATAATAGAAGAGTTAAATAAAAAAATTTACTTGAAGAACCAAAACTAAAATATACTACAAACTTAAAGGACCAAAATGTTATTAAAGAAAATGGTAAAATGGTCATTATAAAAAATTTAACCATTTGATTGTTAAAGTTAACAGCAGAAGAATCAATTTTGCAAGTAAACAGTGAAGATAATGACCGTTTATGCAAAATTGAAACTATAGGAACCGTATCTAAAGTTTTATGTAAACGACAGGGACCATTCTGTAATTTACTCAATTCGTTATGTTCCAAATAAGATTAATACAAATTGAGTTTGAATTTTAAACTGAACATAAGAATGAGATATTTGTGTTTGATATTTCTTTTATGTATTTTCAATAATATTTTAGTGACGTGATAATTGATGTTACTTTTCATTTATTCGAAAAATGTGATTTGACATGCTCTCAGCTTGTGGAAGAAAGGGGGAAAAAAAAGACATTAGAAGTGATAATTAATTAATGTGGTGACTATGTGGTTAATTTGGAGATGGAGAGGCGGATTTTAATTTATGAATCCGTAGAAAAAAAAATCGAGCAATTGGAATGTGTAAATATGCATGAAATTTACAAGTGATACTTTTGATGCGCTGCATAATAAGTGGTATTCATTTGAACATAAATAGACTTAAATATATATACACACATGCTAATTGTTATACATTTTGGAAATGATAGTTATACATATTATTGTTTTCGGTGTATATATTTTGAGAGAAAAAGATATCAAACGTGTTCAGATTTTGAGAAAAAAGTTTTTAAGGTTATTAAGAAGTTAAGAAAATAAATGAGAAAAATCGACGGATAAAGATAAATTGATCATTTTACATATATTTAAGGGTTTATTAAGAAATTATTTATTTAAAATTGTTTAATCAATAGACAGACGGCCAAAACATCCAAAAAAAACCACTAGATTTAATATCCTTGTCATGTAGTATTTATTATTTAATCTTAACTAGAATCATGATGTCGAGTCAAATTAATATAAAAAAGGAAGAATTTCATATATACCCTTTCAAAACTTAAAAATATCATATATACCTAACCTAAAAAATTAATATCATATATATTCCTCCTAACCATAATAATATCATATATACCCAATTTTAATTATTAATATCACATATATCCCTCTTAAACATCATTAATATCATATATACCCAAATTCATTAATTTAATTATTTTTAAAACATTTAAAACTTATAATTAATATTGCTTATTAATTATGACCATTATACCCTTACTCAATTTTTCTTTCAACTAAACTTCAAAATATCATATTTATCCAACTTAAACTAAAATATCATATCGCTTTTAATAATTTTATATAATTTACTTTTGTAAACTTTACTAAATAAATTCTTCAAATTAAAATAAATTAACATTAAAAATAAAAATAAAAAATTGTATCATGTTTTTGCTCGTTTGTAATCAATTCGTATCGTCTTATTATATTTTCTTATTTACTTTTTTCTACAGTAATCAATATACAATTAACTGATTACATATTATGTTCTTTCTTTTCCTTTTTCTTTTAGAATTATATTTTAATATTAAATTTAGCAGATGAATTTTGTATATTAACTTGAAAAAAAATTAGAAACTAATGTATTAGAAAACAAAGAAATATATACTAAATTTTTTAAAAAAAAAACATAGTATCTAATCAGTTAAATGTGTATAGATTACTGTAAATAAAAAACAAATAAGAAAATATAATAAAACGATACAATTTGATTACAAACGAGCAAAAACATAATACAGCTTTTGTATTTTCATTTTTAATGTTAATTTGTTTTAGTTTAAAGATTTTATTTAGTACAGTTTACAAAAAATAAATAATATAAAATTATTGAAAATGATATGATATTTTAATTTAAGTTGGATAAATATGATATTTTGAAGTTTAGTTGAAAGAAAAAATGAGTAAGGGTATAATGGTCATTAATTAATAAGCAATATTAATTTTGAGTTTTAAATGTTTTAAAAATAATTAAATTAATGAATTTGGGTATATATGATATTAATGATGTTTAAAAGGGATATATGTGATATTAATAATTAAAATTGGGTATATATATGATATTATGATGTTTAGGAGGGATATATATGATATTATAATTTTAGGTTGGGTATATATGATATTATGAAGATTTGGAGGGGTATATATGAAATTCTCCCTATAAAAAATATATTTATAATACAAAGATTGCTAACCAATGACTACAACATTGAACATACACTAATATATACTTAATTAGAAGAAGATCACTTAAACTCTTACACCATATGATAAACAATGTGCACGATTCCAAGTTTGCTAGCGTCAAATGGCACTTGGAGTTCCCCCAAACACTTCAGTAGGACATCTTAAGAAAACATCCTAGTGAAGTGTTCGGAGGATCTCTGAGGGACACTTGGCCTAGTCGTTCATTAATATTCCTTTGTTTGATGATTAAACAATGTTGAGATTATGGGTATATATAGAGAAGAGTTGCGGGAATTGAAATGTCCAATCAACGTACATGGACACATTAGAAGATTGAACATGGTTGATATCGTGGTTTCATTAGGTGACTGATGTTTTTCAGTTTCTCGTAAACAACCAAAAAGTGTATGAAAATGAGAAATCTTGGTGAGGACCATGTGAACTGTGAAGAAGGGTATCATATTCTCATTTCGTCACCTATCCCTTTTACATGACCAGGTTCAATTTCCGAATAGACATGTATATATGTTAGCATACAACTTATATGATGACAAGAGAGACTATAATCACTCAGATTTGGAATAAAATCAAACATACCTATCTTCTACATGAAGAATAAATTTAAAATTAAAACTAACAATATGAACTTCATACATAAGAGGCAGCTTAAGTTAATTATGTAAGATCCTACCTTAAATTGTAGCTTTTCACTGATCAAGAGAGTCAAAAGAAATCATCGTTAAAGATCATCACAAACTACTAGCAAATTCAGTTACACTTTCCAAACGTACGTAATCAGCGTGTCTTGAATATGACCATTGAACTTGAAATCTCAGATTTGTTCGTGTTTTCACAAAAAAACGTCATGAAATTGGGCTGAAACTTCAAAAAATCACCAAAATTTCATACGATGTCCGTTTGAGCTTATTGTTGGATATGTTGTGCGAGTATATGCCAGAAACATCCTGTCAAAATTTCAGAGGCTAACTCCAAATATCGAGGGAGTAATCGCAATTTTACTATTCTTGTCATTTTCGGTTACGTTTTTGTGATTATATTTTTTATTTGAGTGATATACTTGTTGAAATGATCTGAAATTTTGCATGAATGATCTTATATGTTAGATAATTTGTTCTGGAAATTTTCATGATCTAATTTGAAGTATCCAAGGAGTAATTGCATTTTTTAAATTTAATTGTTCTTCGTGTTCTTCGCAAAAATCAAAGGTTTTGCTATTAATTCTATGTTAATATTCTGTTTTTGTTTGGTTTTTTATTCCATAATCATTAGCAATTAATCTTGTACTGATTTAGAGCATTTCTTGTTCAATAATTACAAGTTTTTCTTGTTTAATCGTTGAAATTGTTAATCGGTAATTTCTTAAGTGTTATTCTCGGTTCAGTGCTTCTAGAGGGCATAACTTTTGACTGGAACATCGTTAGAAGGCCTACAATACGTCAAAACGAAGCTTGAAACGAGATCTACGACCTCACCGAAATTCAGACCCATCCGAAATCAGATCATCCGAATTTCGGGTTCGGGTCTATCCAAACTTTTGACATTCAGTGCTTCCAGAGGGCATAACTTTTGACTGGAACATCGTTAGACGGCCTACAATACGTCAAAACGAAGCTTGAAACGAGATCTACGACCTCACCGAAATTCGGACCCATCCGAATTCGGATCATCCGAATTTCTAGTCCGGGTCTATCCAAACTTTTGACATTCAGTGTTTCCAGATGCCATAACTTTTGACTGGAACATCGTTAGACGGCCTACCATACGCCGAAACAAAGCTAGAAACGAGATCTACAATTTCTAGATTAGAAAAGCTGAAGTTTCAACATCAAAAACCCGTTTCTGATCCAAGTTTCTCCAAGTTACCGACCTCGGATACATCCGAACTTGTGAAGTTTCTAAGTTTTTCCAGTTTCCAATCTAGAAGATCCACCTTTTGCACTCCACAATAATGGCTCAAGGATTTTCCACACATGAAAAGACTGTAGAGGAGGAGAAAGTTGATATATCTCCAGTCTGTCTCATGAACCACTCCAAACAGGTACAAAGTTCTTCATCTTCATCTGATTTATTTGATATACAATCCTTATCTGATTTTAAATCTAGTGATGAATTTGATGAACAGCATGCACAACTACATGAAATAAAGAATGAATTGATTGCTGAAAAAGAACAATCCGCTGTGTATAAAAAGAAATGGCTAAACAACCATGAGGTATAAAGAAGATGTTGATTGAAAAGGTAGATGTTGAGGATAGGAATAAATACCTTGAATCTTGTATGGATAAACTCACTGATGAAAAGAACTCTTTAAAATCAGAAATATCTGTTCTTTCAAAACGCTTAGAGTCTGTAAGCATGGAAACATAAACAGTTTGGAAAAATACAAAATGATAGAAGAAGAAAGAATAGGTTTGTACTCTCGCATAAAGACCCTAGATGATGAATTTCTAAAACGGGGTCAAACTGAACAAACTATTCATTTAAACCAACCCAAAGAGACTAGGTTTTATCATTCCAAACAAGGAATTGGTTTTAAAAATCCTAAGTACTTGGAAAAGGTTCAACAAGTTGTGCCTATTTTTTATGACATGAGATATATGGGTGCTGGGTTGAAATCTTTCGTTTATCAATCATCAGAAGAAATTTTAACCCAAGAGGACAAGAAACGAATTGAAAACAAAGAAAAAGAAATGTCTTTCAAATATGATGAGCTAAACGAGAGTTATCCCTATAGAGTACCTACTCTAGAGGAAGACTTCTTGTCTAGTTATTCAGAAGCTGAAATGAAAGCTGAACCTGTAAAACCAATCCCTCACCTTTACATTCCTATAAAAGTTCTTCAACATCAAATTACTGTTTTAGAAAAGGAATTAAAGACAACTCGAAAGAAAGCTCTTGATTATCAAGAAGCTCTTCTCAAGAGTGAGGAAAAATTGGCAAATCAAAGTTTTGAACAAAATGTAGAATTAACCATCTACAAAGAAAAGCTTGACACAGTTTCAGAAAGGTTAAATTCTCATTTAAAAGATTCAAAGGTTTCTCATCCTACAAAAGTTCATCTCACGTCATCTTAAAAAGGTAAAGCCAAGGTTGAAGTTTCTTCTGTCAGTTGTAAAGGTGAGTGCTCCAAATCTTCCAAAGCTGAGGTTTCAAAGAAGACTCGGAGTCAATCTAAGTCTTCCAAGAAACCCATTTACCAAGGAAAAGAAAATTTTTCAAAGTCTAAGTCTTCCAAACGTACGAACTCTCATTGTTTTGTTCCTACAGATCATGCAAGAAGGATTCCTAAAATAACACCTCTTGATTTTCAAAGTTTCTTTGTGAAAAAGGCAGTCATGCCTGAATCTTTTGTGAAAATCGATAGTAGTGCTAGTGTGCCTGGAAAGGATGTTGCTAGTAATCCTTTGAAATACTCTTTTTGCAATCTGTTTCAATTATGTCCAAAAAGCTTTCGGCGTGCTGTTCCTGAAATGACTAAGTTTGTACCTTATCCTGAAAAAGGGAATCGCCGCCAATCTAAGAAAACAAAAGTGCATGCCTCATCACCGCCTGACAAATTGGAAAAACCATCGCCAAAGGCCCATATACAAATGGGTGCCAAAAGGTTCTGCATCTAAACCTATGTCGAATGATAAATGGATTCCTACTGTTGTGTTGTTACATGACAATGGAAATCCTAAATCTAACAAGAAAGGACACATCTTTCGATGGGTACCAAAAGTGGTTTAATTTTATGCAGATGGTTTTCAAATCACTTCAGACTGGAACCCGGACTTCAATGTAAAGGCTTCTGATCACTCAGTTCAGGACCTGATCCTCAGTAAAATGGCTTCTACTTACTTCCGAGTAGAACCTATGCCTCAAAGCAATGACTTCTGCATCAAGACAGATCAGAACCCGTTCTTTCATGTTTAGATGGTTTCTAAACACCTAGTTTAGAACCCGTGGTTCTGCGACTTATCTGGAATTTTCCCTATTTTTTATGCTTATCAGTTTGAGTTTGAGTTTCGTTCTTGAAATTCACTCATAACATCTTATGTTTCACTGATATTGTTCTTATTTGCAGGGGGAGTTTCAGATGCGCTCTATGATGACATCTTGACGAAAAGTGTGTAAGCATTCTGAATACTCTAATGCACACTTTAAAAGGTTTTGTTAGAATAATCTGAATCTCTAATTGAATAAATTTCCACCAAGATTAATTGATCTAATCTTTGTGATGATCTTGATCTCATTCTTCCCGAGATTCTCTCAAATATTCTGATTTCTCCCACATATTTTGATTCTCTCATACATCAAGTTTCTCCCATACAAGCTAATTCTTTCATGATAGTCTGATTCATTTCCAAATCTCATATCAGACTTTTTATTAAAGTTCTCTCATACAGTCTCTCAAACTTCCCGAAATATTTCATTCAACTCTCATCCATCTTCTGGAATACCCCATGAGCTTAACTACTATATCCTTCAAGATATCATGCTGACTCTGATGATGCCCAATATGTGTGATTAGGCATATATATATCGTTCATATGGTCTAAACCAGAGCCGGAAGACCTACCCAAGGAGCAAACCACTTTAGTTTGTGTGAGTAAGGGTTCTTAGGTCAATTATTTGAGGAGTGCTAGTTACCACGAGGTACTAGCAGGGTCGAGCATAGATAAAATGAAAATGAGAGGGTTTATCGAAAGGAGATGGGGTGCATCATGAGCTAATAGTGAGCCGGTGAGAGTACAGTTGAAAAATGACGAGAGCTGCGGGGTGAGAAATGATTAAAAGAAAAGATAAATCCTACCAATACCGTGTCAGTCTGCTGGGTTTCCTACATCTGCTACCAAAGTCCATGTGTTGGAATTAGGTATTGAACAAGACGTCATGGACCCAGTGACGCATGCACCTAACCTCCCTAGCTACTCAGTTGTCTCTTAAAAGACTTCTGTTTCAATTCACACGGAGTTATATCACATACTCTATCGACATATCATTTGGATATTGTTGATATTGAAACAAGGAAGACATCCTCTCCGACTTCAGCTGATGCACTTTGAGTCTAGAGCTTAATGTTATACACTTTTAGGACACATGGAGTCTACAGTCTGCGTGACTATAAACAGCTTGTCTACCGAGACAAAGCCGGAACAAATATGAGTGATTCTTTCATGATAAAGGACTTCACGATGTTTATTTGGAAATCCTACCAGTGTTAATGTCACGCCAGTGCTGAACGTAGGTCACATAGACTTAGTCTATTGTGCAAACAGAACTCCTATGTGGAACTGGAATGTTACTTACAGATGATTTCATTTCTCTTTTATTTGTTCAGGTTGCATAGCTATGAATGGATTTTATGATGTAAATGTTTATATTATGTTATTGAGAGGGAGAGTTAATGATTGAGTTTGTAACATGAGAGAGATAAGTACTTCTGTGTCTGTAATGTTCTTAAATGTAATATTTTCTATCTGAGTCTGTAATCATCTACTTCGACAAAGAAAGAAGATTTGAAGACACATTGAGGTTGTTCATTTGAAGGGGAGAGCTGAAGTGATTACATGATGATCATAATTCTCATGATCATCATGAGGGGGAGAATGTTCTGAAAAGAGTTGAAATGTTTTGAAAGACCTACTAAACGCAAGGGGAGAGCCACCGATCTGAAACATTTAAGGGGAGAGTCATCTGAAGAAGATCAATGATATACTTCAAAAGTTCAGAGATCAGAGTTACTTCAAAGATCAGAGATCAGAGTTTATAGACCAAGACTTCAGAAGAATACAAGCCTTGATTACAAGAAGGGGGAGATTGTTAGAAATTTTATTTCTTGTAATTCAGCTTGTGTAATTGCGCTTAATTGTAAATACTTAATTATACACTAAAGGGGAGATTGTTAGCCCTAAAATAGTGTATAATTAAATATAATAAAAGTCTAGGTTCAATTTATAATTAGGAATAGTTTACTTTGGGGGAAATCTTAATTTTTAAGACTTTAAGGGGAGTGTTTGGACAAACCCCCAAAGTAAGCTTAGGTATATATAGTATTGTTCTCCTAGGGTTTTAGAAAGGAGTAAAAGAGGAGCCTCCACCTAAAGTGTGTGTGTTCTTGAGTGTGAAATTCCTAGAGATAGAGATCACAATTTCTCTCTTGTAATCTTCATATTCTTAATACAAATCATTTGATTATTGTGTTTGAGTGCAAAATATACTGGGAATCAAAGTTGTCATATCTCAACTTTGATTAAGAAAAGAGATTATGCCAGGGATATAGTTTTTCTTCATCTGTTAATGTTTTCACTATAGTACAGAAAATTTTGACTTTGGTAGAAGATTTTGGATTACACACCAATTGTAAAGTTAATGGTGATAAAATAACTTATTTACTATAAAATAGTGGAATATATGTTGTTATTTTAGTGTAATTTCCTTAATTAATCTGTTAAGATTACGATTTGTAGTAGAACAAGTTTGATGGTGTGGAGTGCATGGACGTTAATGTGGGGTCGAGGGGGTTGCACCCCTTGCAGGGTCTTAGAGGCAACACCACTAGCAAGGTCCAAGGGACAAAGCCCTCATAAGATGAAGCTTAACAGGTTTGCGGAAGTTTCACAACAACTACTATGAAGGTTGTTGATGTTGATGCTGAAAGCTTAATAGCGATCAGCAGGTAGATAGCATTTGCTGATGATGAGCAAGTTACTATTACTAATGACGACGGTTAATGGCGGTTTAGTGGTTACCTTTGGAAGTTAATATTGATCTTACCCACTTATCCTTATAAAATTCATTTGAGAACTTATATATACAAACGAATTCTTTTAGTCCAGAGCTCTTGTATATTATCCCGAAACAATATTTAGTAAACCTAATTAGTTATGGTAAAATAGTTGTTAACAAAAAGTGTTTCACATACGATTACAAGATCATCCAATATATGTTGATTCCCATTTTAATTTTAGTTTTCTAACAATAAATCCCATAGAAGAAATGGATTTTGGAACCCAAAACGATCCCCATCTCTTCCTTTTGATAGATAAACTCATAAACACTACAACAAATTAATATCATTGAAGGTTGACCTGGATCAAGTCGGGTGTTTAGTACGATAAATGAAATCGTAAGGAATAAAATCATTTAAGAAAGGGAAAAAAATTATTTTCCATATTTTTATATCTTCATTTTGATAAAGAACTGAGAGAATTAAAATTTATACTCAACTCAAATTTCTACTCCTTCCAATATTATGAATTAAGACTTTCGTCACAAGATAAAAAAAAACATATCTGTTCTCTCAATTCCATCGTACAAAATGCAGTACACACTTAGTTCCTTTGTTTTGTTTATAGTTATTTTGAATCCCACTCAAGTGTCTTACTTTGTTTTCTCGATGCCATCTGTTCTACGATTGTGTTATGTAATTTCCAGTCGAAGTGCACAACAAAGTTGTTTAATGAGATGCTATTAGTTCCTACCATCAGGGGTGTTCATTTTAGGATGATCTGACAGAGTGAAAATTAATACCCAATAAATAATAGAAATAAGGAATCTCAATCTTGATAATTTTGTTATGCATGGTTGTCTAACTGTTCTTGAACGAGTTATTAAACACCCGCATGTTGCTACGGGTCTAAAATATTAATTACAAAAATAAATATAAAAACAAATGAACAAAAATGCTTTTCAAACAATTCAAATAACGAAACACAACTGAACCAGAATCGAAGAGTGAAATTGAAAAGCTAATATAGATTCAAGAAGCAAGACAAATGATACTGTTAGTTAGTTTTTATCATTGGTTTTCTAGAATTTTCAATGCTAAAATTACAAACAGTTTCTTATTAAATTGAACCGGAACCAGAATTAATAAATTAAATATTCATAACCAAAATTTGAAATTTGACATTGATTAGGTTTAATCGTCAATTTAATTTGTTGGTTTTACGACCAAATAAAATAAATTTATAATGATAGTGTCTCTAATACATCGATTAGGGTTTGTCAAAGTTATAATAGTAATGTTCAATGTTATACATGATCATATATAATAAAAAAATCTAAATATTAAATAGTTATATTGTAGTTATAAAATAATTTCATTAGAATTTTGTATGGTGCATTTATATAATAAAGTGTTTTTCATATAGTTAAACATAACATAACAGGTTCAAAAGACAACTCCAAACATAAATATAACTAAAATCATAATTTTAAGTGTCTAAGAAAATGTTGTAATAATAAATGTTAAAAGAGGACAAAATAAAATTTTATTAAATGAAAAGGGCTAAATAAAATATAATGCTAAGATGATGTGTTATGAAAATTTTAAATTTAAAATTAAAGAGAGAGAGAGAGAGAGAGAGAGAGAGAGAGAGAGAGAGAGAGAAAGAAAATGTCATCGTCTAACATCATTTGATAAATGTATGTATATATAATTGTTCCTAAATGGAAATTTGATGAGATAACTATCTATTCTATTAAAAGAGTAAAAAGAATGTCATTTGACACTTAATTAGATTGCCAAGTGGCGTAGTCTCCGTTTGACACATGTAATTTATAACTTTTTATTTAAAAAATTATTTCAGTTAATTATAGTCATTATGTTTTAGGGATTCTGTTAAGATACCCTAAATTAATAGATACTCTTTTCAATGATTAATATATGACAGTATGACACTTGTAAAATTAAAATTTTGATTTCTAAGGGTTGATATTAATAGATTAACAAAGCTAATAATTCATTGTATCTTAATTATGTATTGTTATTAATTATAAATAAAACTATGAATTTAACTATGTTTTCCCAATTGAAAAGGGTATCATTAATGTAGTTACTAGTCATCAGATAACCTAATTACCTGATTCGAATACTTTTAAAATTATGTTACATAAATGTACACAAAAAAAAAAAAAAAATAAACCACATAATTATATACAAACTTAAAGGTACATGGCTATTTGGTGTCATGTTCTCTTAGTTTTATATAATTAAGTAAAGGGCAAATGTAATAACTTTTGTCATTTTTATCATTAATAGTAATATTATTTATTTTTTTATCATTAATAATATTGACTTTTATTTTTTTTATCGTTTATAGTAACAAATTTTTATTTTATAATCAATAATAGTAATTGGTGAGCTGCAAACCTGTTTAGCAGATCACCAACAACTTTTCAATCATAAAAAAATAGTAACATATTTTCATATTTTTATCAATAATAGTAACATCAAATCAAACACAACTTACGTTTTATATTTTTTTGTGAAAATTTTTAATAAATTTTTAGTTTATATTTTCACTTATTATTTATTTATTTAAAGTTACTTAATTACATTTTATTAACATTAGTGACTATTTTTTAATTTCATTAAATTTATTTATTTATAATTTTTATTTTTTACAACCTTATAAAATTTCAATATATATTCTGAATACTTATTTACGGTTAGATAGTATTTGATTATTTATTCACGATTATATATAATATGAATGAAAAATACTATGAATCATTTCAATTTTCACTTTTTTCAAATGAAAAAACTATGAATCATCATCTTTTTAATTTTCCTGAACAAAATAATATGAACTATATTGGGTTTTTAGTGTTTTCGATCTAAATAGATTGTAGTTTTTTTATTAAAAACTAAAAAATCAAAATGGGTTATAATATTTTTTATTCAGAAAAATAATAAACTGATATTATTTATAGTTTTTTTTGTTGTTAAAAACTAAATAAATGAATGTGATGAAATTTTCCGTTAGCAAAAAAAAAAAAAAAACCCAATGTTTTCATTAATTTTTTTGTTAAAAAAATCTTAAAAAAAACGAATAGCTCGTAGTTTTTGTCATTCAGGATAGCTAAAGATTTGAATGGATCGTAACACTCTTCATTTGGAAAAACTAAAAAATTGAATAATTTTAGTTTTTTTTTTCAAACAAAAAATACGAATCATATTATTTTTTAGTTTTTCCAAATAAAAAAATATGAACCATTCTGTTTTTAATTTTTCAATCTAAATGTGTTATATTTTTTATTTGAAAACTAAAAATCAAAATGGGTTGTAATATTTTTCATTCGGAAAAACTGTAAACCGGAATAATTCATTGTCTAACCGTAAATATTCAGAATATATATTAAAATATTTATAATGACGAAAAATAAAAATTATAAATAAATAAATTTAATGAACTTTAAAAAATAGTTATTAAAGATAGTAATAATATAATTAAAACTATGATTATTTTTTAGAGGGTGTGTGATTAGTAAAACCTTAAAAGTATAAAAAATTTTCGATTATGTCCCCGTTTCATTTTCTTTTTCTGATAAGTCCACAAACTACGTAAACCTTTTAAGTTCACCCATCAACCTGCTATAGCAGGTTAACATACTTAAACCTATTTTTTTAGAACCACCAAAGTATGTTTTTTTTTATTTAGTCCCCCACTAATTTTTTTGTTGTCATATTTAGGGTTTACTATGAAAAAAACCAATATGTTTTCATGTTTTTTTACGTTTTCGTCCCTCCATGTTATTTTTTCCTATAAAAGTCCTCAAGTTATTCTTTTCTTTTTGGTTTAGTGAAATTTGGACATTAGAACCCGGTTTTTCAGTTTTTTAAAACCCGGTTTACAAATTAAAACCGGGATCTAATGTCCAAATTTCACTAAACCAATAAGAAAAGAATAACTTAAGATTTTTTATGGAAAAAAATAACATGGAGGGATGAAAACGCAAAAAACGTGAAACACATGTTGTTTTTTTTTATCATAAACCCTTATTTTTATTGATAATCTTTTAATTATTATAAAACTATTTATTTACGATTTTATTTTTTTCTTAAGATTTAAAATTATTTTTTTATATGTACTTTGGATATTTATTTATCTTTATATTATAATGAGATATCATTGTTTATTTAATATTATTATATTAAATCTTTTGATTTTGAACTTTTCAATAAAAGAAGACGAATCATTATTTATTTATTTTTCAAACTTTTAAAAAACTGATTCCATCCGATTTTATCTTCCAATAATAATAAATAGTTGTAACCATTTTCGTTCGGGAAAACGAAATAGATTACAAATTGTGTTGAAACGATAATCCATTACGTTTTCTCAAACGCAAATAACTATACTATTTATTAACGATTAAAATTTAAAATGGATGAGCTCGTTGTTTTTTCCGATCGGGAAAAATCAAAATCAAATATCTATAGCTATCTTAGTTAAGGATTCATCATTTCTTTGGATCGTCGATATATAGTTGT
Source organism: Centrapalus pauciflorus (assembly GCA_020465985.1). Taxonomy (NCBI): domain Eukaryota; kingdom Viridiplantae; phylum Streptophyta; class Magnoliopsida; order Asterales; family Asteraceae; genus Centrapalus; species Centrapalus pauciflorus. The sequence goes on along the minus strand of JAANYP010007778.1, from coordinate 7,531 downwards.
AGTAATTTTCGTTTGGAAAAATGACATGAGTTGTAGTTTTATACAGTCAAAAGTTTAAAAATTAGAATGGATCATACTTTTATTCATTTGAAATAATTAAAAGTTAATTAGAGGGTGTTTGGATTTGCGTTTGAAAAAGTGTTGTAGCGTTTTGGAAACTAATAATCAGATAATAGCTGTAAAAAAAGTGATGCGAGAATTGTAGTATTTGGTTTAGCTTCTGCTGTGTGCTATCGTAATTATCAAATAATCATGTTTTAAAGTGTTTGAATTTGCGTTTTAACTTGTACAATGACGAAATAATCACTTATTAAGCAAATATGCTACATTTTTTAACTTAAGAAAAAGTGTGGTAGGAATAACTCTAAACGCAAATAATCACTTATTAAGGTATTCAATCAAAACACTTTAAACCAATTATTTGCGTTATTGTAACGTAATAAGCTAATAATCTCATCTATAACGCAAAACCAAACACCCTCTTAAAGTTTTCTAGTTGAGGAATATATTAGACAAAATAATTTAGTTGAGGGATTTATAAGACAAAATAATTTCGTTGAGGGACTTAATCGAAAAAAAAAAAACATTAGATTTATAAAATACACGTTATCAATTTGCAACCCGCTCATCAGGTTACAGGTAACTTTTTCTAGAAATGAATACCAAATTCGTGATTTTTATTTGGTTAAGGGACTTGTTAAATAAAAAAAATTTGAATTAAGGGATTTAATCGAAAAAACTTGTAAATCTAATGTTTTTTTTTTCGAATAAATTTGTGTTCATGTTCATTCGTTTAATAAATAAACGAACATAAACGAATTTCCCGTCGAACAGTTCGTTGAACGTTCAGTTCGTTTACATATCTATACTATATAGTTTCATTATCAATGACAAAAATTATAATCTTGGATGATGAGAACAATGAACTCAAAAAATGTAACAAGTGACAAAGAATAGTAAAATCAAAATACACAAGTTATGTTAGAAGAAAATTCGTTTTACTTCTCAATCAAATAATTATTGTCTAATTTTTTTAAACAAACAACATAACAAACATTTTAAAAATAATATGTTGAATTTTAAAATTTTATAAACAAGCATGATTCTTTAATATTATTTTAGGCATGAAAATATTTAGGACGGATCTGGTAAATACAATTAAAAGTATTCTTACATTTGTAGTCCACGTCAAATTTCTAGTTTGGAACAAAAGAGTAACTACTACATGACAAAGATACTAACTCTAGTTTGGTTTTGTTTTTTTTTTTTTTTTTGTTTTTTTTTTGTTTTTGCTTCTTTTTATGTGTGTGTGTGTTTTGGTCTTAAAATCTAGCTCCAATGCAAATCAATTTCAGTGTGTTTTTTTAACACTATTCCTAAGGAAAACACATTAAAGTTTTAAAGTTTGCACTTAAATTGATTTTAAACTATTCTTATATTTAATTATTACTATAGCCTAATATTATCTATGGAGGTTTAAATGGTAACACTAACACTTGATTTTGTATTTATTATTATAAGCTATTATTATTAATATTATAAATAGAATAGAAATTTATAAAGATAGATTTTGGATCAATTCTTGTAATTTGTCACATTAAAATTTTATATATATAACTTGTTTATAGACCACGTACTATGTGGACACTTTGAATAAAATTTATTTACATAAAATAAAAATACAATAAAAATTGAAACTCATAAATATTAATATTTTTAATAATATAAGTATAATATTATTATTTATCATTAACTCATGATTATTGTTTATGATTTATATTCATAAACACATTAAATGCGTGAGATAAACACATAAAACATTTTTTAATCAGAATTGTTGTGATATATATATATATATATATATATATATATATATATATATATATATATATATATATATATATATATATATATATATATATATATATATATATATATATATATATATTACTAATTTACTTTTTCAACAATTAATTTTCTCTATTTGATGTGTATTTATTTAGTTTTTAACCCATGTATTACATGAATATCTTTAATAAAAATTATATATATATATATATATATATATATATATATATATATATATATATATATATATATATATATATATATATATATATATATATATATATATATATATATATATATATATATATAGATTTAGGTTCAAAAGAGTCCCTTCAAAAATCCAGTGTACCAAGGGTACCCATCCAAAGCCACAAGATTAAATAAATCAATGGTTGTGATCAAAAAATGCAATTTCATGCGCGTCCCCCCTTTTTTTTGGCTGGAAGGGTATTTTCGTAATTACAGCGACCATTCACATTACTTAATTCATCATTCACATTAATTGATCATTCACATTACTTAATTATTCATTCACAACACTTATTTGATCATTCACAAGAATTATTTGACTATTTACAATTCTTTTACACTTATTTGATCATTCACAATGATTATTTGACTAATTGATCATTCATATTACTTAATTGATCATTCACATTACTTAATTGACCATTCACATTACTTAAATGATCATTCACATTACTTAATTAACCATTTACGTTACTTAAATGATCATTCACATTACTTAATTGATCATTCACCTTACTTAAATGATCATTCACATTGCTTATTTGATCATTCACATTGGTAAAATAATATCAGCACAACATGTGAATCTGAGCATTGTCAACTACTAACAAGCAGTAACAAGATTAATGACAAACAATAACAATGGTCATTCATGTAACGCTCAAATTCTCAAATCTATCAAACATTAATAACATCAACCAATGTGAATGATCATTCAGCTAATGTGAATGGCCATTCACATTAGGAAATTTACCATTCACATTGGTTGTACCATATCAGCACAACATGTATGCTGTGCATCGTCTACTACTAACAAGCAGTAACAAGATTAATGACAAACAGTAACAATGGTCATTCATGTAACACTCAAATTCTCAAATCTATCAAACATTAATAACATCAACCAATGTGAATGATCATTCAGCTAATGTGAATGTCCATTCACATTAGGAAATTTACCATTCACATTGGTTGTACCATAACAGCACAGCATGTATGCTGTGCATCGTCAACTACTAACAAGCAGTAACAAGATTAATGACAAACAGTAACAATGGTCATTCATGTAACGCTCAAATTCTCAAATCTATCAAACATTAATAACATCAACCAATGTGAATGATCATTCAGCTAATGTGAATGGCCATTCACATTAGGAAATTTACCATTCACATTGGTTGTACCATATCAGCACAGCATGTATGATGTGCATCGTCAACTACTAACAAGCAGTAACAAGATTAATGACAAACAGTAACAATGGTCATTCATGTAACGCTCAAATTCTCAAATCTATCAAACATTAATAACATCAACCAATGTGAATGATCATTCAGCTAATGTGAATGGCCATTCACATTAGGAAATTTACCATTCACATTGGTGAAATATTACCAGCACCTTACATTAGTCCTGTTAATTGTCAACTACGTTTTGTGAATGATCAATCTTCTAATGTGAATGGTCATTCACATTAGGTAAATGTCCATTCACATTTGATGAATGACGAGAACAACAATGTTAGACTTCATCTTCTACATACCATCAATGTTAAATGTATTTAAGTAATGTGAATGGTCAATTTAGTAATGTGAATGATTAATTAAGTAATGTGAATGATCATTTAAGTAATGTGAATGGTCAATTAAGTGATGTGAATGGTTAATTGAGTAATGTGAATGATCAAATAAGTGTACAAGGAGTATAAATAGTTAAATAAGTGTTGTGAATGATCAATTAAGTAATGTGAATGATCAATTGACTAATGTGAATGATAAATTAATGTGAATGATGAATTTAAGCAATGTGAATGGTCGCTGCAATTACGAAAATACCCTTGCCTATGTGGGGTACGCTGGATACGCAGGCTTTCACAAGGGACGCTGTGGAACCAAATTCTATATATATATATATATATATATATATATATATATATATATATATATATATAAATATATATATATATATATATATATATATATATATATATATATATACACACACACACACACACACAAGTAAAAAAGTAAAACATACAAGTATTTAATATCTAACAAATATTTAAAATACAATTATTATTTGTCGTAACTATTATTTTGTACCTTTTAATGGACATGAAATGAGTAATTTTTTATGATCCTTTTAAAATTTTATTTATATATGTACATATTTTGTAACACCCACAATTCTCACACAAATGCCACGTCAATAAATAATCATAAGTGACAATATCGCAATCATCTCAAGATGCACATGCCACAGGATTAGCGGAAAACACTATTAATTAAAACTTTAATACAGAGTCGCATACATCATGTCACAAGCTGAAGCAGTGCACACATAACTGAACTAGCTGACATACACTGACTACTGACTATCATACATCACAACTGATAGCTAACATACAGAAATCAGATACAAAATACAAATAACAGTTTCCGAAGTCTAATATCAAAGCTGATAAGCACCCACAAACTCTGAACTACTTCGGCTGCTGCTGCTGAGACTGCGATCCCACGGTATGACTGCCTGAGACACGGAAGACTCGAAAACATAAGCTGGGAAGCTCGTGAGTACGCGAGGATTAGACTCTGCAGATAAACACATATAGCATACACAACACATATGTCTCAACATGCATAACACAGCTCAGTACATAACACATATCTCTGCTCAAAAGGGGACGCCGTTCCCCAGCTAACAGGCCGCACACAGCAGCGGTTAGCTCACAATAGGCACAGGAGCGACCTGACAATAAACACTGCTGTATATATACAGTCTCATACTTCACGACTGGTTAGGGACAGTCAGCCTGCGCGACCACATATCGCGGACACCTGCAACTCAAACACATATAGCATGTATAGGGTAGATAGAATCATACCTGCGCTGCATCTCTGTCTCATATACACATATCACAACACATAATAGACTCATAAAAGTTTACGCGTTTTATAAAGAACTCGAGTACTCACCAAATACCCCAAAGCAACGGCAGATCCCAAATCTCTATCACGGGTCGGTACGCGGACGGCTTGAACCTGTAATTATCACGGATCCCAACAGATTAGTACAAACTCGACCGATAGGCAACCGAAACCCAAACGCAATTATCATAACCAAATACGACTCACGGCACCACCCCAAACGAGTAACCAACACCAAAAACCCCCACCAGCAGCCGCCGCACCACGGGCCCGCGCCCAGGCAACGCGGTCGCGCCGAGGTGTAGGTCCCGAGAGGTTCCCAAAGTATATAGTTATAAGCTGTAGAGGGGGGGTGAATACAGCAATTTAAAAACTACACACTATTTTCTCAATGTTTGTATGTATTATCAACAATTTGTTAATTACAAACAAGCTTGAATGCGGAATAGTTCAAGCTGAGATGACAGATACAACAGTATGTTTACTAGTCTAAGACAGACTCAAACTAGTTTACAATGAATACACTCACTAAGAAGCACTCACTGTGTTTACAAGACTCAGAGGGACAGCTTATGTAGGACAGCTTAGACACAAAGAAACTGTATTACACAAGCAGGCTTGCATGCATGAAAACACACTTGCACGTTCACTCTTGGATTTCAGCACTTAGCTTTCTTCACACCTCTTTCTGTCCTTAGAAGCTTCCTTTTATACTCACTTAGAGGATCTAAGAGAAACATCTTCATTGGACGGAATGAAAAAGGAGAAGTCTTGTTGAAAAAGACAACATAACCTTTTCTGCACTTTTCTGAAAAGCAGACTTGTCTTCACATGTGCAGAACTTTTGTCTTTTTACTTTGTCTACTGTTGCATTGCCTTTAACTAATTTAGGAATGTCAACTTTGCGTCTTTCTTCCTTGTAAAGGCCTATTTTGATATAAGAAAAAGGTCTGTCACCCTTTTTCAAATAACCTTTTGTCTTCATGTTACAGAACAGCTTGGGCAGGCTGAGCAGTTCTGTTTTCCACTTTGTCTTCGACTTTGTAAACTGATCTTGTAGTAAAAAACAATACATGATGACTTGGAAACATATTCCATAAAGTGTTTAGCCTGTTCACAAAGAACAGGTTCTGTTCACAAAGAACAGAACACTTTAAAATTGCCCAAGCTGCTCAACAGTGTAGAGCAGCGTAGACAGTTTATGTCCAGCCTGTTCAGCAGACAGAGCAGCTTGGACAAACTGTCTTAGTTGCAACACATGCAACATATAGAACAGCTTTAGACTGATATTGCAAATCATTTTCAGGTTTCAATAAGGCATATAACAGGCCTTAAAATTCAACCTTCAAATGCATCAACAGGTTTGATTATAAATCTCCCCCTCAGATGTAGAACAGGTTTGACTGAGGCCTTTTTGTGCCTAACAATCGCCCCTAAATTTGCAATAACCAGTCCAAGCTGGTCCTTATCAAAAATCACTATATATTTTTCATTACAATTTGGCGGAAATAAATTGACAACATTACAGTAAAGTAAAGATCAGTTTATATTCACTGATTCTTGACTATACTAGAACACAACAGTGTCTTACAAGAGTACAACTATGTTAACTAATGTTTTTAAACTAAGTGTAAAAGCAAAAATTACAACTTATTTCGTATATATGTACAACTAATGCAACAAAGGAATGTAAAACTAATGTACACAGATGGTTTGGACGTGATTGAGTTGGGAGCAGATAATGGCAATAAGCCTGTCCAACTATGGAACCAGCGTCATTCTTCGCACCTATCCCAGATGGTAGATGGACTCATATCAATGGGAGAAGATACTGAACCAATCCTTTCCAATCTTCTCCTGTGACCTCAAGTGCCTCAATGTTCACTCTGATAATCATGAACTTGGGATCATTGAGCTCACCTCTTTCATAGAAGTCCTCTGAGCTGATCCCAGATGGCTGCTCTTACATTTGCGAGACTGCCTGAAAGAAACATGCAAGTCTGAAGGCGCAAGTTGGGTCTCAGATCAACTTTGTCAGCACTTGAGGCTTCTTTAGGAAGCACTTCTTCTGAGTTATGGGATCTACAAAAAATGCCCCCAGCTCAGGAGGTTCTTTATAATCTGGTCGCCATCACTCAACTCTATTCCTTTAGGCAGACTATAATCACAACTCCTTTGTATTTCAAGGGCAATAAGGGTCGCCCTGTTTTCAATCAGCGTGAGGAGTAGCTCCATTCTTATCCTTCTTTGTTCTCGCTGGCCTTATTTTTGATGTGTCACAAAGACAACCTTCACTTATTTCCTTAGATATGAGGCCAAGATTCTTTACTCTTTCATCAACGGTCGTGACATAATGCCCTGATAGTGTTTTGCAGCTTCCAGATTTTGATTGCACTCAGGGCAACTGCCCAGCTCAATCCACTCCACGTATCCCATTTAGGCTAACAGTGTGGGTACATAAGTTTACACTTGCCTCTGTCACGTCCGTTCGAGTACCATCTAGGCTG